>JAFEMH010002436.1:0-341914 GCA_022495995.1 Adenophora triphylla var. japonica
CCATGCTATTATGACATTTTGCACTTTTCTGGATGGAACATTTCCAGCCTAGCTGAGAAGAAAACCCGAGTAGCTCTCAAAGGGTTAGCAATAAAGTTTGTAATCATGGGGGATCGCCTCTATAAGAAAGATCACAAGATAGAACTCATTTGTGCCGATGAAGAAGAAGCATGAGAGGCCATGGATCAAGTCCACCAAGGAATTTTTGGCACTCACATGAACGGAAACATGCTTGCCAAGAAAATAATTCGGCTAGGATACTTCTGGATGACAATGGAAGCCGATTGTGCAAATATGGTTAAGAGATGGCACAAATGCCAAATACATGTTAACTTACAATGCGCACCACCGTCCGTGTTATACCCCATGACCTCTTATTGGCCCTTCTCAACTTGTGAAATAGATGTCATTGGCATGGTTACACCACAGCACTAACGGGCACACCTTTATCTTTGTAGCCATTGACTACTTTACCAAGTGGATTGAAGCAGTCTCTAACAAAGTTCTAAATGCAAGAAAGGTTGTCGAGTTCTTCAAACATAACATCATTTGTAGATATGGGATACCATACGAATTCATCTCTGATAATGGATCCCACTTTGAAAAGGAGGCTGACCAACTCCTGGAGGAATTCAAGATAGAAAGGTTACTGACCTTAAACCAATGGAGCAGTTTAGGCTGCCAACAAGACAATTGAGACCATTATCAAAAAAATGGTGGTCACTAGGAAGGATTGACCGGATAAACTACCTTTTGCACTTTGGGCCAACCTTCCAGGAAACTACATATACCCTAGACTATGGGATGGAAGAAGTGTTTCCAATTGAATTAGAGGTACCTTCACTAAAGGTTCTCCTTGAAAACGAAGTGAACGAAGTTGAGTGGTTGAGAAATAGATATAAGGATTTAGCTCTGCTAGACGAAAGAAGACTCAAATCCGCCGAGCATATTCAAGCATAACAATGGAGTATGGCTAGGTAATTCAACAAGAATGTAAAGCCCAAAAACATCAAAGTCGGGGATCTCATACTACGCAAATATCATTTGAGACCTTTCAATCATATGGGAAAATGGGGACATAGATAGATTGGCCCTAACATCATCAAGAAGGCTTTTTCTGTGGTTGCAGTTCAACTAGCAGACTTGGATGGAGATCAGCTGCAGAAGCCCGTTAACATGGACAAGCTCAAGAAATACAACGCGTGATTTCAGCCTTCTCCCTACAAAAATAAAATAAAGCACCAGAAAAGAAGGTCGGGTGATTGAAAACCAGAAAGGGCAGTCTAGGAAAAAAAAGGGGTGTGCATAAAAAAATGGGATTACTCCGCTCTTGTGCGAGACAACATGTCTCATGCGAGACTTTCTCTTTTAATCAACATGAACAATGATGACCTTAGCAACTTATTTAACTTGTGTAAAAGAAGAACGTAGGTAGCCTTCGGGTTTGGTCTAATCAACAAATAAAATAAAATCTTGTTCTTATTATTTATTGAATGCATTTCTTGATAACAAAAGGAAAATTCTACTCATTACGACATACTTGCTAATGCAAAATTTTGGAAATAAAATGCATAAATAAATAAACCATTAATTTTCTAATAAAATACATTGATACTCCCTAAGATCTAGTCCTTCTTTAGCTTAGTAGGAGGGAGTTTGTCTTTGTCCTTGACTTCTCTAAATCCTTTGCGTTGAGGACCCTTCGAACCGGAAGACTCACCAAGCCGGGTGAACACGGAATTGGAAGCCTCTTGAATACGGTCGGACCATCAAGAGTCTGCATGCCACCATTAAGGCTTCTCTTCCTCCTTTGGTACCAATCATTTTCGAGAAAATTTTGGGTTGGATCGGAACAAATACTTGCCGGATCAGCGGTAGCCTCCCTCTCCATAATAACACGGCTAGGCTTGAAGCTATTCCCCAACTAAGGACTCCTTACGTCATCGATCTTCACTGCATCTGGAGGACTATCCTTCAGGAACTGCTCCAAATACTTATTCGGAAGATAAATACTCCCATCATAACGAGGAAGGTTGCTCCAACAATCCTTATTGGTGCCTTCTCCCTATGCTTTTACCAAAGTGGTTGCAAATTATGGGCCAATGTAGAAGACTTCACGAACGGCTCCATCGGTGATGAAAGTGTCTTGTTGTTGACCAAATTGATGAAGAATCCTCTTGGGGAAATAAAAAGAAGAATCCATTAAACCTGAAATCACAACCCGATCAAATCTGGTGGTACTAGCGATATACCTTTGTATCTTCCAAAAGGGCAGGCACAAAGCAATGTCCATAGTGAACGTCCCCACTAACATGCGAGCCAATTACTTGATGGAAAGATCTTTGACCAAGATATTTCGCCTATGAAAAGTATAGGGAGAATATTAAATTGGAGGATCCATGAACTTGAAGTGATCTCTAAGGGGAATTGTCAACAAAATTTGACTTCCTTGAGTCATGGAATCGGTCTGGTGCAATTCATCAAGGCCATGAAGAGTCTTGCCCATTATATGAGGGAAAATATTATGGGCACATCCTCTAGCTTGGAAAAAAACCTCCACATGTTGGGAATCAATGATGACTCTTATCTAAGAGAAGAATGCATCCGCAAAGAGGCAAAGAGCCAAAAGGTTTTCTTGAAAAGCATAGAGATCTTCATCCTTCGAATCCTTGTCAAATCTCCTTAACAAAGAAGAACTTTCCACCCAACGACGGTGCACCAAGGCATAGCCTTCATCGAGGGTGATACCAAACAATTCACAAAGAGCTTTCGCATGATTCTTATTGTACTTAGGAACCACTACCGGTTAAAGGCATGTCTAAAATAGCCGCAAACTCTTCAACAGTTGGCACCATCTCATTGAGAAAGAAATTGAAGAGATGGATTCCAAAAGCTAGCCGCTCCACGCAAAAGGTTCGAATCCGATTTAAGATTCTTCATGGTGAATAGCATCTTAAATACATAACTCTTCACAAATCATTCTTGAGAACGCTCTCGGAAAGAATATACAAATCCTGTCAAGTCATATTTGTAAGTGTATGTGATTTCCAAATCAAGAGAGAATTCATCAACAATCTTGGAAGAAGAAGTAACTCCTTGAGAATCCATGGAAGGAATAGGGTGAGGAAAATCTCAAATTGGGTCTTATGAAGGTTCTCTAAAGACCTAGGATGCTGAATAAAGGTTTAAGATGAACTAGGTGTTCTTATATTGGCTCTACTTGCCAAATCCTACAAATAAAAGGAGAAAATGTGAAAGTCAAAGGACTTGTATCATGCGAGACATGTTGTCTCGTACAAGATGTCTCCCCTAACTATAGCAAATTCTGTAGAAATTCTGTTCAGTCCTAACTTGTTGAAACAAGTTTCAAACCTACAAACATAAAACTGATACAGTTCATGTACTCATACAGACTCCATACACACAGAATCCATACACAAATCATCATCCAAAAATTGACCAAACCTGCCATTTCCATAGAACGATGGACACTACCACATGAGTCAAAATAAAAGACTACAACTAGAGAAAAATTATCATGGAGTCAATATGTGCTAACAGGTACCAAAACAAGAAAGCGGAAAAGAAGTTTGGGCCTACCCATGGCAATTAATTACAAGTCCTCAAAATATCCAAAGGGGAGTAGGGGGATCCTAACTATGGTGCCTCTCAAGCCACTCACACTGCCCTCGCCGTGCTCATCATAATCTCTAATGCTACCTTGAGATCGGGTCCTTTTCGAGCCACAAGTGGGGATCACTAACGTTGTCATCGTAGCTGCCACAGAGGTCACTTGTTGAATAGCTCCTCCGAGAGATGGCAGACAGAAGACATCAAACCCCTCAACCATATAGTACCCCAGCGGTAATCCTCAACCGACATAGACACCTGCAAATGAAACATGAAAAGATTCAGAAAAATCTCTACGAATATACAAGAACAAGCTATGAATTTAAAGTTGCATACCATTGTAGCATTAGGAGGAGGAAGGAGTCCCTGAGGCATGGCTATCTCTCACTTATGTAGTCCATCATCATGGTGATACCCATCATATAAGTACAGCTCGGAGGACCATAATTTGAAGCGAATGAAATATGGCCCATAGACTAAGATAAAGAGGTTGAAGTAGAAGAACCGAAAGTAGAAGCTTGTTGGCGTGTCTGAAAAGCTTCCACCACAAGATGACCCATCAAGTGAGTGCGTAAAGTCCTCATAAGCTCACCGGACATTTGAACTCTGAAGCAAGGATACCCATGACAAGTTCTTCATAAGAATTGTCCAAAAGGCTAGTTATCGAATGTATGTTGCCGGGAGGATCATAAGTTACTACCCAAACAAGAGAGCCTTTATCATATTAAGGTAACACTCTCTCCCCCAAGTAAAAGGCATCGTTGGTCAAATAAACAAGAATGATCCTCTTGTTGGTCACCGACCACATACCGCCCACGTGTTCTTCAATTGTCCTCCATAGATAGAGACCTTGACGGTTGAAGTAGAATTTATCAAGCATAGCCCGAGTCTGCTCAATGGTGATAGTCCACTCGACTTCCTCATAGATAGTCCTGTTGGGACGAGCCCATCTCCGAATGTCTGGATATTGGACCTTGCGTTGATCAAGCTCAACATTGTAGAGCACAAAGATAGCGTACCCCAACATCTAAAAAGGGCAACAAATGAAAAATATTCAGTTCAAAGCAATTAACAAATTCTACACAAGATGTAAATGGAGCAGTAATGAAATGAAAAGTTTACCTCCCATGCCAAGCTGTAACCCGACATGTTCTCCTTGGTATTGCGACAGACTTCATCCAAAGCCTCGTAGCAACAGGCCAGCGGAACCCCAATCATACTCTGCCATTTTTTCAAGATCTCACAACAGGTCAAGCAGAGAAAAGCGGGCTATAGAAGAATGGTTGGCGAAGATGGTCTTGGATAGATTATTCCATATGAAATCCAGAACAACTATATTGGCATTTGCGATATTATTCACATAGAGGTACTTTGTAGTCCTCTAGCTTGCACTGTAAAGGCTTAAGCTCTACACCATTCCCTTTGAATGTTTTAGTATAACCACCAAGTCGGTTCATCTCCACATCAGAAGGCTTGTAACTCAGATTCTCAAGCAAAATTGTGCTAACACACTGCAACCCAGTGATGGCTAAAAGATCATTAGGGGTCATTGTAGCTTCCCGGAATGCCAAGTGGACAATGTGGGTAGTGTCCTACCACCTCTCTCTAATGGCCTGCAGAACTTGAGGTGACCGCGTCATCCTTCTCATATTATCAAAAAAAGTGTAGAGCCTCGGTTCCCTTACTCGGTCCCAAACCATCTTTTGTTTTTTAAGGTCGCCCCAAATCTTGGTCACCTCCTTGGAACTCCCAAGGCAGTTTTGGATCACCTTGTACAGGTGCAAAACGGAGGAGAGAAAAGAAGAAAATAATAATTAGAGAAAAAGAGGTAAAATGCATCATTTTAGGCATATATCACCAAATCATGTCAATAAGCATTTGTAGCATGATAGCACATAGATTTTCATTTCATGTACTCAAATTATTGCATTAGAGAGCATTCATGAGATAATATTCAAGAAAAGTTTGAAAATTGTTCATTGGGGAATTTCATCAAACACTTAGCATGCATACTAAGAGTTCATGCACAAACTTACATTTGGACACCCAAATCATGCCTCCCTAAAATTCTAAACAACTAGGACGTAGGCATGTTGCATAAAATCATCATCAAAACCCATAAAAATCATAAAATCTAGTATGCATTGCATAAACACTAACATTGAGAAAAAGGTGGCAAATTTCAATTTTGATGGAATTGATGAATGCAAGAATGGAATTGATTAATCTAAAGCATGAAATTGAGTTCAAGAAGGAGTTTATTACCAATTCATGATGAATATGGTGAGAGATATGGGTCTCTCTCAAGACAACGAGGTCATCAGAGTCATATGTCATCCCCTTGAGAAAGTCGTTCATTTGGTGGGATCGCCTTTGATATGCCATAGAATTGATATTTGGATAGGTTTAGAAATTATTTGGATGAAGAAATCAACAAGAAATTGATGAAATTTTGCGCAAAATATCGCCTAAGGTTCGGACTTGGAGAGAAAAGTTTGAATTAAATTGAGAAAATTAGATTGGGTGCTCAAATAAGTAGCACAGAAGAAGTTTTCTCGTGCGAGAAAATGTGTTTCGTATGAGACAAGTCCCCAGATCAATTGGAATTTGGCTATTGACTAGAAAAGTCAAAACAGCCCCAAAAATCATAAAAAAAACATTTTTTTCCAAAGAAAATTGAACCCGGTTCTGAATAAGCTTGGGGTCAATCACACAAGTGAATCATTTCAATTCATAACCTAGACAGGTGAATCTTTATTTTCTATCACTTTTACAGGTTCAGAGCCTGAACAGGCGAATCATCAGAAAGGTATCTTCAAAATTGGCTTCTGATTTGATTCCTCTGTATGAGTTTACATTTACTTATGAAATTATCAATTTTCAAATTACCTGAAATAGCCTTTTTCAAGTTATTTGGAGTCAAACTAAGTTTAGCTCTGATTCTCCGATAGAGATACATAAGCAGCCATGTGGCACGACCATCCCCGAGTTCTTAATGGATATCTTTACTATCGACGACATTACTTCTCTCATAAGTCATGTTCCAAGGGGCTTAGACCATTTTGAATACATTATCATGTGATTACACTACTCTAGACTCGCATTTTGATTTTAGAAATTAGGCCTACAGTTTCATCATATTTCGTTAAGTTTTTGACTAACTTTGTTATTTTAGACTTAACTGATTAACAGAATTACCAAAGAGGGGCAAAATAGTCAACTCTGGCTAGTTGTCTCGTAAGAGACTACGTGTCTCGCATGAGACAACCCTCTAGGAAAAGGTTGATTTTCTTTCCTTTTTAACTTCAATCACTTTCTTGTCAACAACTAAATCTGATATTTACATCATTTGTGAATATTCTGGAACCCTCTAGATCAGTGTCTCTCACATTAAAGTGATTGATTCCTTCCATACTTGTGTTTCCTCTTGGTAGTGTGAGAATGCGTGCTTAACATCCTCTTTTTATTCAAGTCACCACCTATTTTATTTAATGGAAATATAGAAAAACCAAGTTTTGATTTAGATTCTCTGGTTTGGCGGTCAAGTTATAGGATTTTAAGGTCAAGGAGCACCAATCTTACAATTCTTATTATTGGTCTTGCTTCTAGGGTTTAATTTCATAATTCTTATCATTAAATTAACCAAATAATAATGAAACGTGCAAATAACTAATTATATTAGTAGTAGCCATGAAAGGACGCCCAAGAAGAATGGGTGCTTCACGACTATTACTAACATCATTCTTCATATCAAGCACAACAAAATCAACCGGCACAATGAGCTTGTCCACTTAGACCAAAATATCCTCCACAATACCCTAAGGACGTTTGACCGATCGGTCGCAAGTTGAAGGGTCATTGTGGTGGATTTAAACTCTCCCAATCCTAGCTTCTTATACACAGAATATGGCATCAAATTAATGCTTACACCTAAATCCAACATCGCCTTCACCGATTTAGAATCCCCCAAAGTGATTTTAATATTAAATCTATCGGGATCCTTGAGTTTTAGTAGAAGGTGAGATTGGATTACGGCACTCACATTTTTAGAAATCATTGCTTGTTCACCTCTTCCATACCATTGTTTTCGGGTATTGAATTCTTTGAAAACCTTGACATAAGATGGGATATTTTAATGACATCCAATAATGGTAAATTGATGTTTTTTTAGAAAACATGTCATAAATTTTAGAATATAGCTTTTCCATATTTTGTCTCATCAATCTACCCGAAAAAGGTATGGGAGGTACATATGGTTTGGGAGGTGAAGGTTTTTCAATTTGTTTATCTCCCAACTCATTTGTAGGGTCCTAGCAGGTTTTTGTGGCTCTCCTTCCGCCATGTATTGGTTTAATGTCTCCTTGAGTTTCCTTAGTCTTTCGTGAAAGGTTCGTTCGGGTTCTGGATCAAAATTAGGCTTACACTACTTCTCACGATCAAGTAAGTAGTGTTGTACCCTTCACTAATTATGCCCTATCTCTTGAGATTTCCGTTTATGGTATTACGGCTTGTCACGAATGGGCATTCCGGCTTATCTCTAGGTGACCATAATTAGCAAGGATCCATTAAGTTCGCAAATCAATGCACTTTCCATTCAAGGAACATCCCTAGGCCATTGAACTACTCTCGTGATCAATGAAACCTAGTTCCTTTATATGGTTTCCTCAATCAAGATTCTTCGCTATGTACTTCTCTCGATTGACTGAATCATACAAATTGGACGTCTTCAAAATGTAAGTCATTTTGAGATTGATATAAAGAAATTGTTTAGATGAAGATAGATGACAAGACTTTTTATTTAAGATGATGAACAAAATGCACTTTGAGTTTCAAACCCCAAGAATAAGGGGGATTACTCACTAGCCATTATAAACAAGCAAGCATAAGTAATAATAAAAGATAAAGGGAAGAAGGACTTATGATTGTAAAGGGATGATGGCTGGAAATAACTCTTGATATTTATTGCTTCCTTCCAAAAATACTTCAAGAACAATGAACACTTGTATCTTCAAATGTTGTTTGTAAC
Source organism: Adenophora triphylla var. japonica (assembly GCA_022495995.1). Taxonomy (NCBI): domain Eukaryota; kingdom Viridiplantae; phylum Streptophyta; class Magnoliopsida; order Asterales; family Campanulaceae; genus Adenophora; species Adenophora triphylla. Next base: position 8,657 of record JAFEMH010002436.1, read on the forward strand.
TAATGATAAAGAATTGTATATAATGTATTCTAAACTTAGGTATTCTATTCTCTGGTATGATCTGCCCATTTTAGACTGATTACAATGGCCTATATATAGATAAGGAGGAGACTCTTCAAAGTGGTGCCTTAAAAAGGTGCCTTTTAATTCTGCAGACACCATTTGCATAGCCGGGCTAAGAGATCTGCACGGCCGTGCCTCCTTGGCACCAAAAATGGTTTTGAACTAGTGGAAGGGCACGGCCGCTCCACCTTTAGCTGTACGGCCACTCTGGCCTGGAATGCTCGGCCACACCTCTTTTCAAGACTCAGCCATTCCATGTTTTGGGGCCAAAATTGGCCTGGAAAAAGGTCACGTGCACGGCCGCTCTCGTGCCTAGAGCACGGCCGCTCTGGCTGGCTTTTGGCCTTTTTGCTTTATTTGGTGTTGTCCTTCCATAACTTTGACACTTGATTATTTCAAAGGCCCCCTTTTGCTCATAAATTGACTCTAAAACCTGTCTAAGAGTACAAAAGATACCAAAAGCATAAAATCGAAGATATATGATAAAAGAAGCCAAAATAAACTAAAATGCAAACTAAATGATATTAAAACTAAGGGAAAGATTGATAAATGATGGGATAAATGACTATATAATAGTCACTTATCAATATTCCAATAGAAAAAGCAAACAAGCAGTAAAAGGAATCAAAGGTTGCAACCAGTTGATAGAGTTCAACCAGTTACAGGACAAGATAAATGAACAAGAAAACAAACAAAGAGACACGATTATTTGGAGAGGTTCACAGTATTAAATAAGTTTTACGTCCTCTACCATGTTTGGTCAAAACTTGGATTTGTGAAAGGTGCACTATTAATGCCACTAATCTATTACAAGTTGCAAGCCTTATAATTGAAGGCTGCCTAAAAGAAAGTGATCACTAATGGATCGTGCTACAAGATTGATCAAGTATTTTCAAGAGATGTGTTCAAAAATTGAACTGATTTCTCTTGGGTGTGTGGTGTGATCAATCAATGTGTTTCAGACACAGTCTTGTTGGGGAACACTTACTACAATTGATTGAGTGTGCACAGTGTATGTCCTAATAAATATTCAAGTGAATTTTTGGATTTGAATGCCTTGAAATTTAATGTTTGATTGCTCTTGCAGTTTTTGACAATCTCACTCTCAAAGATCTTCAATGCACCAACCCTCTTCAATGCTCTGATGAAGGTATTTATATTGACTCCATGAAAGAGTTGTTGTATTTGAAGGGGTTGAAGGAATGATTTTGATTCTGACAAGTATTTAATGATAATATCTTCTACATTAAATGCTTGAGATTTTGATGTACAATCATCTTTGAAATTTCCACTGGATAAAGGAGATGTTGTGAGTACCGGTAACTTTGTCATTCCTCAAAGCGATTCTTGACAAGGCGGCAGCAAAGTTTTCATAGCAACTGTTCTACCAACTTCAGCTAAGTTGTTGGCTGAGTAGGTGAGAATATTAAATGCTTCAACTGATGGAAAGCTTGTTGAGGAAGCTTGGTTGTAGGCAGTAACTGAGGAGCTAACCGGTTGACTGGCCAACCGGCTAAGAGATTGGCTAAGGCAAGGCACGACCGGTTAGAGCGGTCAACCGGTTGAGGATTCTTGTAAAACAAGTTACCAGTAACAACTTGGAAAATCTTCTAGGTATTAAAGTCTTCATTCTTTGAGAAAAATACATTAATGAAAACAATGGCACTAGCACTTAAAGGGAACCTAAGATACATAGAAAAATCTAATTGGTCTAGATAAATTAGGGGTCCTCAATATTGCTTAGTATGATTGGGATTAAGCAATTCTAAAGCTATACATATATTTTACTAACATCTCCCACCATGGCCTAGAGAAGTGGTTAATAGTGCACACTTTCTACACTGGGCTCTCATTCAGAACAAGAGAGACAATTGATGCCGCCGCAGGAGGTGCACTAATGAACAAGGCAGTGGACGAAGCATATGACTTGATATAGAACATTGCCTTGAACCATTATCAATGGTCAAGTGAGAGGGATCAACCGTAAGGGACTCCTGGTAAGTAAGGGACTCCAGGTAAGTACAATGTTGATGCGATTAGCATTTTGTCCTCTAAAGTTGATATGCTTCTTAAAAGCAGTGAAACTTTAATTGTAAATGTGGTGACCAATGTTAGTGTTCTTTGTAAACTATGTGATCAAACACACATAGTGTCGAAAGTTGTAACTTGCTTGACACTACTTCTAGTGAACATGTCAACTTTATTAAATCTTATGGGCAAAATGGTGGTATGTATTCAAACGCATACAACCCGGACAGGAGAAATCACCCTAATCATTCCTATAAGAGTAAGAATGTTCTAAACCCACAACCTTCTTCACAAGACAACCACTGGGTTTGCACAAAAGAATTTCAATACTAATCCTAATGCTTTTCCTTCCCCTAAATCAAAATTAGATCTTCTTATAGACTTTGTTGTTGATACTAAAAATGCACAAGAGAAGACCAATAAAGAGTTTAGGGAATGCTTTAATTTGTTGAATGTTTGGTTTGATAGTTTAGTCGCTCACAATAAAATGCTTGAAAATCAAAAAGTTCAACAGGCCAACACCTCGCATAGACCATAGGGGAGTTTTCCCGATCAGCCACGAATGCCCAACGAGCATGTCAATGCGGTAATAATTAGGAGCAGAAAAGAGTTGGTAGATCCCCCTCCTAAGGAAAAAATCCAACAGAGTGAAGAGAAAGCTAGTCCAACCCCACAGATTGTTGAGACTAACAAAGAGGTTGAGAAGGGGACGGAATCCCCTAAAACTTCTAGATTTTATGATCCGATGATACCATACCCTCAAAGGTTGGTAAAGGCGAAGTTAGATAAAAAATTTGCAAAATTTCTAGAAGCTTTAAAATCAATTTATATCAATATTACTTCTACTGATGCATTACAACAAATTCCCTCTTATTCAAAATTTTGAAAAGATATTCTTTAAAACAAGAGGAAATTAGATGAAAATGAGACGACATTTTGGCGGAAGATATTAGTGCCATTTTACAAAGAAAAATTCCTCCCAAATTTGAGGATCCTGACACTTTCTCTATAACTTATAGCATAGGTAAATTTAATGTTGATAATATAATTCTTGACATTGGGGCTAGTGTTAGCCTATTACCACTTTCTTTTAACGAGAGACTTAGTGTGGGGGAACTCAAACCCACCAACATTTCTCTTCAATTGGCGGATTGCTCCATCAAATACCCAATAGGTATTATGGAGGATGTGCCTTGCCATATAGGGAATTTAATCATCTCAGTCGACTTTCTAGTTCTTGAGATAAAGGAAGACCATCACATTCATGTTATTCTAGGGAGACCATTCCTTGCTACCATTGGGGTAATTATCGATGTTAAAATGGTAATCTCTTTTTAAATGCCGGGGATGAGAATGTCGAATTAACTTTACAAAAATTATGAAAGATTCCCATCTCAAAAATCCTTGCTACGAAGATAATGATTTTGAAAAAAGTAGCAAGGAGGTTGAAAAATCATAATCTAAAGTCCCATTAGAAAAGTGTCTTATAAACAATGATTCTTTAGATGGTAACAACGATAATGATGTGCTCGATTATCCTATATGCCATAAAGCTAACCGAATAGCAAAGGATGAGAGCACCATGTTTGAAAAGTTGGATGTTAAAGCGGAGCCATCCAACAAAAAGGTGAAAAGTAAGGCACCGGAAAAGAGAAGCGCGTCGGGATGTGCATGTGCAAGGATCATAGACTTTCGATTCCGCCAACAACCAGTGCGGAATGGCGCATTGTAGAGACTTCAGACAATCAAATTACCGTCTCCTGCTCATTCCGGTTAAGGAAAAGGGGTCGAGCTAATGACCTTAAACAAGAATCATCGGAATGGTAAACCAATGGATTATACGTTTTATAATTTTTTACCATTTTTAGTATATATTATTATTATTATTATACTAATATTTATTTTGCAGCCATATATAATAAAAAAGGGTAAATAGTGCTCAAGGTTCGGTTTCTAAACAGCAACTGCACAAGCGTACTTGAACAACTACACGACCATGCGGCACGGGCGAGCAGTTTGAAAGACCCGGTCGTGCAAAAGTTTCTGGACAAACACATCTCTTGCTAAAAACGGGTTTTTTTAACCATTCTCCCCAAATCCCTCTCGTCTTCTTCACTCTCTCTCTCTCTCCCTCTCTCTCTAAACACCTGAGCTCCGAAAAACAACTACCGCCTCAGTAAGTTTATTTCCCCAACCCCCGTTTTAATTTTGTTGTTATATTGTTTTGGGAACATTGAGGACAATGTTTGTTTCAATTGTGGGGGAAAAGAAAATATATGTATTGTTTTTTTTAGTTTGCCTTTGTTTGCATTATAAATTAGTTGTATGATAATCTAGTTTCTCATATCTTCTTTATTTATATATTAGTTAGTTGCATGTTAAATTATTCTCATGTTTCATATTTGTTGTATATGCATGTTAAATTAGATCATTTTTTCAATCAAAAATAAATAAATAAATAATATACCCCTATGATGATTTCACTTATAATTCTTACTTACTAGTTTGCCTTAGTAACTCATCCTTTATCCTTTTATTCATATTTTTATCATTTTAAAAATTTAGAAAAAAAGATCATTAACGATACATTGAAAAGTAGATAGAAAATCATAACATAATATAAGATTAATAGAGTTTACTAAGCAAAGCATTCTTTTGATTAATGAATCTTTTGGATCATTGGACACTTGATAGATTTATACACTTATGATTTTTTTCCATTTGTGAAATGCTTTTCATGAAATGTACAACTCAGGACTTTAATTTTAAATTCCTTTTAAAGATACTCGTATTGTTGTGAACTTTTTGAATCACTACCTACCTTCACTCTTTTCATCTTATCATTTTCACAATCAAGGCTAATTGATGAGTAATTCACTACATACGTCTTGTTTAGGTTATCCACTCAAATATCTAAATGAGTTAATCATTAAAAGAGTATGATGAGCAAAAGCAAGGATAAATTGTTCTACTATTATCCTTAATGACTCATGTCATACATAATCATTAGCCTTGAATTTTTCCATAATCATCATGCGCTCCATTTTGTGATTCAAATTGTACATCAATCTTATGGGCATTTTTAAATTATGAATAAAGATTATTGTTCTTAATGGTACATTTCGAGCATAAAATACTTTTTTCACAAGTCACTCAAGGAATGAAAATTTTGATAATCCGTTCTTATAATCCAAAAGTTCATTATTGATAAGCTTTGCTTTTGATTGGTAAAATCTCATTTATGCTATATTAACTTGTATTTTTTATATATTCTCCAATTTCTTCCTAGGATCTTTCTCTTAAATCTCTTGGGTTATTAAAGGCATGGAATAATGGATAGGAGGAAATTTTCTAAGGCAACAACTTATAACACTTTTATGAGGAGATCGACTCGTTTCTTTCTTTTCATATTCATCAAATTGCATTTTTCCCCGTTTTCTATACTATGATTTTAAACATGCTTAGGGACAAGCAATGATTAAGTGCGGGGGGGGGGGGTGATAAATGGCTGTTTTATAGTCATTTATAGTCTAATATTTACATCATTTAATTAGTTTTAATTACATTTAGTTTAATTTAGATTGTTTTATTACATTACGCGGATGCTTGGTTGGTAGTTTTGTGATTGAAACAGGATTTTAAGGCATTTTTGGTGTGAAGACAAGCTTGGGACACAACTTAGAAGGTAAAACAAATGAATGGGAGCAAGGGAGAACACTTTTGAAGAAGAAAATGTAAGACCCAGAGCAGTCCAGAGCTTGCACAATCGAGTATGAAGTGAAGCACGGCCGTGCCAGCCCAAGGGCGCACTGACTGTGCCATTTTTTATCTAGGAATGTTAGAACCAAAAATGGCCTACACCGTGCTTTGTACTTTGGCACGGCCGTGCCACAGCTGTTACAGCATTCTGCATACATATTTTAAAGGCACCTTTTTGAAGAAACTGTGCGACCTTAGGCTCCAAGACCTATATAAAGACAAGTATTCAGAATATTTAGACATCCAGAAACTATTGTAAACATACTCTAGTATCATTTGTATTCCATAACATCAATTTTTTTCCAGATTTTGAGAGATTCATAAGGTGTTCTTGAGCAAAATTCTGAGTTGGAAGAAATAAAGTTCTTGAGGTTTATTTTCCAGCCATTTTTGCTATCTTCATTATTTGAATATATTTCTCTTCTTCTCTATCATCTCATGACTTATTCATCTTTCATTATTGTAATGCCCTGTGAGTAATCCCCCTAGTTCTTGGGGTTGGAAACTCAACATCATGTGTTCTTCATATTTAATCATGCTTCTTTCTTCTTCTTCATTCTAAATCAATTTTCTTCATAGCATTCTTAAATGCCTACGAATATGAGGACGTCCATATTTGTATGAATCCTAGTTAATCAAGAGAAGTATTTAGTCATGAATCTTGATTAACGGAACCTTATGAATTAAACTATGCACTATTAATAACGAGAGTATATTAATTGCCTATGGAAGATTCTTTAGTGGAAAATACTTGGATTTAATATAAAAATAATGGGTTTTTACTAATGTACGAAACCATCAAAAGAAAGGTCGTGTTAGTCTTAAAAATACGTGTGATATACCTTGATCGTGAGAAGTTAGCACAACTAAGTGTATCATCCTTGATTATTGCTTGATCATTTTTATAAAAGCATGGTTGTTTAATGAATGCATGATTGTTTGAGTCCCAATCCCGAGAATAATTTCATCATATAGTATTTAAAAGTTAGAGTAATTTTGCACTTGTTTTAGATATTGATAAACAAAACAAATTCTCCCCCAATCCATTTTTGCATTCATAATTATTAATTAAAAGCAACTATTTGTTCATAGTAAACATTGTCCTCGTGGGATCGACCCATATTTGGTATTTCTATATTACAACCACAACGTGTACTTGCGGCATTAAAATAAGCTGTTAGGTTTTGGCTTAACATCCCTTCAATTATGTAGGTCAATGACTGAGCAGCAGGAGGGAGTTGTTCGCTGAGTTACTTTGAGTGGCTTAATTGTTTCCATTCAGGGATCTCAACTAAGGAAACTAGCGTGGCTAGAGCTTCTGCAAAGCGATTCTTGTCTCTTGGGAGATAGTGAAAAGAGACTTTTTTCAACTGTTGCACCAAGTCTTAGAGATGGCCATTGGATTTCTGTAGTGTGGGGTCCTAGATCTTTTGCCTTTTCAGTGTCTGATTGATGAATAATTGTGAGTCCCCAAATGCTTCTAGTTCGGTCACAATTTTTCTAAGGTTCTTCAGGCCCATCCATACAAACTTCAAATTATACAGTACTGTTTGTAGCTCCAAAGTCAAGACGGATGGCGAGTGGAGTGTATACATCAGTTGGATCCACTAACAGCATGCCAGTACCATAGTCTTTCTTGTTGGCTGCGCTAACGAAAAATAATTGCCACTAATTTTCATTATCTATATTCATGATGTCTTCAACAGGGAATCGCGGGTCTTTCCCCTTCTCTTTGTCACATGGAAATTTGACTAACTAATTTGTGAATACTCTATCCCTGACTGATTTATGTGTGATGTAAATGATTTCATACCCCGCGAGCATGAATTACCATTTAGCAACTCGTTAGTACATGTTGGACTTCTCAAAAATATACTTGATGGGGTCCATTCTTCCTATGAGTCAGATAGGGTAAGCCTCCAAGTTTGGCTTAAGACGTTGTACGACTCAAACTAATGATGTGCATGATTTTTTGAGTGCAGAGTAGTTGAGTTCACTCCCTTGGAACCTTCTGCTGACAAAGTAGATGGAATTCTCCTTGCGTGTGTCAGCTTGTTCCTGGGCTAGCATAGCCCCTAATGCGTTGTCATTGACTATCAAGTAAAAAAGTACTAGTTTGGCCTTATGCGGTGGGATCAATATGGGTGGGGAAGTTAGGTATTGTTTAATTTCTTCGAAGGCTTTCGGACATTCTCATATCCATTCATGTGAAGCATTTTCGTGAGTAGCTTGAAGATGGGCTCACACATTGTCGTGAGTTGATTGACGAAATGACTAATGTACTGTAACCATCCCATAAATCCTTTCACTTACTTCTGAGTTCTTGGTGGAGGCATATCAATGATGTCCTTGATCTTAGAGGGGTCAGCTTCTATGTCGCGCTCTATGACCAAATATCCAAAAACTTTCCTTTAACAACTCTGAATGCACATTTTGCTAGATTTGGCCTCATCTAGTATAGTTTTAGCCTCTTGAATTTTTTTTGGAGATCTATCATGTGTTGGCCATCGGATCATTTGGAATGATTATCATGTCATCCACATATACTTCAATATCTTTGTGTATCATGTTATGGAATAGCGCAGTTACTGCTCTCTTGTAAGTGACTTCAGCATTTTTTAGTCTAAATGGCATAACTGTATAACACAATGTTCCCCAAGGTGTGGTGAATGTTATTTTATATTGGTCCTCTTCAGCCATAAGGATTTGGTTGTATCCGACGAATCCGTACATAAATGAGCGAACTTCATATGTTGTCGTTGTGTCAACGAGCATGTCTATATTAGGGAGAGGAAATCATCCTTTGGAGATGCTTTGTTGAGATCTCTAAAGTCTACGTAATCCCTTATCTTGTCGTTTGCTTTGGTCACTTGGTCTGTATTGCCAACCATTCGGGATATTCTATTACTTTAATGAACCTGACACTAAGAAGCTTTATAATCTCTTCATTAACTTGCATTAACCATTTTGGCTTAATTCGACAGAGTTTCTATTTGACTGGATTTGTGTTTGGAAGCAGTGTTATCTTGTGCTCGACGATTAAAGGATTTAGCCCCATCATATCTTTGTAGGACCACGCGAACACGTCTAAAAATTATTTGAGAAGTGCTATGAGGGTCGTTCTGTTTTCCCCCCTTGAAAAGTTGTCGATCTTGGTTTCCTTTGGATCCTTATCTGTCCCCAAATTAATTGTTTGCATTTCCTCATCGTTAATAGGACTATTCTCCTCACGACAACGTACCTACTTTGTTAATTCTTTTAGGATTTGTTTGTTTTCACGATCTTTCTCATCAAATAAATCATCATTAACTTGTTCATTAAGTTAATTATATTCTTCATTATTTGTTAATTCATCATTAATAATGTTGGCTTTCATTAACAATGTAAGGGAACATGCATTCGGCCACGACTTATATGTCCTCTTGAGTGAGGTCATCAGAAGCGGACTCAGACTCTAGGCTAAAGGTTATGAAACCTAGCTTCCTATGTGGATGAGGTGTACAGCCTAGCTCTATGACGATGAACTCTTCATCAATAATGGGCCCTCCAGTAGTGTGTCAGTTCTTGGGCGGTTCATCACAAAGCTTGATTAGCCTTGTATAATCTCCGGTGGGAGCATCCCCTTGGTCTTGGGATGTATCTGACTGTCCTCTAGCTTGCATAGGTTCTCGAAGTTAGGATATATTTTGAAAACTTTCTAGTTTCACTTGTTTGACTTTGTATTTCATTACCTTCATTTGTAACCATGAACCTAGCCCGCGATTGTCGCAAACATTACAAGCCTATAAAGTCATATTTGATCCATAAATAGTAGTCGGGTTGACAGTTGTGGTTAAACATGCATATGAGTGTCCTTGTGCAGAATTTTCATCTTATTATCTTTGGTGTGCGGTCGCACCCCTCCTTATGGTGGGAACGCACCCTCTAGGGACCTGATAGGAATTTTGCAAAAGTTGAAGGACTTATTGGGAATTATTTCGAGAATTTATTCAATATTAAAAGAATTTTATGGAATTAAAAAAAGTTAAGGGACCTGTGGAGAATTTTCGGCCATCAACTCAGATTTTCCTTTTTCAAGAATGAATCATATTGTTTTCCTAATTTTGGCACACTATTTTCCTATTATAAATACAACAACTTCAATATTTTTTTGGGCTATGTAAATATTATCTTTTTCTTTTTTTTTTTGACATCTTTTCCTGCAGGATTCAAGTTTCAGGGTTTGGTGTTCTTTATTTTAGTTTCTGTTTTCTCTTTTATGGCCCTTAGTAGCTATTTTTTTTAATTCATGGATGGATGGAATAACTATCAAATCTTTATGATAAATATGATTTAATCATCCAATCTATCTTGTTCCTATTCATCGGAATATTTATATCTTGTTTTTAGTTTTCAATTGTATGCTAAGATATCCTTGGTCTTTAAATTGTTTGGGTATAAATTGTTGCACTATCGTGGATGATTTATACATTGACCTCTATTTCGGTGATTAGATTTAATTGAGGATCTAGCGGATGGCAAAAGGATCTAGGTTCAATTTTTTTTTTAAGTGTAATGAATTTCTTGCATGTTGTATAGAACTAGCGAAAAATATAATATGAAGTAAATATTAGGGTTGCAATTTGCACACCAAACGTCGCAACCCTTAATTCAGTGAATGAATCTTGTAACGAGATAGATAATTTATTTATGAAAACATGGCATAAAGTGTAGATAGTTATGAAATCCAGTAACTGAATATCTCTTATAATCTCATCAAACTCCTTGCTTTGAGTTGCTTACTTTAATTTAGTCTTTATTTTCTGTTGTAAGTAGTTTAATAATCATAACAACCAAAACTCTTTGTTTACTTTTTACTATTTAAATAAACTTATTTGTCATTCAAGTTTATGTGATTTGACATCCTATTCGTGAATACTATTGCAATAATTGTTGTTCTATGTGTTGCGGCTGCAATGAGGGGCGTGGGGGTTTAAATAGGAGCTGACAGAAGAAGAGATAATGAGAAGAAGATCAGATAGGATATGAAGCTTACCTGATCGACCAAATCAACCGCGAAGGAGGAGGAAACCCAGTAGCGACAACAAAGGGAGCGTAACAGGAGGAAGAGAACAAGAGTAAGTCAAACTCAGTAAGTCCACTCAACAGTGGTATCAGAGCCCGGTTGATTCGCGAACAGTGAACGTAAATAAGAAACCTAGTACAAGGTTTCTTGGCTAAGGAAATAAAAACGCATTTTTTTCTTGAGTTTACTTTCTTAATTCTTATTTTTTTTTCTTCGGTTGTGTTTTGGTGCTTTGATACTTGTTTTGTTTTAGATATTTTGTCGGCTTCTTGGGAATTGAAATTCATTGTTTTGTATGGCTGCTGATATGAATGCTTATATGATGGATCCATTCAATGGCAAAGGTGATTTTTCAATTTGGCAACAGAAAATGAAAGGCATTTTAATTAAAGAAAAAGTTTTCTAAGTTGTAACTGAACAATATGTTGAATTGGATAAACAAGAATTGAGGATTGAAATTGATGAATGTGCTTATTCTTCGATTATTTTGAACTTATCTGCCGCTGTTCATAGAAAAGTTGGTAAACATGATAGTGTTAAAGCTCTTAGGGATAAACTAGAAGAAGTATATGTTGAAACATCGTTACCTAGTAAGATGTTTTTGATTGAGAAGTTCTTTCAGTTTAAATTATATTTGAACAAAGACATGGATGATAACATTGATCAGTATACTAAACTTGTGCAAGATATTAAGTAAACCGGTGATAAAAATATTGATTAATACACTCCTATTGTGCTCTTCAATGCTATACCTGCCTCTTACGCTAATGTTAGATCTGCTATTAAGTATGCTAGAAATGATATTGTGCTTGATACTGTGATTAACGGAATTAAAAGCAAAGAGTTGGAATTAAGAGTTAATAAGGGTAAATCAACTGTTGGTGAGGTTAGTATGGTGAGAGGACGATCGATTCAAAGGACTAATAATCAGAATAAGCAACATGATAAGGCTGAATCAAGCAAGAATAATGAGAGAAAAAGAAGCAAGTCTAAAACTGGTAAAAGTAATAGAAAATATTATAAATGTTGGGAAACAGGTCATTATCGAAAAGAATGTCCTAATCCTAAAAAAAAGGTCTGTGAATCATGATCTGCAAATTGACTATAATTTTTCTTCTAGTAAAGAGGATCCTGTTGTTTTTATGGTCACTGAAACTGTGGTGAATTATGTTCATTATGTGAAAAATGAATGGTTGTTAGATTTTGCATGCACGTTTCACATGACACCTGATAAAAATATGTTTCATACATATACTGATATGAAAAATGGATCTGTTTCTTTAGCTAATGATAAAAAGTGTCAAATTTCTGGTTTTGGAGACGTTTGTCTCAAATTTGATTCTGGGTTTTGCTTAACTCTGAAAGATGTTCGACATGTGCCTGATTTAGCTAACAATCTGATATCATGTGCATCGTTGGAAATGATGGGTTTCAGGGCAAATGGGGTGTGGGTATATGAAAAACTTAAAGGGGTCTTTATTAATTTTCAAAGATGAAAAGATTAGAAATTTGTATGTTTGTACTGCTGAACCTATGTTTGATTATGCTAATATGGCTAAGGAAGAAGAAATCTATTTAAGGAATAAATGACTAGGACACATGAGTATTAAAGGCTTAGAAATCTTAAACAAAAATGGTCTTTTTGGTAGAGATAAAGTCTGTTCTGTGCCTTTCTATGACTCATGTGTGATGGGTAAACAACATAGAGTATCTTTTCTTAATCCCCCTAATCCCAATCATTCCACTAGTAAAGAAATTCTTTAGCATTCGCATGTTGATGTGTGGATTTTTGGTGTTATACCCTAAGCTTATAGTTATTTTGACTCATAACTAATACCGTTATGTAATCGTCTTTACCATTTATAATAGAGAATGTTTATCTTGACTATTTTATGCTTTACATATTTATTATAATATTATGTGTCCCTAGTTATTGTGAATAACTAGTATAAGTTGGTAATGGATAATCATGGAGATGATTATATGCATGGGGATGCACATCGCACTTATGGGTACTTGTTAGGGAACAAGGTAATGGACTAACCCATCTATGAGATTTATGACATGGTCTATGGTCATATATGTCATGATTAAATCTCATGACAGTCGTGTCATTAGAATCCTTAGTACCTGAGATTATCATCGTCTTCCACATGATGAACGTTGTGTTTGATGTTGTCTAACACTATCTTTAATAGGATAGCAATGAGGGCTATGTTGGCATGACTGGATTCTTGTAAGGAAGAATGATAAGTCAAGATGGTATTTGCCCCTCGTAAAGAGAGATGTCTGCTTGGGCCCCTTGATGGATAGTGTTGATGAAATGTGTGGCCACACTCAAGAGATTTGATGGAGACCAAATGCACTTGGATTATCAACATATTTGAAGTCAAGAAAGCATTGAACAATATAATTTGATGTGGAACATGACTTATGCTCAATATGACATCGTGAGACAAAGGGATTATGGCAATGATCTATCAAGGAATCAAGCTTTGTTGTTATTGAAATTGTCACGGCCAGAATCACAAGTGATATCCAAGGTGATAACAGCACCAACGACAGCACTTGGGATAGCACACACACACTTCGAAAATAAAAACAATTTTGTAAAAGAGATTGCAGCGGAATAATAACACAAAAATTGTTTTTCTCAAGTTATATAAATAATATAACTTGAGGATGCCTCTTAGGCAAGACTTTATCACTTCATAAAAAGAATTACACAAAGCCGAAATTTGTTCACTAAGACTAATACAATATAAGCTCTATGGAACAAGAGATAAAGAACGGAATCCAATCCTATCCTACACACAACTTGATACCAAGGTAATCAAGTGAGAAATAACAAGGGAGGATGGATGAAAAGAACCAAACAAAGAACTCTATCTCTCTATGCTTCGAAGGTGTGTAATAATTGGCAAATCTTGGCACATCTTCAAATGAAACCTTCCAAGCATATTTATAGTCTTCAATTACTTGAAGGCTACTCAAATAAACAGCCTTGGGTTGTCTTGGATGTTGAGGGAGATTGGGGAAGTGGTTGATGTGTTCCTCAATTCAAGCGCCCACTTTCCTCAAAAATAGCAACCGTGTGCTTGATCTCTAAGTCCATGCTTCAACTTCTTGTACTCCAAAGCTTTCTCCCTGTTGTACTCTCTTTGAATCAGCAACAACTCCTTTGAATAAGTCTTCCCACATTTTTAATGTTGGTGACACAAAGTAGCTCTTGGAACGGTTTTATGCATAAAATGTTATTTATGCATAACTCTTTCTTATCCAAATTCCTCCATGTTTCTAGCTCATTCTCCAATCATATTGCAACCTGAAATATGGACATACAATATATACTATACATATTATATTAGCACATTAATACATAAATTAATAAACAAGAAATGTACAAATATATAAATTCCAGCACAGGAAATCATCTGAGATATCATCTGGAATCTGGGAAATCATTCAGAATATCACCTGCGTTTTACACTAACAATCTCCCCCTTAGTTGGATATTTCTTCTCAAACCTAATGTGCTGCTTACCTGCAATTTGTCAGTCCATTACCAGATACACAGAACATAGAAACAAATTATAACATCTTCACGAAAATTAACTCCCCCTTAATCAAGGAGCTAATCTAAACAATAATTTATTAAAAGAAACTAATTTATTTCGAACTTAGAGAGCATTCATGAGATAATATTCAAGAAAAGTTTGAAAATTATTCATTGGGGAATTTCATCAAACACCTAGCATGCATACTAAGAGTTCATGCACAAACTTGCATTTGGACACCCAAATCATGCCTCCCTAAAATTCTAAACAACTAGGACGTAGGCATGTTGCATAAAATCATCATCAAAACCCATAAAAATCATAAAATCTAGTATGCATTGCATAAACCCTAACATTGAGAAAAAGGTGGCAAATTTCAATTTTGATGGAATTGATGAATGCAAGAATGGAATTGATTAATCTAAAGCATGAAATTGAGTTCTAGAAGGAGTTTATTACTAATTCATGATGAATATGGTGAGAGATATGGGTCTCTCTCAAGACAACGAGGTCATCAGAGTCATATGTCATCCCCTTGAGAAAGTCGTTCATTTGGTGGGATCGCCTTTGATTTGCCTTAGAATTGATATTTGGATAGGTTTAGAAATTATTTGGATGAAGAAATATACAAGAAATTGATGAAATTTTGGGCAAAATATCGCCTAAGGTTCGGACTTGGAGAGAAAAGTTTGAATTAAATTGAAAAAATTAGATTGGGTGCTCAAATAAGTAACACAAAAGAAGTTGTCTCGTGCGAGAAAATGTGTTTCGTATGAGACAAGTCCCCAGATCAATTGGAATTTGGCTATTGACTAGAAAAGTCAAAACAGCCCCAAAAATCATAAAAAAACATTTTTTTCCAAAGAAAATTGCCCGGTTCTGAATAAGCTTGGGGTCAATCACACAAGTGAATAATTTCAATTCATAACCTAGACAGGTGAATCTTTGTTTTCTATCACTTTTACAGGTTCAGAGCCTGAACAGGCGAATCATCAGAAAGGTATCTTCAAAATTGGCTTATGATTTGATTTCTCTGTATGAGTTTACATTTACTTATGAAATTATCAATTTTCAAATTACCTGAAATAGCCTTTTTCAAGTTATTTGAAGTCAAACTAAGTTTAGCTTTGATTCTCCAATAGAGATACATAAGCAGCCATGCGGCACGACCATCCCCGAGTTCTTAATGGATATCTTTACTATCGACGACATTACTTCTCTCATAAGTCATGTTCCAAGGGGCTTAGACAATTTTGAATACATTATCATATGATTACACTACTCTAGACTCGCATTTTGATTTTAGAAATTAGGCCTACAGTTTCATCATATTTCGTTAAGTTTTTGACTAACTTTGTTATTTTGGACTTAACTGATTAACAGAATTACCAAAGAGGGGCAAAATAGTCAACTCTGGCTAGTTGTCTCGTAAGAGACTACGTGTCTCGCATGAGACAACCATCTAGGAAATAGTTGATTTTATTTTCTTTTTAACTTCAATCACTTTCTTGTCAACAACTAAATCTGATATTTACATCATTTGTGAATATTCTGGAACCCTCTAGATCAGTGTCTCTCACATTAAAGTGATTGATTCCTTCCATACTTGTGTTTCCTCTTGGTAGTGTGAGAATGCGTGCTTAACATCCTCTTTTTATTCAAGTCACCACCTATTTTACTTAATGGAAATATAGAAAAACCATGTTTTGATTTAGATTCTCTGGTTCGGGGGTCAAGTTATAGGATTTTAAGGTCAAGGAGCACCAATCTTACAATTCTTATTATTGGTCTTGCTTCTAGGGTTTAATTTCATAATTCTTATCATTAAATTAAGCAAATAATAATGAAACGTGCAAATAACTAATTAGATTAGTAGTAGCCATGAAAGGACGCCCAAGAAGAATGGGTGCTTCACGACTATTACTAACATCATTCTTCATATCAAGCACAACAAAATCAACCGGCACAATGAGCTTGTCCACTTGGACCAAAATATCCACCACAATACCCAAAGGACGTTTGACCGATCGGTCGCAAGTTGAAGGGTCATTGTGGTGGATTTAAACTCTCCCAATCCTAGCTTCTTATACACAGAATATGGCATCAAATTAATGCTTGCACCTAAATCCAACATCGCCTTCACCAATTTAGAATCCCCCAAAGTGATTTTAATATTAAATCTATCGGGATCCTTGAGTTTTAGTGGAAGGTGAGATTGGATTACGGCACTCACATTTTCAGAAATCATTGCTTGTTCACCTCTTCCATACCATTGTTTTCGGGTATTGAATTCTTTGAAAACCTTGACATAAGATGGGATATTTTAATGACATCCAATAATGGTAAATTGATGTTTTTTAGAAAAAATGTCATAAATTTTAGAATATAGCTTTTCCATCTTTTGTCTCATCAATCTACCCGAAAAAGGTATGGGAGGTACATATGGTTTGGGAGGTGAAGGTTTTTCAATTTGTTTATCTACCAACTCATTTGTAGGGTCCTAGCAGGTTTTTGTGGCTCTCCTTCCACCATGTATTGGTTTAATGTCTCCTTGATTTTCCTTAGTCTTTCGTGAAAGGTTCGTTCAGGTTCTGGATCAAAATTAGGCTTACACTACTTCTCACGATCAAGTAAGTAGTGTTGTACCCTTCACTAATTATGCCCTATCTCTTGAGATTTCCGTTTATGGTATTCCGGCTTGTCACGAATGGGTATTCTAGCTTATCTCTAGATGACCATAATTAGCAAGGATCCATTAAGTTCGCAAATCAATGCACTTTCCATTCAAGGAACATCCCTAGGCCATTGAACTACTCTCGTGATCAATGAAACCTAGTTCCTTTATATGGTTTCCTCAATCAAGATTCTCTGCTAGGTACTTCTCTCGATTGACTGAATCATACAAATTGGACGTCTTCAAAATGTAAGTCATTTTGAGATTGATATAAAGAAATTGTTTAGATGAAGATAGATGACAAGACTTTTTATTTAAGATGATGAACAAAATGCACTTTGAGTTTCAAACCCCAAGAATAAGGGGGATTACTCACTAGCCATTATAAACAAGCAAGCATAAGTAATAATAAAAGATAAAGGGAAGAAGGACTTATGATTGTAAAGGGATGATGGCTGGAAATAACTCTTGATATTTATTGCTTTCCGAAAATACTTCAAGAACAATGAACACTTGTATCTTCAAATGTTGTTTGGAACTAATGATAAAGAATTGTATATAATGTATTCTAAACTCAGGTATTCTATTCTCTGGTATGATCTGCTCATTTTAGACTAATTACAATGGCCTATATATAGATAAGGAGGAGACTCTTCAAAGTGGTGCCTTAAAAAGGTGCCTTTTAATTATGCAGACACCATTTGCATGTCCGGGCTAAGAGATCTGCACGACCGTGCCTCCTTGGCGCCAAAAATGGTTTTGAACTAGTGGAAGGGCACGACTACTCCACCTTTGGCTGCACGGCCGCTCTGGCCTGGAATGCTCGGCCACTCCTCTTTTCAAGACTCGGCCATTCCTTGTTTTGGGGCCAAAATTGACCTGGAAGAAGGTCACGTGCACGGCCGCTCTCGTGCCTGGACCACGGCCGCTCTGGCTGGCTTTTGGCCTTTTTGCTTTATTTGGTGTTGTCCTTCTATAGATTTGACACTTGATTATTTCAAAGGCCCCCATTTGCTCATAAATTGACTCTAAAACCTGTCTAAGAGTACAAAATATACCAAAAGCATAAAATCGAAGATATATGATAAAAGAAGCCAAAATAAACTGAAATGCAAACTAAATGATATTAAAACTAAGGGAAAGATTGATAAATGATGGGATAAATGACTATATAATAGTCACTTATTAATATTCCAATAGAAAAAGCAAACAAGCAGTAAAAGGAATCAAAGGTTGCAACCAGCTGATAGAGTTCAACCAGTTACAGGACAAGATAAATGAACAAGCAAACAAACAAAGAGACACGATTATTTGGAGAGGTTCACAGTATTAAATAAGTTATATGTCCTCTACCAAGTTTGGTCAAAACTTGTATTTGTGAAAGGTGCACTATTAATGCCACTAATCTATTACAAGTTGCAAGCCTTATAATTGAAGGCTGCCTAAAAGAAAGTGATCACTAATGGATCGTGCTACAAGATTGACCAAGCGTTTTCAAGAGATGTGTTCACAAATTGAACTGATTTCTCTTGGGTGTGTGGTGTGATCAATCAATGTGTTCCAGACACAGTCTTGTTAGGGAACACTTACTACAATTGATTGAGTGTGCACAGTGTGTCCTAATAAATAATTAAGTGAATATATGGATTTAAATGCCTTGAACTTTAATGTTTGATTGCTCTTGCAGTTTTTGACAATCTCACTCTCAATGATCTTCAATGCACCAACCCTCTTCAATGCTCTGATGAAGGTATTTATATTGACTCCATGAAAGAGTTGTTGTATTTGAAGGGGTTGAAGGAATGATTTTGATTCTGACAAGTATTTAATGATAATATCTTCTGCATTAAATGCTTGAGATTTTGATGTACAATCATCTTTGAAATTTCCACTGGATAAAGGAGATGTTGTGAGTACCGGTAACTTTGCCATTCCTCAAAGCAATTACTGACAAGGCGGCAGCAAAGTTTTCATAGCAACTGTTCTACCAACTTCAGCTAAGTTGTTGGCTGAGTAGGTGAGAACATTAAATGCTTCAACTGATGGGAAGCTTGTTGAGGAAGCTTGGTTGTAGGCAGTAACTAAGGAGCTAACCGGTTGACTGACCAACCGGCTAAGAGATTGGCTAAGGCAAGGCACGACCGGTTAGAGCGGTCAACCGGTTGAGGATTCTTGTAAAACAAGTTACCAGTAACAACTTGGAAAATCTTCTAGGTATTAAAGTCTTCATTCTTTGAGAAAAATACATTAAAGAAAACAATGGCACTAGCACTTAAAGGGAACCTAAGATACATAGAAAAATCTAATTGGTCTAGATAAAATTAGGGGTCCTCAATATTGCTTAGTATGATTGGGATTAAGCAATTCTAAAGCTATACATATATTTTACTAACATCTCCCACCATGGCCTAGAGAAGTGGTTAATAGTGCACACTTTCTACAATGGGCTCTCATTCAGAACAAGAGAGACAATTGATGCAGCCGCAGGAGGTGCACTAATGAACAGGGCAGTGGACGAAGCATATGACTTGATAGAGAACATTGCCTTGAACCATTATCAATGGTCAAGTGAGAGGGATCAACCGTAAGGGACTCCAGGTAAGTACAATATTGATGCGGTTAGCATTTTGTCCTCTAAAGTTGATGTTAGTGTTCTTTGTAAACTATGTGATCAAATACACATAGTGTCGAAAGTTGTAACTTGCTTGACACTACTTCTAGTGAACATGTCAACTTTATTAAATCTTATGGGCAAAATGGTGGTATGTATTCAAACGCATATAACCCGGACAGGAGAAATCACCCTAATCTTTCCTATAAGAGTAAGAATGTTCTAAACCCACAACCTTCTTCACAAGCACAACCACTGGGGTTTGCACAAAAGAATTTCAATACTAATCCTAATGCTTTTCCTTCCCCTAAATCAAAATTAGATCTTCTTATAGACTTTGTTGTTGATACTGAAAATGCACAAGAGAAGACCAATAAAGATTTTAGGGAATGCTTTAATTTGTTGAATGTTTGGTTTGATAGTTTAGTCGATCACAATAAAATGCTTGAAAATTAAAAAGTTCAATAGGCCAACACCTTGCATAGACCATAAGGGAGTTTTCCCGATCAGCCACGAATGCCCAACGAGCATGTCAATGCGGTAATAATTAGGAGCAGAAAAGAGTTGGTAGATCCCCCTCCTAAGGAAAAAATCCAACAGAGTGAAGAGAAAGCTAGTCCAACCCCACAGATTGTTGAGACTAACAAAGAGGTTGAGAAGGGGACGGAATCCCCTAAAACTTCTGGAATTTATGATCCGCTGATACCATACCCTCAAAGGTTGGTAAAGGCGAAGTTAGATAAAAAATTTGCAAAATTTCTAGAAGCTTTAAAATCAATTTATATCAATATTACTTCTACTGATGCATTACAACAAATTCCCTCTTATTCAAAATTTTGAAAAGATATTCTTTAAAACAAGAAGAAATTAGATGAAAATGAGACCGACATATTGGCAGAAGATGTTAGTGCCATTTTACAAAGAAAAATTCCTCTCAAATTTGAGGATCCCGACACTTTCTCTATAACTTATAGCATAGGTAAATTTAATGTTGATAATACAATTCTTGACATTGGGGCTAGTGTTAGCCTATTACCACTTTCTTTTAACGAGAGACTTAGTGTGGGGGAACTCAAACCCACCAACATTTCTCTTCAATCGGCGGATTGCTCCATCAAATACCCAATAGGTATTATGGAGGATGTGCCTTGCCATATAGGGAATTTAATAATCTCAGTCGACTTTCTAGTTCTTGAGATAAAGGAAGACCATCACATTCCTGTTATTCTAGGGAGACCATTCCTTGCTACCACTGGGGCAATTATCGATGTTAAAATGGTAATCTCTTTTTAAATGCCGGGGATGAGAAGGTCGAATTAACTTTACAAAAATTATGAAAGATTCCCATCTCAAAAATCCTTGCTACGAAGATAATGATTTTGAAAAAAGTAGCAAGGAGGTTGAAAAATCATAATCTAAAGTCCCATTAGAAAAGTGTCTTATAAACAATGATTCTTTAGATGGTAACAACGATAATGATGTGCTCGATTATCCTATATACCATAAAGCTAACCGAATAGCAAAGGATGAGAGCACCATGTTTGAAAAGTTGGATGTTAAAGCGGAGCCATCCAACAAAAAGGTGAAAAGTAAGGCACCGGAAAAGAGAAGCGCGTCAGGATGTGCATGTGCAAGGATCATAGACTTTCGATTCCGCCAACAACCAGTGCGGAATGGCGCATTGTAGAGACTTCAGACAATCAAATTACCGTCTCCTGCTCATTCCGGTTAAGGAAAAGGGGTCGAGCTAATGACCTTAAACAAGAATCATCGGAATGGTAAACCAATGGATTATACGTTTTTATAATTTTTTACCATTTTTAGTATATATTATTATTATTATTTTACTAATATTTATTTTGCAGCTATATATAATAAAAAAGGGTAAACAGTGCTCAAGGTCCGGTTTCTAAACAGCAACTGCACAAGCTTACTTGAACAACTACACGACCGTGCGGCACGGGCGAGCAGTTTGAAAGACCCGGTCGTGCAAAAGTTTCTGGACAAACACATCTCTTGCTAAAAACGGGGTTTTTAACCATTCTCCCCAAATCCCTCTCGTCTTCTTCACTCTCTCTCTCTCTCCCTCTCTCTCTAAACACCCGAGCTCCGAAAAACAACTACCGCCTCAGTAAGTTTATTTCCCCAACCCCCGTTTTAATTTTGTTGTTATATTGTTTTGGGAACATTGAGGACAATGTTTGTTTCAATTGTGGGGGAAAAGAAAATATATGTATTGTTTTTTTTAGTTTGCCTTTGTTTGTATTATAAATTAGTTGTATGATAATCTAGTTTCTCATATCTTCTTTATTTATATATTAGTTAGTTGCATGTTAAATTATTCTCATGTTTCATATTTGTTGTATGCATGTTAAATTAGATCATTTTTTCAATCAAAAATAAATAAATAAATAATATACCCCTATGATGATTTCACTTATAATTCTTACTTACTAGTTTGCCTTAGTAACTCATCCTTTATCCTTTTATTCATATTTTTATCATTTTAAAAATTTAGAAAAAAAGATCATTAACGATACATTGAAAAGTAGATAGAAAATCATAAAATAATATAAGATTAATAGAATTTACTAAGCAAAGCATTCTTTTGATTAATGAATCTTTTGGATCATTGGACACTTGATAGATTTATACACTTATGATTTTTTTCCATTTGTGAAATGCTTTTCATGAAATGTACAACTCAGGACTTTAATTTTAAATTCCTTTTAAAGATACTCGTATTGTTGTGCACTTTTTGAATCACTACCTACCTTCACTCTTTTCATCTTATCATTTTCACAATCAAGGCTAATTGATGAGTAATTCACTACATACGTCTTGTTTAGGTTATCCACTCAAAAATCTAAATGAGTTAATCGTTAAAAGAGTATGATGAGTGATGGAGGAAAACTCCCTCTTGTAATAAAAACCGAGCAAGTGTACTCACTACCGGTGTAGCAGTATGCAAATGCAAGGGTCGAATCCACAGAGACTCGTTGGTAAACAAGTAAAGTAAAAGCAATGAATTTAGTAACCAAAGTTTATAGATTTGATTTAAAACTAAGAGCATAAATTAAATAACTAAAACTAACTAGACGAGAAAACAGATTATGAGCAGAGATTCGTAGATTGGATTTCACTTTACCATCATTCTATGCAAAATTTTACTTATAAAACATTAACTCAACTTCTAGGGTTCATTCACTTTTGCTAGGATCGACACGGTTAGGTGGCCGGATTACAATCCCAAATACTCTTTTAATATTGTGAATTCTATTACGGTTCCACCATATACCAAGAATAAATTAAGCACACAAGAATTAAAGAACCTAACTTTAATCAATTTCTATTACGGCCTCAATTAAAGTTATTCGATCAATAATGGTCTATGTATAAATCGCCCAAATTAATGGCTCAATAAATACCCAATTATTCAAAGATGAGTTCGTATCTTAACATACGTCTCGAATCCAAGAACAAGAAATTAAAATCTATTGATGAACTAGAAGGAATCAAAGAGAAAGAATTAAAATATTAATATTGCATAGAAATCCGGTAAAGGTTCAACCAATCTACAAATCTAATAAATTAGCTACTTATAATTTACAAATAATAAAAACCTGGATTGAATTCGGAATAATTCTTCTTCTTCAATTGATCCAAGAAAAGAAAATAAAATAATGATATATGATAAAAAAACGTGATCCTCTGCTTAACATGGCTGCTGTGCTTGTTTATATAGAATTAGGGTGAAATCTGTGGTCCCTAGCTGAGAAATGACACAAATGCCCTTGAAAAATACGTAAAACTGATGCTGGAAACGACGTAGTGCGGCCGCTCAAGTGGCCTGGCGTGTCCGCGCAAGTTGGCCGTGAGTTTTGGCCGAGAATTTTCCCTTAAGCGCGGCCGCCCATGATGCCTGGCGCGACCGCCCTCGTTTACAGTGAGTTTGGCCGAGAATCTCCTTTGTGCTGTTCTTGGCCAGATTGGCCCCAAAATGCCCCAACCTTGGCCCCATTTGGCCTAGCCTTTCCTGCATTGGCCCGGCCATGCCATGAAGTGGCTGGCCACCTTGGCCCAACTTTTTGGCCTAGATTTTGTATCACTTATATTCGTTTCGTTTCCGCAATTGCCAAGTCTACTTTGATCGCTATAATGAGTTCTTTTGCACTTCGCTCTTTGGGATTTTATTTTTAACTTTAACCCACGAATTTTTAGAAATCAAATTCGTCCCAAATTTCCGTCTTTCCAGTTTAGTCCCTGGATTTTCCAATAATTCCAGTTTAGTCCAAAAGCTTCCAAATGCCAGTTTAGTCCTTGAGCTCGTAATTTCAGTTTTTTTTTTCTTCTCTGCTCCGCTCTACTTTATTCCTTTTGCACTTTTTAGCCATAAAATGCACCTTTAATCAGCTCTATACCCTGTACTCATAAAATACTCACAAACCACATCAAATATACATAAAACTCGGGAATCAAACTCAAGGAAAGCCTAAAAGTGCATCATTTGGATGGGTAAATACACATCCATCAAACACCCACAAACTAACCTTTTGTTCGTCCCGAGTAAAACAAAACTAAAAGAAGTAAAATAAAACTACTCTAAATACTAATAATAAAATATAAAAGTAAAATAATTATTTTTGGGATGTTCTATCACAGATGATTCATTGGCCATACAAGTCTCAGACTCTCACCAACACACATAATCAACAAGTGCCACCACAGTAATGGGATTACAATCACATTGAAGCATAAAAATCACAATTTTCCACCGCGGCCTGAATGATGAATGAATTATGGGAGGTCACTGCCAACAACCTAAGATTATTTATGGATTTACTAAGTGATGCTCTAAATCAATATGTTATAGATATTACAACCCAAAAAGGACACTCATATGCATATTTACACGATTGTCAACCCGGTTACTCGATATTGAAAGAATAATATGGCTTAAAAGTTAAGTTGCGAAAGATCGCAGGGCTAGGTTCATGGTTACAAATGAAGGTAAGGACATACGAACATAAGAAAGTGAAACTAGAAAGTCTTCTTTTAACAATATATCCTCCACTCACCCTTATTACTTCCCAATGTGCCAACCCACAAACTAAAACTTTTTCATACATTGACATGGGGTTGGGCACATTCCACTACTTCCTTTGGTCACCTTGAAATACAATTCCACTTTGACATTAGAGAGGGCTTGAATTTTTTTTATTATTTTTTTTTCTTTTTTCTTTTTCTTTTTCTTTGCACAATTACATCACGAAGAATGTGCATTCAATATTTTTTTTTTCAAGCCCCTCTTTTCATTACATAACATGACCCATTTTTTTTCGTGACCAATTTCCACTCCACCCTCGATTTTCCAAAATTCACCCACAATTCCCAATTCATTCCCTAGCTTCACTTTCTTGAAAAGGTAAGAAAAATTAAATTTGTGTATAGGTTAAAAGGGTAGGACAATGAAGGTACAAATGAAGGCGAATGGCGGTCTAAAATAACCTCCCACTTTGTGAGAGATTTCATTCATTTTCAAGCTCAAAAGGGGTTCTAGCGAAAATTTTTAGTGACTAGAAAGTTTAAGGCTTACAAAAAGGGATTCAAAAAATAGCCATATATATCAAGTAACCTATTGACGTGTTATTGACAATCATGCAAACATGTTCTAGGGACCCCGAGAATACACAAAGTGATCCCATAAAAGGCACCTAAGTTGATGACAATGACCAAGAATATGATACGGAAGTGAGAGGTGGTGCAATCATAATTTAAATGTTTCAATGCAATCCCAATCACCACACTAACAATAGCACATGTGATTTTAAAATTAAAGCACACTAATCATCACAGACTTTGGCCAACATCCCAACTATGAAAAGAACAAAATTTTTAAATTTTTCTATTTTTTTAGAGGGTGACACTATATACACTCCCCTATAAACCCACAAACTCGGAGAGTTGCCTACCCCCAAACTCAAAACATGCTATGTCCTCATAGCGAAGAGAACAAAAGCGTGCCTTGGGCTTAACGGATGGCAAGACACTACTAAACAGTAATTAACATAAAAATAAAATATACCTCATTGGGTTGCCTCCCATGCAGCGCATTTGGTTAAAGTCGTTAGCCCGACTATGGTCCCAAGCTTACTTGGCCTTTGCTTTGCGGCCTTTGGACCATCTCTTCTCCTCACGGGCACAAATGCCCTTCTCTTTCCAAATCAACTCTCCATTGTCAACAAGTAGGGGTAAAGCCACATTTATTTTTGAGACTTTACGCTTGTGCTTACCCCTCTTTCTTTTCTTTTTATTGGGGTTTCCACCCCCAAACTCAACCTTTTCTGCAACCTGCATAACACCATTCTCACAACCAAGATCAAAAGAGTTATCATGCACAAAAATAGTAGCAAATATAGAATCAGATAAATCACTATAACTCTCCTCACTAACTTTACATTTTGAAGGCCCTTGTGGTAGATGTGATGCATTCGACTCTTTATGGGAGTCGTGTGGGGTGTGATACGACCCGTTACTCCTAGAGTATTGGTCGGCCTTAATGTTACTAGCCATGGGATAAACGTCTGCATTATCCCCACTTTTCTCACATCCATTCACATCATATTTGACAATTGGTAAATCGGTTATGGCTCCTACAAAACCATCTTCGGGGAAGGGTTTCTTATCATTTTTAAGCATACAAAACTTACATTCCTCCCCCATAGCTCTCAATGACACCACCCCTTGACACACATCAATGGTGGCCTTAGTGTCAAACATAAATGGCCTCCCAAGTAGAATGGGAGTTTTCAGTTGTTCCTCACTTGATCCTTCCATACACATCACATAAAAGTCAATAGGGATAATAATTTTATCAATTTTAACCAACACCCCTTCAATAACCCCTAAAGGTCTTTTGATTGAGAGATCCGCCAATTGCAAGTATCTCATGGGTGGTTTCAACTCACATACCCCCAAACTTCTAAAAACATGAAAGGGCATCACATTGACACTTGCCCCAAGATCCAACAAACCTTTAAAATTTTGACCCCCTACAGAAATTGGGATAGTGAAACACCCGGGATCTTTTTGAACATGTTTAATCTTTTCAAACTCCACACCTCTCTGGGGTGTGGTTTTCACAACATTGGGAAGAGGGGTTTCTAAATTTAATGCAGAAAATACATATTGAACCTCCCCAATCTCATCCTCTTCCTTACTAATATTATCAATATTATCACATTCGAAATTATCAAGAGAAGATAGAAATACCTCCTCAATTTCCTCACTTTCATCCCACACTGTTGTGATTGACTTTGCTTGCTCAGGTGGGATCTTCTCTTTCATCAATTCTTGGGCAACCTTCACAAGTTGCTCTACTTGTGTGCCCATCTTTTCAAACGCAAAGATCGTATTTCTATTACTTTCTTTGCATCTCCATCCTTAAGCTATTTGGACTGCCAGCTCCCAAGGCTCTTTATCATGTTGTCCAGGTGGTGGCACATGAAGAGGTTTCACTTGCTGATTATGATGGCCACCCCATGGATTGTAGTTACCATATGGGTTGCCTTGGGGTGGTGGCCTTGGTACATATCCATTGAAAGCATGTGCCTGTTCAGGATGATAAGAAAAATTTGCTGCACTTGGACACATATTAGTCACATGAGATGATAAACCACAATTTTTACAATAATCAGTAATAACATTGGCACCAGCAGAAGTGCCACAGGCAGTCAATTTATCAAATTTACTACTCAAGACTGCAATTTGCTTAGAAAGATTATCAGTAGCAGTCAAATCTAATACCCCCCTTGTCCTACCCCTCGAACTCTTTTGTTGAGAATTAGCACTCAACATCTCAAATAAAGCCTTAGTCTCATCCGGGGTCTTGGCTCCTATCGAGCCTCCAGCAGTATTGTCAACTATTGATTGACCATTGTCATTCAAGCCATCATAAAAGGCTTGGTTCAGTGAGGGTAGTGTGAAGTTGTGGTGGGGACACTGTATTAACATTGTATTAAATCTTTCCCATGCCTCATGAAAGGGCTCCCCCACATCTTGGGAAAATGTCATCAATTTCTATCTAAAACTAGCCAACAGATGATGTGGGTAATATCTTTTAAGGAACACATCTTGCAATTCTACCCAAGTACTAATGCTGCTCGGTGCAAGCATCATCAACCATGTTTTAGCCACTCCCTTAAGAGTGTAAGGAAAACACTTCAGTCTAATTTGCTCCTCAGTTACTCCCTGTCTTAACAAAAATTGAGCAACAACAGTAATATACTCTTTCAGGAACATGAGTGCATCCTCGCCAGGCAATCCGTGAAAGCTTGGCAACATGGTAAAGTATTGTCCTTTGACCTCTAGATTTTTGGCTGCATCGGACAGCACTATGCAAGAGGTAGATGTGTCTACCCTAGGTCTCAGGAAATCATTCATAGTTTGTGCTGGTGGTGAATGCGCCATCTCGGCTTTCTCTTCCTCTACCTCGGTGGTGGAGGGTTCGATTCGGTGTCGAATCAGAAAAGGGGATTAAAGAGGGGATCGCCCTCAAATACTTCCTCAAGAAGCTTAGTGTCTTTAGCTTTATTAAGTCTATTTATGTTGTCGTTCAATGGCACCAATGTAGGCTTCAAAGAACGACGACCTTGCATTCACTACCTAACCTACTCGTTTACTTGCAACAAGTCCCCGGCAACGGCGCCAAAAACTTGATGGAGGAAAACTCCCTCTTGTAATAAAAACCGAGCAAGTGTACTCACTACCGGTGTAGCAGTATGCAAATGCAAGGGTCGAATCCACAGAGACTCGTTGGTAAACAAGTAAAGTAAAAGCAATGAATTTAGTAACCAAAGTTTATAGATTTGATTTAAAACTAAGAGCATAAATTAAATAACTAAAACTAACTAGACGAGAAAACAGATTATGAGCAGAGATTCGTAGATTGGATTTCACTTTACCATCATTCTATGCAAAATTTTACTTATAAAACATTAACTCAACTTCTAGGGTTCATTCACTTTTGCTAGGATCGACACGGTTAGGTGGCCGGATTACAATCCCAAATACTCTTTTAATATTGTGAATTCTATTACGGTTCCACTATATACCAAGAATAAATTAAGCACACAAGAATTAAAGAACCTAACTTTAATCAATTTCTATTACGGCCTCAATTAAAGTTATTCGATCAATAATGGTCTATGTATAAATCGCCCAAATTAATGGCTCAATAAATACCCAATTATTCAAAGATGAGTTCGTATCTTAACATACGTCTCGAATCCAAGAACAAGAAATTAAAATCTATTGTGAACTAGAAGGAATCAAAGAGAAAGAATTAAAATATTAATATTGCATAGAAATCCGGTAAAGGTTCAACCAATCTACAAATCTAATAAATTAGCTACTCATAATTTACAAATAATAAAAACCTGGATTGAATTCGGAATAATTCTTCTTCTTCAATTGATCCAAGAAAAGAAAATAAAATAATGATATATGATAAAAAACGTGATCCTCTGCTTAACATGGCTGCTGTGCTTGTTTATATAGAATTAGGGTGAAATCTGTGGTCCCTAGCTGAGAAATGACACAAATGCCCTTGAAAAATACGTAAAACTGATGCTGGAAACGACGTAGCGCGGCCGCTCAAGTGGCCTGGCGCGTCTGCGCAAGTTGGCCGTGAGTTTTGGTCGAGGATTTTCCCTTAAGCGCGGCCGCCCATGATGCCTGGCGCGACCGCCCTCGTTTACAGTGAGTTTGGCCGAGAATCTCCTTTGTGCTGTTCTTGGCCAGATTGGCCCCAAAATGCCCCAACCTTGGCCCCATTTGGCCTAGCCTTTCCTGCATTGGCCCGGCCATGCCATGAAGTGGCCGGCCACCTTGGCCCAACTTTTTGGCCTAGATTTTGTATCACTTATATTCGTTTCGTTTCCGCAATTGCCAAGTCTACTTTGATCGCTATAATGAGTTCTTTTGCACTTCGCTCTTTGGGATTTTATTTTTAACTTTAACCCACGAATTTTTAGAAATCAAATTCGTCCCAAATTTCCGTCTTTCCAGTTTAGTCCCTGGATTTTCCAATAATTCCAGTTTAGTCCAAAAGCTTCCAAATGCCAGTTTAGTCCTTGAGCTCGTAATTTCAGTTTTTTTTTTCTTCTCTGCTCCGCTCTACTTTATTTCTTTTGCACTTTTTAGCCATAAAATGTACCTTTAATCAGCTCTATACCCTGTACTCATAAAATACTCACAAACCACATCAAATATACATAAAACTCGGGAATCAAACTCAAGGAAAGCCTAAAAGTGCATCATTTGGATGGGTAAATACACATCCATCAATGAGCAAAGGCAAGGATAAATTGTTCTACTATTATCTTTAATGACTCATGTCATACATAATCATTAGCCTTGAATTTTTCCATAATCATCATGCGCTCCATTTTGTGATTCAAATTGTACATCAATCTTATGGGTATTTTTAAATTATGAATAAAGATTATTGTTCTTAATGGTACATTTCGAGCATAAAATACTTTTTTCACAAGTCACTCAAGGAATGAAAATTTTGATAATCCGTCCTTATGATCCAAAAGTTCATTATTGATAAGCTTTGCTTTTGATTGGTAAAGTCTCATTTATGCTATATTAACTTGTATTTTTTATATATTCTCCAATTTCTTCCTAGGATCTTTCTCTTAAATCTCTTGGGTTATTAAAGGCATGGAATAATGGATAGGAGGAAATTTTCTAAGGCAACAACTTATAACACTTTTATGAGGAGATCGACTCGTTTCTTTCTTTTCATATTCATCATATTGCATTTTTCCCCGTTTTCTATACTATGATTTTAAACATGCTTAGGGACAAGCAATGATTAAGTGCGGGGGGTTGATAAATGGCTGTTTTATAGTCATTTATAGTCTAATATTCACATCATTTAATTAGTTTTAATTATATTTAGTTTAATTTAGCTTGTTTTATTACATTACGTGGATGCTTGGTTGGTAGTTTTGTGATTGAAACAGGATTTTAAGGCATTTTTGGTGTGAAGACAAGCTTGGGACACAAATTACAAGGTAAAACAAATGAATGGGAGCAAGGGAGAACACTTTTGCATAAGAAAATGTAAGACCCAGAGCAGTCCAAAGCTTGCACAATCGAGTATGAAGCGAAGCACGGCTGTGCCAGCCCAGGGGCGCACTGACTGTGCCATTTTTTATCTGGGAATATTAGAACCAAAAATGGCCTACACCGTGCTTTGTACTTTGGCACGGCCGTGCCACAGCTGTTACAGCATTCTGCATACATATTTTAAAGGCACCTTTTTGAAGAAACTGTGCGACCTTAGGCTCCAAGGCCTATATAAAGACAAGTATTCAGAATATTTAGACATCCAGAAACTATTGTAAACATACTCTAGTATCATTTGTATTCCATAACATCAATTTTTTTCCAGATTTTGAGAGATTCATAAGGTGTTCTTGAGCAAAATTCTGAGTTGGAAGAAATAAAGTTCTTGAGGTTTATTTTCCAGCCTTTTTCACTATCTTCACTATTTGAATATATTTCTCTTCTTCTCTATCATCTCATGACTTATTCATCTTTCATTATTGTAATGGCCTGTGAGTAATCCCCCTAGTTCTTGGGGTTGGAAACTCAACATCATGTGTTCTTCATATTTAATCATGCTTCTTTCTTCTTCTTCATTCTAAATCAATTTTCTTCATAGCATTCTTAAATGCCTACGAATATGAGGACATCCATATCTGTATGAATCCTAGTTAATCAAGAGAAGTATTTAGTCATGAATCTTGATTAACGAAACCTTACGAATTAAACTATGCACTATTAATCACGAGAGTATATTAATTGCCTATGGATGATCCTTTAGTGGAAAATACTTGGATTTAATATAAACATAATGGGTTTTGACTAATGTACGAAACCATCAAAAGAAAGGTCGTGTTAGTCTTAAAAATACGTGTGATATACCTTGATCGTGAGAAGTTAGCACAACTAAGTGTATCATCCTTAATTATTGCTTGATCATTTTTATAAAAGCATGGTTGTTTAATGAATGCATGATAGTTTGAGTCCCAATCCTGAGAATAATTTCATCATATAGTATTTATAAGTTAGAGTAATTTTGCACTTGTTTTAGATATTGATAAACAAAACAAATTCTCCCCCAATCCATTTTGCATTCATAATTATTAATTAAAAGCAACTATTTGTTCATAGTAAACATTGTCCTCGTGGGATCGACCCATATTTGGTATTTCTATATTACAACCACACCGTGTACTTGCGGTATTAAAATTAGCTGTTAGGTTTTGGCTTAACATCCCTTCAATTATGTAGGTCAATGACTGAGCAGTAGGAGGGAGTTGTTCGCTGAGTTACTTTGAGTGGCTTAATTGTTTCCATTCAGGGATCTCAACTAAGGAAATTAGCAGGGCTAGAGCTTCTGCAAAGCGATTCTTGTCTCTTGGGAGATAGTGAAAAGAGACTTTTTTGAACTGTTACACCAAGTCTTAGATATGGGCATTGGATTTCTGTAGTGTGGGGTCCTAGATCTTTTGCCTTTTTCAGTGTCTGATTGTATACATCAGTTGGATCCACTAACAGCATGCCAGTACCATAGTCTTTCTTGTTGGCTGCGCTAACGAAAAATAATTGCCACTAATTTTCATTATCTATATTCATGATGTCTTCAACAGGGAATCGTGGGTCTTTCCCCTTCTCTTTGTCACATGGAAATTTGACTAACTAATTTGTGAATACTCTATCCCTGACTGATTTATGTGTGACGTAAATGATTTCATACCCCGCGAGCATGAATTACCATTTAGCAACTCGTTAGTACATGTTGGACTTCTCAAAAATATACTTGATGGGGTCCATTCTTCCTATGAGTCGGATAGGGTAAGCCTCCAAGTTTGGCTTAAGACGTTGTACGACTCAAACTAATGATGTGCATGATTTTTTGAGTGCAGAGTAGTTGAGTTCACTCCCTTGGAACCTTCTGCTGACAAAGTAGATGGAATTCTCCTTGCGTGTGTCAGCTTGTTCCTGGGCTAGCATAGCCCCTAATGCGTTGTCATTGACTATCAAGTAAAGAAGTACTAGTTTGGCCGGTGGGACCAATATGGGTGGGGAAGTTAGGTATTGTTTAACTTCTTCGAAGGCTTTTGGACATTCTCATATCCATTCCTGTGAAGCATTTTTCGTGTGTGGCTTGAAGATGGGCTCACACATTGTCGTGAGTTGGTTGACGAAATGACTAATGTACTGTAACCATCCCATAAATCCTTTCACTTACTTCTGAGTTCTTGGTGGAGGCATATCAATGATGACCTTGAATTTTTTTTTTGGAGATCTATCATGTGTTGGCCATTGGATCATTTGGAATAATTATCATGTCATGCACATATACTTCAATCTCTTTGTGTATCATGTTATGGAATAGCGCAGTTACTGCTCTCTGGTAAGTGACTTCAACATTTTTGAGTCTAAATGGCATAACTGTATAACACAATGTTCCCCAAGGTGTGGTGAATGTTATTTTATATTGGTCCTCTTCAGCCATAAGGATTTGGTTGTATCCGACAAATCCGTCCATAAATGAGTGAACTTCATATGTTGTCGTTGTGTCAACGAGCATGTCTATATTAGGGAGAGGAAATCATCCTTTGGAGATGCTTTGTTGAGATCTCTAAAGTCTACGTAATCCCTTATCTTGTTGTTTGCTTTGGTCACTTGGTCTGTATTGCCAACCATTCGGGATATTCTATTACTTTAATGAACCCGACACTAAGAAGCTTTATAATCTCTTCATTAACTTGCATTAACCATTTTGGCTTAATTCGACGGAGTTTATATTTGACTAGATTTGTGTTTGGAAGCAGTATTATCTTGTGCTCGACGATGAAAGGATTTAGCCCCAGCATGTCTTTGTAGGACCACGCGAACACGTCTACAAATTATTTGAGAAGTGCTATGAGGGTCGTTCTGTTTTCCCCCCTTGAAAAGTTGTCGATCTTGGTTTCCTTTGGATCCTTATCTGTCCCCAAATTAATTGTTTGCATTTCCTCATCGTTAATAGGACTATTCTCCTCAGGACAACGTACCTACTTTGTTAATTCTTTTAGGATTTGTTTGTTTTCACGATCTTTCTCATCAAATAAATCATCATTAACTTGTTCATTAAGTTAATTATATTCTTCATTATTTGTTAATTCATCATTTATAATGTTGGCTTTCATTAACAATGTAAGGGAACATGCATTCGGCCACGACTTATATGTCCTCTTGAGTGAGGTCATCGAAAGCGAACTCAGACTCTAGGCTAAAGGTTATGAAACCTAGCTTCCTATGTGAATGAGGTGTACAGCCTAGCTCTATGACGATGAACTCTTCATCAATAATGGGCCCTCCAGTAGTATGTCAGTTCTTGGGCGGTTCATCACAAAGCTTGATTAGCCTTGTATAATCTCTGGTGGGAGCATCCCCTTGGTCTTGGGATGTATCTGACTGTCCTCTAGCTTGCATAGGTTCTCGAAGTTAGGATATATTTTGAAAACTTTCTAGTTTCACTTGTTTGACTTTGTATTTCATTACCTTCATTTGTAACCAGGAACCTAGCCCGCGATTGTCGCAAACATTACAAGCCTATAAAGCCATATTTGATTCATAAATAGTAGTCGGGTTGACAGTTGTGGTTAAACATGCATATGAGTGTCCTTGTGCAGAATTTTCATCTTATTATCTTTGGTGTGCGGTCGCACCCCTCCTTATGGTGGGAACGCACCCTCTAGGGACCTGATAGGAATTTTGCAAAAGTTGAAGGACTTATTGGGAATTATTTCGAGAATTTATTCAATATTAAAAGAATTTTATGGAATTAAAAAAAGTTAAGGGACCTGTGGAGAATTTTCGGCCATCAACTCAGATTTTCCTTTTTCAAGAATGAATCATATTGTTTTCCTAATTTTGGCACACTATTTCCCTATTATAAATACAACAACTTCAATATCTTTTTGGGCTATGTAAATATTATATTTTTCTTTTTTTTGACATCTTCTCCTGCAGGATTCAAGTTTCAGGGTTTGGTGTTCTTTATTTTAGTTTCTGTTTTCTCTTTTATGGCCCTTAGTAGCTTTTTTTTTTTTAATTCATGGATGGATGGAATAACTATCAAATCTTTATGATAAATAAGATTTAATCATCTAATCTATCTTGTTCCTATTCATCGGAATATTTATATCTTGTTTTTAGTTTTCAATTGTATGCTATGATATCCTTGGTCTTTAAATTGTTAGGGTATAAATTGTTGCACTATCGTGGATGATTTATACATTGACCTCTATTTCGGTGATTAGATTTAATTGAGGATCTAGCGGAAGGCAAAAGGATCTAGGTTCAATTTTTTTTTAAGTGTAATGAATTTCTTGCATGTTGTATAGAACTAGCGAAAAATATAATATGAAGTAAATATTAGGGTTGCAATTTGCACACCAAACGTCGCAACCCTTAATTTAGTGAATGAATCTTGTAACGAGATAGATAATTTATTTATGAAAACATGGCATAAAGTGTAGATAGTTATGAAATCTAGTACGTGAATATCTCTTTTAATCTCATCAAACTCCTTGCTTTGAGTTGCTTACTTTAATTTAGTCTTTATTTTCTGTTGTAAGTAGTTTAATAATCATAACAACCAAAACTCTTTGTTTACTTTTTACTGTTTAAATAAACTTATTTTTCATTCAAGTTTATGTGATTTGACATCTTATTCGTGAATACTATTGCAATAATTGTTGTTCTATGTGTTGCGGCTGCAATGAGGGGCGTGGGGGTTTAAATAGGAGCTGTCAGAAGAGGAGATAATGAGAAGAAGATCAGATAGGATACGAAGCTTACCTGATCGACCAAATCAACCGCGAAGGAGGAGGAAACCCAGTAGCGACAACAATGGGAGCGTACCACGAGGAAGAGAACAAGAGTAAGTCAAACTCAGTAAGTCCACTCAACAGTGGTATCAGAGCCCGGTTGATTCGCGAACAGTGAACGTAAATAAGAAACCTAGTACAAGGTTTCTTGGCTAAGGAAATAAAAACGCATTTTTTTTCTTGAGTTTACTTTCTTAATTCTTTTTTTTTCTTCGGTTGTGTTTTGGTGCTTTGATACTTGTTTTGTTTTGGATATTCTATCTGCTTTTTGGGAATTGAAATTCATTGTTTTGTATGGCTGCTGATATGAATGCTTATATGATGGATCCATTCAATGGCAAAGGTGATTTTTCAATTTGGCAACAAAAAATGAAAGGCATTTTAATTAAAGAAAAAGTTTTCTAAGTTGTAACTGTTGGAACTTGTGTATGGCTTCTTTAAGACTTAACAGAAAAACTGACAGCAAAAGTAACGGAGATTGAAAAACAAACGAATTCAAGTCGAGTCTTGTATTTAATACAATCTCCGTAAGATTTATTTGTCCCGCATTGGTGCTTACGGTTGTATGACAAAACTCTAGTAAGATAAAACGACTTACTATTAGTTATAAGGAGCACTCCAATATAACTAATCTAACGAACAACACAAGGTTTTAGAACTTTGGACTTGAAAAAATTGAATGCAACAATATGCAATGATTTGGATATGTTAATCTATCTCACTAGAGGGTAAAAGGCTCAGAATGACTGTGTATGTTAATTGAAATTCGGAGGGAAACTATTTAAAGAAAGTTAAAGGGTTCATGGCTGTTCACTCCAAGAGGTGCCAAAACTGTTCAGAATCTGAGCATGAGCGTGGCCGCTCTTGCCTTGAGCGCGACCGCGCTCTTATGTCGAGATCAAGCCCGTGTTTTACTTGACTCAGCGCGGCCGCTCTAGGCTGGAGCGCGACCGCGCTGAAGCCCAGAAAATTGCCTCTTCGAACAGTTGCGATTGATCAATCAGTCCAAGCACGTTTTGGCTAATTCAAATCAATTTTAACCCTTTATTTAACTTCCGTTAAGTTACAGAAACACTTGTCATTAATTCTCATTCACCCTAAATGGTTTAGAGACATTAAATAAGTATAATAATCTACAACAAATGTAGAATATAATCTGTAACAAGTCTCGTTAACACATAACGAACTTCCGTTAGAAACTAGATCAAAGTTAAATCTTAACTTTCTGTTATCTATTTCTAACAATCCCCCACATGAATGACAATTAATGCATGAATGCAATTTCGTCCAAAGTTCCGGCGAACTATTATTACATCGGGATAGATAGCTTGTGGCCTTGAATCTTCCCTAGTGAAATATTATCGGATATACTAGCCATTTGGTAGCGAGTCGCTTTGAACCAGTGACTGTCGGGTGTATACCAAGACAATAATACTCACATAATAACAGCTCTAACAATTGTTGTTCTCACGTTTTGTCCATTTTGGCCCTGGACCGTATCTCATTCATAAGCGTTCATTTAGAGGCGGCCTAATTACCTCTCGCTTATATAGGTGATTTTCACTATAAGGATTATCATGCACTACTCCACCCGTAGGTATAGAAATCATTAAAAGTTTTCTAAACTTAATCTTACCACTGCTGCATGTGCTTGTACTTGGATGTTCTGGGAATGAGTATTCAACATCTCCAGGTTAATAAACCGAGTTGTTGTTTCCAAGTAACTCTACTAGAACTTATAACTTGGTTGTCTCATTGAACCAAGGGCCTGGGATCTCCATTTCTCAAGGTTGAGTGTCCGCTATAAGTTCTTTTGTTGTGGGTTTTAAACCCATTCCCCTTAACAGTTTATACAGTTGATCTCTATTTATACCTTTGGTAAATGGATCCGCTAAGTTATCACATGATTTTACATAATCAATGGTGATAACGCCATTCTTGATCAACTGTCTAATGGTATTGTGTCTACGACGAATATGTCTAGACTTACCATTGTACATACTATTCTGTGCCCTTCCAATTGCTGATTGACTATCACAATGGATTAGTACAGCGAGCACGGGTTTGCTCCAACAAGGAACATCCTCCAGGAAGTTCTTAAGCCATTCTGCTTCTTCCCCGGCTTTATCTAACGCGATAAACTCGGATTCCATCGTGGATGCTGGCTATACACGTTTGTTTGGAGGATTTCCATGACACCTTTGCTCCTCCACCTATAGTGAATACATATCCACTTGTGGACTTAGAGTCTTTCGTGTCCGATATCCAATTGGCATCACAGTATCCTTCTAATCTTGCTGGATATTTATTGTAAAGTATCCCATGGTTTAATGTATACTTTAAATATCTTAGTACTCTCATTAGTGCTTTCCAATGATCGGTACTAGGATTGCTTGTGAACCTACTTAGTTTACTCACTGAATATGCAATGTACGGGCCAGTACAATTTGTTAAGTACATCGGCGCCAATTATTCTTGCATATTCCGGTTGAGAAAGCTTGGTTCCCCTTTGTTTTTTGGCTAAATGTAGAGCCAAGTCTACGGAGTGTCTTAGCCGGAGGGTCATCAAAGACATTAAATTTCCGAAGAACATTCTCTAGGTAATGGGATTGTGAAAAAACTAATCCTTCGAGATGTTCTAGAGATCTTTATCCCTAATATTACATCGGCTAATCCCATGTCTTTCATGTCAAAGTTCTTCTTTAACATGCCTTTGGTATTCATGATTAAATCATGATCACTTCCCATTATGAGCATGTCGTCTACATAAAGACAAACGATAACGAATGATTCGAGATGTTCCTTTAATGTAGACACATTTGTCACATTCATTGATCTTGAATCCATTCGATAATATGGTTCTATCGAACTTCTCATGCCATTGTTTAGGTGCTTGTTTTAGTCCATACAAGGATTTTTCAAGTTTACACACCTTTCTTTCTTTACCGGGAACTATGAACCCTTCGGGTTGTTCCATGTAAATCTCTTCATCAAGTTCTCCATTTAGGAAAGCAGTCTTCACATCCATTTGGTGTATCTCAAGATTATGCACTGCTGCAATAGCTATGAGAACACGAATAGATGTGATCCTTGTGACAGGGGAGTATGTATCGAAGAAATCATATCCCTCTTTCTGTCTAAAGCCTTTGGCAACTAGCCTAGCTTTGTACTTTTCGATAGATCCATCCGCCTTATACTTCCGTTTATGGATCCATTTGCAACCTAATGGTTTGCAACCTGGAGGGAGATCAACTAATTCCCAAGTATTGTTGAGCATTATGGATTCTATTTCACTGTTAATAGCTTCTTTCCAGAACGAACTATCCGGAGCGGATAAAGCTTCTTTAACAGTTGATGGTTCATTTTCTAACATGTAAGATAGAAAATCAGGACCAAAAGTCTTTTCCACTCTTGCCCTTTTGCTACATCTCGGCTCTTCATCTTCTATTTGAGAAGGACCGGTTGTAGACTCATGTGTTCTCTTATTAGAACCTACATCTTTCCTGTCCTTAACAGGAAAAATGTTTTCAAAGAATACCGCATTCCTTGATTCTATAGTAGTTCCTACGTGCATATCCGGAATGTCCGATTTATGCACTATAAACCGATAGGCACTACTATTACTGGCATATCCAATAAAAACACAGTCAATGGTCTTTGGGCCAATCTTGACTTGTTTAGGATTAGGTACTTCAACCTTGGCCAAACACCCCCACACTTTAAGGTATTTAAAACATGCCCTACGATTATGCCACAATTCATAGGGCGTTTTATCAATACCTTTCTTGGGTATTTTATTAAGAACATAATTAGAAGTGAGTATTGCTTCCCCCACAAGTTGTCGGGTAAGCTTTGGGCGATCAGCGCGTTCATCATCTCTTTGAGAGTACGGTTTTGCGTTCGGCAACTCCATTAGATTGAGGGGTATATGGAGCCGTTGTTTGATGAATTATGCCGGATTCCCAACATAATCCTTCAAACGGTGCTTCATATTCTCCACCTCTATCGCTTCTAATTTTCTTAATTTTCAAGTTAAGTTGATTCTCAACTTCTTTCTTATAAGTCTCAAAAGCCCCTAAGGCTTCATCCTTACTTCTTAAGAGATAGACATAGCAATACTTAGTGCAATCATCTATAAATGTAATGAAGTATTTTTTACCTCCTCGAGTTTGCACTAGTTTTAAATCACATATGTCGGTGTGAATTAACTCGAGAGGAGTTGTGTCTCTTTGTATGGCATTAAATGGCGACTTTGTCATTTTTGCCTCAACACAAACTTTGCACCTATTAGTCGAGTCGGATTTAGTCATTTGGATTAAATCTTGTCTCGCTAATTTCTTAATGGTGTCGAGGTTTACATGTCCTAATCTATCATGCCATAAATTAGAACTTTCCGACAAGTAAACATAAGGAACACAACTTTTATTCATCGCACCTTGAGCGGATCACGGTCATTACATTCAATTTAAAAAGGCCCTCCTCGAGGTAACCCTTTCCAAGAAACAAACCATTCTTGGTTAGTACAAATTTGTCGGATTCGAATACTAGTCTAAAACCGGCCTTACTAAGCAAAGCGCCGGACACCAAATTTTTACGGATGTACGGAACATGCGGCACATCCAACAAGGTTACTTCTTTTAGGAAGTCATCTTCAAAATCACGTTTCCAATGCCTTGAACATCGGAGGTCGCAGAATTTCCCATGTAAAGCTTTCTTAGGAGATGGGAGTATAGGAGGAGAAACTTTCCTTGTTACCACAAATATGGCGGGTAGCACCGGTATCTATCCACCATGATTTAGGGTTCTCCTCCAAATTTGCAACGTTGGCTTCAAAGACAACCGCTGGAAAGTCTAGGTCCATGTGGTCAACATTGTTCGCCTCTTTCTTCGGGAGACGACAATCCCTTGACAAGTGGCCCGGTTTGCCACAATTATAGCAAGACCCCTTGAACTTCTTAGAGGTCTTCTTCTTCCCTTTCTTAGCATTCCCGGCAGTTTCGGAATGCTTTCTCTTTGTGCCACTTGTGCTAGCCTCGGCGAGATTGACCTTAGCCTCCATCTTGCCTTTAGCAACTTTGGCCTCATTCATTCTATTGTTCTCTTCTATTTGAAGACGAACAACAATGTCTTCCAAGGACATCTCCTTGCGTTTATGCTTGAGATAGTTCTTGAAGTCCTTCCACGAAGGAGGCAACTTTTCAATGATAGAAGCCACCTTAAATGGATCATTCATGATCATCCCCTTGGCATCAAGCCCATGTAGAATGATTTGGAATTCATCTACTTGAGTTGTTACCGATTTGGAATCGACCATCATAAAGTCAAGATACTTACCGACGACAAATTTCTTTGACCCGGCATCCTCGATATTGTACTTCCTTTCCAAGGTGTCCCACAACGCCTTGGCTAACTCGACTTGTACTATACACATTGTATAGTGCATCGTCAAGTCCATTTAAGATATAATTCTTGCAAAGAAAATTACCGTGAGACCAAGCCTCCTTTGCCATTTGCCTTTGGGGGTCCGGATCACCTTTTTCTACCGCCGGAGGATCTTCCTTTAAGAAGCGGTGCAAGCTTAGGGTGGTCAAGTAGAAGAGCATCTTCTGTTGCCATCTCTTGAAATCCACACCGGTGAATTTCGCGGGTTTCTCACCATGACTGATGTGATGAGTTGTAGGAGCGGGAGCAACATTGTTGAACGTAGTATCACCTTGTGATGGAGGTGTCACATTCCCTTGACTAGACGAAGTGGTGTCTTTCTCGTTTGCCATCTTGATGATCTTGAAGAAGCGTAAAAAATAACTCTTACGATTGTTGGAACTTGTGTATGGCTTCTTTAAGACTTAACAGAAAAACTGACAGCAAAAGTAACGGAGATTGAAAAACAAACGAATTCAAGTCGAGTCTTGTATTTAATACAATCTCCGTAAGAGTTATTTGTCCCGCACTGGTGCTTACGGTTGTATGACAAAACTCTAGTAAGATAAAACGACTTACTATTAGTTATAAGGAGCACTCCAATATAACTAATCTAACGAACAACACAAGGTTTTAGAACTTTGGACTTGAAAAAATTGAATGCAACAATATGCAATGATTTGGATATGTTAATCTATCTCACTAGAGGGTAAAAGGCTCAGAATGACTGTGTATGTTAATTGAAATTCGGAGGGAAACTATTTAAAGAAAGTTAAAGGGTTCATGGTACATTCACTCAGAGGTGCCAAAACTGTTCAGAATCTGAGCATGAGCGCGGCCGCTCTTGCCTTGAGCGCGACCGCGCTCTTATGCCGAGATCAAGCCCGTGTTTTACTTGACTCAGCGCGGCCGCTCTAGGCTGGAGCGCGACTGCGCTGAAGCCCAGAAAATTGCCTCTTCGAACAGTTGCGATTGATCAATTAGTCCAAGCACGTTTTGGCTAATTCAAATCAATTTTAACCCTTTATTTAACTTCCGTTAAGTTACAGAAACACTTGTCATTAATTCTCATTCACCCTAAATGGTTTAGAGACATTAAATAAGTATAATAATCTACAACAAATGTAGAATATAATCTGTAACAAGTCTCGTTAACACATAACGAACTTCCGTTAGAAACTAGATCAAAGTTAAATCTTAACTTTCCGTTATCTATTTCCAACAGTAACTGAACAATATGTTGAATCGGATAAACAAGAATTAAGGATTGAAATTGATGAATGTGCTTATTCTTCGATTATTTTGAACTTATCTGCCGCTGTTCTTAGAAAAGTTGGTAAACATGATAGTGTTAAAGCTCTTAGGGATAAACTAGAAGAAGTATATGTTAAAACATCGTTACCTAGTAAGATGTTTTTGATTGAGGAGTTCTTTCAGTTTAAATTATATTTGAACAAAGATATGGATGATAACATTGATCAGTATACTAAACTTGTGCAAGATATTAAGCAAACCGGTGATAAAAATATTGATTAATGCACTCCTATTGTGCTCTTGAATGCTATACCTGCCTCTTACGCTGATGTTAGATCTGCTATTAAGTATGCTAGAAATGATATTGTGCTTGATACTGTGATTAACGGAATTAAAAGCAAAGAGTTGGAATTAAGAGTTAATAAGGGTAAATCAACTGTTGGTGAGGTTAGTATGGTGAGAGGACGATCTATTCAAAGGACTAATAATCAGAATAAGCAACATGATAAGGCTGAATCAAGCAAGAATAATGAGAGAAAAAGAAGCAAGTCTAAATCTGGTAAAAGTAATAGAAAATGTTATAAATGTTGGGAAATAGGTCATTATCGAAAAGAATGTCCTAATCCTAAAAAAAAGGTCTGTGAATCATGATCTGCAAATTGACTATAATTTTTCTTCTAGTGAAGAGGATCCTGTTGCTTTTATGGTCACTGAAACTGTGGTGAATTATGTTCATTATGTGAAAAATGAATGGTTGTTAGATTTTGCATGCACGTTTCACATGACACCTGATAAAAATATGTTTCATACATATACTGATATGAAAAATGGATCTGTTTCTTTAGCTAATGATAAAAAGTGTCAAATTTCTGGTTTTGGAGACGTTTGTCTCAAATTTGATTCTGGGTTTTGCTTAACTCTGAAAGATGATCGACATGTGCCTGATTTAGCTAACAATCTGATATCATGTGCATCGTTGGAAACGATGGGTTTCAGGGCAAATGG
Source organism: Adenophora triphylla var. japonica (assembly GCA_022495995.1). Classification (NCBI taxonomy): domain Eukaryota; kingdom Viridiplantae; phylum Streptophyta; class Magnoliopsida; order Asterales; family Campanulaceae; genus Adenophora; species Adenophora triphylla. Next base: position 52,053 of record JAFEMH010002436.1, read on the forward strand.
GGTGTGGGTGTATGAAAAACTTAAAGGGGTCTTTATTAATTTTCAAAGATGAAAAGATTAGAAACTTGTATGTTTGTACTGCTGAACCTATGTTTGATTATGCTAATATGGCTAAGGAAGAAGAAATCTATTTAAGGCATAAATGACTAGGACACATGAGTATTAAAGGCTTAGACATCTTAAACAAAAATGGTCTTTTTGGTAGAGATAAAGTGTCTTCTGTGCCTTTCTTTGACTCATGTGTTATGGGTAAACAACATAGAGTATCTTTTCTTAATCCCCCTAATCCCAATCATTCCACTAGTAAAGAAATTCTTGAGTATTCGCATGTTGATGTGTGGATTTTTGGTGTTATACCCTAAGCTTATAGTTATTTTGACTCATAACTAATACTGTTATGGAATCGTTTTTACCAAATATAATAGAGAATATTTATCTTGACTATTATATGCTTTACATATTTATTATAATATTATGTGTCCCTAGTTATTGTGAATAACTAGTATAAGTTGATAATGGATAATTATGGAGATGATTATATGCATGGGGATGCACATCGCACTTATGGGTACTTATTAGGGAACAAAGTAATGGACTAACCCATCTATGAGATTTATGACATGGTCTATGGTCATATATGTCATGATTAAATCTCATGACAGTCGTGTCATTAGAATCCTTAGTACCTGAGATTATCATCGTCTTCCACATGATGAATATTGTGTTTGATGTTGTCAAACACTATCTTTAATAGGATAGCAATGAGGGCTATGTTGGCATGACTGGATTCTTATAAGAAAGAATGATAAGTCAAGATGGTATTTTCCCCTCGTAAAGAGAGATGTCTGCTTGGGCCCCTTGATGGATAGTGTTGATGAAATGTGTGGCCACACTCAAGAGATTTGATGGAGACCAAATGCACTTGGATTATCAACATATTCGAAGTCAAGAAAGCATTGAACAATATAATTTGATGTGGACCATGACTTATGCTCAATATGACATCTTGAGACAAAGGGATTATGACAATGATCTATCAAGGAATCAAGCTTTGTTGTTATTGAAATTGTCACGGCCAGAATCACAAGTGATATCCAAGGTGATAACAGCACCAACGATAGCACTTGGGATAGCACACACACACTTTGAAAATAAAAACAATTTTGTAAAAGAGATTGCAGTGGAATAATAACACAAAAATTGTTTTTCTCAAGTTATATAAATAATATAACTTGAGGATGCCTCTTAGGCAAGACTTTATCACTTTATAAAAAGAATTACACAAAGCCGAAATTTGTTCACTAAGACTAATACAATATAAGCTCTATGGAACAAGAGATAAAGAACGGAATCCAGTCCTAGCCTACACACAACTTGATACCAAGGTAATCAAGTGAGAAATAACAAGGGAGGATGGATGAAAAGAACCAAACAAAGAACTCTATCTCTCTATGCTTCGAAGGTGTGTAATAATTGGCAAATCTTGGCACATCTTCAAATGAAACCTTCCAAGCATATTTATAGTCTTCAATTACTTGAAGGCTACTCAAATAAACAGCCTTGGGCTGTCTTGGACGTTGAGGGAGATTGGGGAAGTGGTTGATGTGTTCCTCAATTCAAGCGCCCACTTTCCTCAAAAATAGCAACCGTGTGCTTGATCTCTATGTCCATGCTTCAACGTCTTGTACTCCCAAGCTTTCTCCATGTTGTACTCTCTTTGAATCAGCAACAACTCCTTTGAATAAGTCTTCCCACGTTTTTAATGTTGTTGACACAAAGTAGCTCTTGGAACGGTTTTATGCATAAAATGTTATTTATGCATAACTCTTTCTTATCCAAATTTCTCCATGTTTCTAGCTCATTCTCCAATCATATTGCAACCTGAAATATGGACATACACTATATACTATACATATTATATTAGCACATTAATACATAAATTAATAAACAAGAAATGTACAAATAAATAAATTTCAGCACAGGAAATCATCTGAGATATCATCTGGAATCTGGGAAATCATTTAGAATATCACCTGCGTTTTACACTAACAATCTCCCCCTTAGTTGGATATTTCTTCTCAAACCTAATGTGATGCTTACCTGCAATTTGTCAGTCCATTACCAGATACACATAACATAGAAACAAATTATAACATCTTCACGAAAATTAACTCCCCCTTAATCAAGGAGCTAATCTAAACAATGATTTATCAAAAGAAACTAATTTATTTCAAACTTAAAAAGTTTTCAAAATAAACTAAGTTAAAAAAACAAACCATTGTAGCAAAATAACATCCAAGCAAAAAAAACCTAACGGATTAGTGTTTTAAAAACAGACCATCTAAAAGTGTTTTTGCAACCAACATAAACAAAATAAAAGTAAATTATTTAGAGAACCACATCACCAAATAAAAAGTAATTGTTTAGGACACCAAAACAAATCCACCATCACAGTAGTGGCAACATCAACCTTCAGGTTCAACAACCTTCAGGTATTCAGCTTTCTTCTTCTTCACACTCCTCTTCTTCTTCTTCCTCCTGATCTCCATCCCTATCACCTCCACCATCACTTGGGCCAGCACTGGTGGTAGCACCTACAGTAGCACCAGCTTCAGAAGCTGTAGCAGTAGTAGCAGCACATCCTCCCACTGTTTGGGAAGAAATTTCATGAATAAAAGTATCAGTTGCCTGCTTAAGCTTGATCCACCCATCAACGAGTTCTCCAATTGCACTTGATTGTTTGTGCAAGAAATTCAACACTGTAGTCTTTGGGGTTGATGGAGAAGTGTTTCCCAGAAGATTGATCATATTAGATAGAATACTTGCAGCATCAGTTCCTGCAAAAGTATTAGGGGAAACACCTGGGGAAGCACTTGGGATATCACGTGAGATAGTACCAGGAAGAACAGAGGCAGAACCAACAGTTTCATCAGATTTTTTCCAAGGAAGGTCTTGTGTATACCTGTTACCCTTTTTCATCAGAAGTGAAAGTATCAGAGGATTCAATCAGTAAGGATTGAAAGATTAAAACTTTGAAGATCAAAGAAGGATATGGGAAAAAGGTAATGTTCATTTCTTTCTTTCTACCCCACAAAGCTAAGTGTTTGAACACTAATCTTCCAAAGTTAATCCTATGATTTTTGCCAAATCTGTACAAAACATTAGCATGCTCCAAGGTAACAATAGGTTCATTTGTAGTAGGAAGCCAATTAAAAATACAAAGCTTGTGAAGCACAGAGTAGAAAGAGGTAAGCCTAGAAGCATGAATATTTTCCTTTAAAGGCTAGGACTAGATTTTGTTGTGAGTGAGGACCTTAACCATTTCATCTCGATTAACCCTAATGCGCTCATCATCTATATTTGGGAGTCCTAGAACCTTGTTAATAATGGCTGGAGTAAAAGAATAAACCTTACCCCACACAACGACTTTCCCAAATTTCTCAGACCCTTCATTATCGAAATGAGCATGTATGTTAGCAAAAAAGTTTCTCACCACACTCTCAACATAAACTGAGACATGATTATTTGCCTTAAAGAAATTCTTTTCCTTGAAAAATTGAACCATCCCTTCCTTTTCTAACTGGACCTCATCAATATGCTTTTCTTTTAACAATTTCTTACTTAAATTGTTAAGCCAAAACTCCATGTTTTCCTTCTTATAAAATTCCAAAGTAAGAAAAGGTTTTGGAAAAGCATTATCCTCTTCAGTATGAACAATCTCATCACCAGAAAATTCATGATCACTAGGAACAGATTTTGTAGGAACAGAGGAGAGGGCAGGTGTTACCTTAGATGATATCCTCTTCTTGGTAGCACCCTTGGTAGTACTCACTGAATCTTTGGCCTTGCCCTTTTTCTTCTGAAAATCAGACAAAGTTACCTCCACTTTAGCATCCACCCAGACATCAAATGAGTCCTTAGAATGTTCCTTCTCCTTGTTAGCATCAAAATTCTCATCACTTACATGAGGTGATGACATTTCTAAGGAACTTTCTGAAACTTCAACCGGATCAGAGATAGTATTTGATGTCGCCTTGGACCTGATTGACCTGATTTGATTGGAGGACCTCCTCTTTCCTTCTTGAGGAGACAATTTGGCTGAGGGAGCTTTTCTTTTCCTCTTCTCTTTAGGTTCAGCTGGGATGAGAGTAACCTTCGGAATGCCTTGATCAAAGGATAAAATAGGGGCAACAGCTTGAACTACGGACATTATGGGAGGAGAAAAGGCTGGTGTAATCATGGGTGAAGTCTCCATGGCTACACGAGAGGCTGCACTAGGTGCAATACTAGGAGAGATGTCCATTTGGTCGGTGTTTGAGGGTTCGGTGTTAGTTTTGGAAGGAGATGCCATGGTAATTTTTTGGGAATTTTTGGAGAGTGAATTTTGACCTAGATTGGGAGAGAGAGGCGATGCTGAAATGTGGGCAAAATAGAGAGAGAGACGGCTACAGAGAGGGATAAGAAGAGATGGAGAGAAAATAGGAAAGTGGATTAAGATAGGGAACAAAGAATTAATTTGATTTGACAAGTTTAATTTCTATGTGCTTAGTACGGGAATGTTGAACATGGTTTTTTGAAATGTTGATAGCACTCAAGTTATCACAGTACATAGTCAATGAATTACTCTCTAGGCCATAATCATCTAGCATATGTTTTAGCCAAATAAGTTGTGAGCAACAACTACTAGCTACAACATACTCAGATTCAGCCGTGGAAAGAGAGACACAGTTTTGTTTACGACTATACCATGAAACTAAATTGTTACCCAAGTAAAAACACCCCCCACTAGTACTCTTCCTATCATCCATATCCCCCGCCCAATTCGAGTCGCTAAAGCCTACCAAATTGGTGTTAGTATCCTTACTAAACCAAATCCCTAATTCACTTATTTCAGAAACATATTTAATTATTTTTTTGACAGAGTTAAGGTGGGAGAATTTAGGATTGGCATGATTACGTGCACAGACGCACACACTAAACATGATATCAGGATGACTAGAAATGAGATAGAGAAGGCTACCTATCAGGGAACGATATAAAGTAGGATCAACATCCTCACCTACTTGGTCTCTACCAAGTTTAAGAGATGAATACATAGGGATTTTCGAACTCTTTGCCCCTTCCAACCCAAACCGTTTCACTAGGCTTTTTGCATACTTGCTTTCTGAAATAAATATCCCTTCACTAGATTGTTTCACTTGCAAGCCTAAGAAGAATGTTAACTCACCAATCATGCTCATTTCAAATGTTGACATCATAGCCTCTACAAAATCTTTTAAACAAGTTTGAGAAGTAGAGCCATAGACTATGTCATCAACATAGATTTGAAAAATGACTATTTCTTTTCCATGCCTAAGAATAAATATAATCATATCTGCTTCACCTCTTGTAAAACCATATTCAAGTAAAAAAGAGGTTAAGCGACCATACCACGCACGTGGAGCTTGTTTCAAGCCATATACGGCTTTATCAAGTCTATATGCGTGGTTTAGTAGATGAGGATCTTCAAATCCTTTTGGTTGTTCAACATAAATTTCTTCTTTTAAATAACCATTTAAAAAGACAGCTTTAACATCCATTTGAAACAAGGTAATTTTTAGATAACAAGCTATTGCCAAGAGGATTCTTATGGATTCAATTCGAGCTACTGGAGCAAAGGTCTCGTCAAAGTCAACACCTTCAATTTGTGAGTAACCTTGAGCCACGAGACGGGCTTTGTTCCGAACAATATTTCCTTGCTCGTCTGATTTATTTGTAAAAATCCATTTTGTACCAATTAAATTAGTGTAAATGGGACGTGGTACTAAACACCAAACTTCATTACGAGCAAATTGTTCAAGTTCCTCTTGCATGACATGTATCCAAAAATTATCTTTTAAAGCTTCAGAAATATTTTTGGGTTCTAAAGAAGAAACAAAACAGGAATATTTTACCTTATGGTATGTGGTGGACATGCACACATACCTCACGATTTCACGGTTACTAAAAGGCTCATTGTTCCTTGTTCGTACCCCTTTATTTGCTTCTCCAATAATCTGAGAAGAGGGATGATCTCTTCTGGAACGCCGTTTTAACCCGAATTACTTCTCTTACGGGAGAGAAGATGATTAAGGGGTAAAATGTATTGAGCCTCGTAGACGGAGTTACGTCTAAATTTTGAGAGTTTCGACCGGTAAACATACGAATCGACGGATCGATCGATCCGGACAGTAAATAACATAAACGTAAAAAAGGGGACTGAAACGCCGTTTTAACCCGAATTACTTCTCTTACGGGAGAGAAGATGGTTAAGGGGTAAAACGTATCGAGCCCCATAGACGACATTACGTCTACATTTTGAGAGTTTCGACCGGAACAAAAATAGCATTTGACACGTAAATCGAGGTGAAACGAGGTTTTAGAGAGAGAGTGTGTTACCTATGGCTAGGGGTTGACTCTTTGGCTCGGTTGACGTATACGGGATACGATTTTGGTGTTTGAAAGGTGTTTTGAGGTTGTTTAGTTCGTGTTTGGTCGGAAAATGGGATTTTCACGCAAATCGAGACAAAATGGGGCTCGGGAGGGGGGTAGATGGCCTAGGACCGTGGGGTTTTTTTGGAGAGGGTTAATGTTTTTTCCTTTTTTTACAAATGACAGCCCTTGTATTTATAGGGGTGAAATTGCAAAACAGGCCCGACGGCCTTATCCTCAATTTGGGAGGTTTTTGGGTATTTTGGAAATTTGGGGGACTTGGTGAGAATTCTGGTTTTACACGTAAAACAGGCCGGACGGCCTAACTATCAATTTCAGGGGTATTTTGGTCTTTTCACCCCTGAATTTGATTGATGGGGATAGGGGAGGCCATGCATGCGTGTCATGTGTCCCGATGAGTCACCAGGGCTAGGGCTTTTGTCCCGTTAATCCCGATTTTGACTGTTTTCTAAATAATTGTCCGAAAAATATCCGAAACGCCCCTGGAAAGTCCCGAAAAGTGCATTTTTCGAGGAAAGTTGTACTTTTACGTGTGATAACGTGTGTTGAGTACACTTTGGTGTCGGGATGCATGGGGCATGCCTGAGATGTCTCGTTGACTCGAGAATGGGGAGCTTAACGGGTTTCAGTTAACTTGGAAAGGGCCAGTTAACGGATTCCGGTTAACTCTTAACGGATTTTGGCGATCCGAATTTGGGTACTTACAATGACTCATCTAGATATGGATATGTCTATCTGATGAAGTTCAAAAGTGAATCGTTTCAGATATTTAGAATATTTCAAAATGAAGTACAAAATCAACTTGGCAAAACAATTAAAGTACTTCGATCCGATCGAGGTGGTGAATATTTAAGCCAAGAGTTTGACAATCATCTCAAAAACTATGTAATCGTTTCAGAATTGACTCCACGCGGAACACCACAATGGAATGGTGTATTTGAGAGGAGGAATAGAACCTTGTTGGACATGGTTCATTCGATGATGAGTCAAGTTGACCTTCCTATTTCCTTTAGGGGACATGCATTAGAGATTGCTGCATTCACACTAAACAGAGTCCCTACTAAATCGGCTCCTAAGACCTCACATGAGATGTGGCATGAAAGAAAACTTAATTTGTCTTTCATGAAGATTTGGGGTTGTGAAGCTTATATGAAGAGACTTGTCTCCGATAAGTTAGCACCAAAATCTGACAAAGTTATTTTCGTTGGTTATCCAAAATAAACTAAAGGATATTACTTTTACAACCACAAAGAGAACAAAGTGTTTGTTGCTCAATATGGTACTTTTCTTGAGAAAAAGTTTCTCAATAAAGGATCTTGTGGGAGTAAAATTGATCTTGAAGAAGTTCAAGAACCCGAAGATAACATGAAACCAAGAGTAGAGACAGAACCAAGTTCACAAGGAGTTGTGGAACCGGTTCAAATGCACAAGTCCATCATAGATCGGATAGGTTACGATCCGAACCTGAGATATATGGGTTTCTCGTATCGGAAAGTAATGAAGTGGAAGTCATTGAGAATGACGAACCTACTTCCTATCAAGAGGCGATGTCCACTCCTGATTCGGATAAATGGTTAGGAGCCATGGAATCTGAATTACAATCAATACATAATAATCAAGTTTGGAACTTGATTGATCCACCTGAAGGTGTAAAAACCATAGGGTGCAAGTGGGGTGAGAGTGAAGAAAAGGAAGAGCAGTTCTAAGGAAATCATAAATGTTGATGAAATGAATGGTCTCGAAGAAAGGAACAGGAAGCTAGTTTTGGAGGCGTTACAGGCGAAGAAGCAGAAGGATGTTTTGACTAAGAAAGTAGAAGACTTACAGAACGAAGTTGAGAGTTTAATGAAGGGCATATATTCCATTCAAGACACTCAATTGCAGAAAATTGAGGATGTGAAGAAGAATATGATGGCCTCAGTTGCCAAGAGTATGATAGCGATAAAAATCCAGATGATGGAAGAGTTCCCGATAAGAAAGCATACAGAGTGGGATGTTGAGCAGCAACGTTCACTCTTGAAGGCACTAAATGGCGAAGGAGATGAAGTTGAATGTACGCTCGCCAAAAAAATTATGAAATGGGAGTCGCCATGCCGTTTTAAAGGAAACATTGAAAACCTTTTTGAAAAGAGAATTTGGGTTCGGGGGTCATGTTACGTGTTGGGAAGAACTAAGAGTTCACCCAACACGCCTCATTCGTAAACGAGTCTTTCTATGTTCAACATTCAAAACATTCAAACATGTGTGCAATTTGTGTGAGATGAGATATGTGATAAAATGATGGTCTCTGCAGAGTGGCTAGTTATGTCGCACTACACAGGACCTAGAGTGGCCAGTTGTGTCGCGTGACATAACCTGCCTCTCTGCAGAGACTTTACAATTTTGAAATCAGAATCAACAGGGATACAATCAGATCGAATTAGAACACCAACTCAACTCAAAAAACAATGAATCAACCACAAATCGACCAAGGGGGTGTGGATATGGAGGGATCCACACTCCCTTGATGAACAAGCCACAAAATAATGAGATTAAACCATGAAAAATGAAATTATGACAAACAATTTGAATTAAACAGAGAGATGGCGATTGTGACTTGATAATCAAAGCAGATGGAGCTTGATTATCAAGTCAATGAATAGATATTACAATGAATTATGCAATGAACAAATATGAGAGAGATAAATAGGAAGGGAATTGTTACCCATGTAGATCCACAATCACTACACCCAGTTAGGTGTAGTAACCTTCAAATCAGTTGCAGGATGTGGATTTGAATCCAGAGATTGAGAGTAGCCTAGGATCTTAAGTTGGTATGGAGTATATGGAGGTAGATGGGTAGATATTGTATGAGAGATGAGAGAATTGAAGGAATTGGTGTGGGTTTGTATGGAAGGAGGAGAGAGACAAGGTTCTGGGCGTATTTTGGCAGGGTAACAGTAGGGAGACTGAAAAGGATCCTGAAATGAGAGGGGAAGGGTCTTATTTATAGGCTGTTGATGATGGGCAACTTGTGTCGCATGACCCAACGGTTGTGTTTTCCATGGCTCATGATGTCACATGACTAAGCAAGCCAATAACCGTTTCTGGCGTCAAAGACCTGGTTCTGGAATATTCCAAGTTAATTCCCAACAAGTCCAAACTGAATAATACCTTATAGGTCCTCTTGTCTGAGAAAAATACTTAAAGTACTTCCTTCACAAGAAACTTATGAAATGTTTCCGGAAGTCTCGGAATGGACCGGGAATTTACCAAAATGCCCCTAGTGCAATTTTATCATATTAAAATGCACCAATAAAGGGTCGCGAATTGGATTGGGGTACTTACAGAGCCCCTCGGCAACGTCACTTATGGAAGAAGTGAGGTTGTCGATAAGAAAGATCCCAAGCCCAATGAGCGGCTGGACTTGTGGGGGATATGGCAGATGGTGGAAAATGATTGGTGAGATTGGATGGCTGGAGCTTTTGAGAAAGGATTCCTACGTATCCCAAGAGGGAATCAAGCCGGTTGTAGTTCAGACTATTCGGAGGCGTCTTACCCAAAGGAGACTGTTTGGAGGCGTCTGAACCCAGAGAGACACTATTTGGAGGCGTCTGAACCCAGAGAGAGACTGTTTGGAGGCGTCTGAACCCGATAAGACTATTTAGAGGCGTCTTAACCCGATGAGACTGTTTGGAGGCGTCTGAACCCGATGAGACTGTTTGGAGGCATCTGAACCCGATGAGGGGCGTCTGAACCCGATGAGACTATTTGGAGGCGTCTGAACTCGATGAGACTGTTTAGAGGCATCTGAACCCAGAGAGACTATTTGGAGGCGTCTGAACCCGATGAGAGACTATTTGAAGGTGTCAGAACCCATTGAGAGACTGTTTGGAGGCGTCTGAACCCGATGAGAGACTGTTTGGAGGCGTCTGAACCCAGAGAGACTATTTGGAGGCGTCTGACCCAGAGAGACTGTTTGGAGGCGTCTGAACCCGATGAGAGACTGTTTGGAGGCGTCTGAAGCCAGAGAGACTATTTGGAGGCGTCTGACCCAGAGAGACTATTTGGAGGCATTTGAACCCGATGAGAGACTGTATAGAGGCATCTGAACGTGATGAGAGACTGTTTGGAGGCGTCTGAACCCTATGGGAGACTATTTAGAGGTGTCTGAACCCGATGAGAGACTGTTTGGAGGCGTCTGAACCCAGAGAGACTATTTGGAAGTGTCTGACCCAGAGAGACTGTTTGGAGGCGTCTGAACCCGATGAGAGACTGTTTGGAGGCATCTGAAGCCAGAGAGACTATTTGGAGGCATCTGACCCAGAGAGACTATTTGGAGGCATCTGAACCCGATGAGAGACTGTTTGGAGGCATCTGAATGCGATGAGAGACTGTTTGGAGGTGTCTGAACCCTATGGGAGACTATTTAGAGGCGTCTGAACCCGATGAGAGAGTGTTTGGAGGCATCTGAACCCGATGAGAGACTGTTTGGAGGCGTCTGAACCCGATGAGAGACTGTTTGGAGGCGTCTGAACCCAGATGCACGAGATGAACTAAAAGAGATGATTTTTTCGAGAATACAAGACATTATGATTTTCTATTGAATGAGATATGATTTCATACCTATGTTGTGCTTACCTGTAGCTGCCGGAGGGACTGAGGCTACAGTTGATGATGATGAAGAGTTGTTGGTTTGTCATGCAAGGGACGGTCTTTGTTGATGATTTTCCATCCAACGTGGGGACTTTGATGAAGGCGTGCCGGTGCATACAGGCTTTGATAAAGGTGCGGCCATGAGAACAGGCTTTTGATAATGATCCACCCATGAGAATGGGCTTTTGATGATGATTTGCCTATGAGAATGGGCTTTGATGTCGCTGAGACTGATGAGCATTATTGCTTGGAGATTGGGGCAGTTGAAGCTCTTTCAAACAATGCTGATGAATCTGAAGATGCCGAGACTGATGAAGATGATAAAGGCAGAATATGCCATGTGCAGGATTTGAAGTCTTTATCCTGGTTGTGATTTGAGGAGCAATCCCCATGATCAGATTGTGATCATTTGATTATTGTACCCTGTGGGGGAGGAAACGCAACACTCTAGGCACTTTGCAAGGATTTGAATCTCAATTATTGTTGAATTTATGCATTATTAATCTTGATGCATGAGTCCATATCGACTGGGGATGAAAATGGAATGAGGATTTTGCATGGCTCGACGAGCTGATATGTATGTGTAGCAAATTATGGATTGTATATGGGATATGATGTGATGATGTATGTATGGTAATGAATGGGTTGTGAACCCTCTCCCATGAACTTAATAAATGTATGAGTGATGGATGAGAAATGGTGGAGCTTAGGCAGTTCGGGGCGTACCCTGAGAGTGTAAATTGCAGCAGTTGAGCCGGTGATTGATAAGAACAACAAGCAGCAAAGGTAGTGCAGAGAATGCCCAAGCTTTGAAGAAATGACTAGGCAAAGCCCCAGTTAATAATGCAAAGCAAACCCGAAGGGAACCCAATAAGGAGCACATCTATCATGTAGCAAAGTAAATGCAGAGAATACCCTGGCCAAAATACTGATACGGGAGAGCCTGAGAGAATGACTTAGCAAAAGCCCCAGCTTTAAGAGATCCTATGCAGCCCCATTGCAGACAAAATCATCATTCAGCCAAGGAGGCACCCATCTTTCAAACTTTAGTCAATCAGTCAATGTACAAGACTCAGAAATGTATATGTGCAGGGGCACATCTTTCGAAAAGTGGGAATGAATCCCGATTTTGTGTAACACACTCGCTTTGAGTTTGACTCTTTTGAGAGAGTATAAGCATCACAAGGTGTGGAAAAGTGCATGGAAGCCCCTGCTGACAGAAAGACAGTGTTTGACTTTATTTCCCTATGATGGAGAGAGAGAAGACTTGTCGAGACATTTGAAAACTTGTCTTATTCATGATGATCATAAAGCTTCTTAAAACCCTTTATTGATGTTCGGGTTACTCAACCAATAAAACTGATATGAACAAATATTTTGATTAATCATGGGGAGAAAACCAACTGATATCAAGAATCAATTTTGGAAAGGTGGAAAGAAGATTTATGTCTAGGGACGGCACTTGATGAGACCGGATTTTCTGAGATTTGAATGTGTGACCGGACCATTTCTGGTTGCCTACGTTCCCTCCATGGCGAGGAGCTCAGGTCCCCATAGTTCGGGAAAGTCCCGATTGAAAAGAGAAGGAATGTGGAAATTCGAGGATCTTTAGAGAATTGGAGAGTTGACGCACATGTCTCCTTGGAGTTTCAATGAAAGACACGGATGTGAAGCCCCAATGAGGCATCCACGAAAAGTGTTTGTGGAGGAAAAATGAAATATGCTCACATGAAGTGTCAAAGGAAAGAATTGAATTTGCACAATCTTTGATTGATGATCTTGAACCGATATGGATTAGATTCCAACTTAAGCAAGCAACGAAGCATTAATTTGACTTAGATCTCGAAGATATGAGAATGAAACTGCTATCCGGTAGGAACTGTAGCTGGGTTTCATGCTTCGATCGGCCATCAGGTGATTTGGAAAATTGATTGCATCATGACCTCTTAAGATGAGAGGTCGGCTGGGCCTTTTATTGACTGAACCTCTGAAGATGAGAGGTTGGTTTTGAGAATGTGTTTGGGATTCCTAAGGCGAGGATATTGATTGCCTCTAATAATGAGAGGTCAAAATTGGTTTTGGCCAAAGGCAAGGGTAATGGTAATGGGAATATCCTCTAAAATCGAGAGGATGGTTTAGGATTGGTTTATGGATGATAATGAGAGGAAGTCCAAGCCATCGAGAACTTTTGTGAACTTGTGAGAATTCGGGCTCCTTTTTAATATTGGAGAGCTTTTCGAGAAGTCGGGGACTCTTGCTGAATTGTGAGGATTTGAAATCCTTCTTTTGATAACTTGGAAGAGCTCTTTGAGGAGTTGAGGACTTTTGCTGAACTGTGAGGATTTAAAAAATCCTTCTTTTGAGAATTTGGAAGGCTTCCTGAGGAGCTGAGGATTATATTTGTCCTTCCTTCATGACTTAAGTACTTTGTGCATCGCCGATTCTCAAAAATAACTTCTTGGCATTGCTTGGACTTCTCTCAGCAAGAAGTAAAGATGATGGATAAACAGGGTTTCAAAACATGCCGATCTTGAAATGAAAGGGTATTGTTTAGTGAGGATGAGGTAATGGCTTCCCTAGGGTGAAAGGCTTCAACCGCAATCTGTACCGCATGACCTAAACGAAATTAAGGCTTCATTGCTCGCTTAAGCTTAATTGAGAAAGATTATAGCAAATTCTTTGAGCGACGGACTGATGAATATGATGAAAGAGACGTGAGCATATGAGATGTGAGATGGGGAGTTGGTAAGCCTCAATTTGAGAAGGATATTAGTTGATTTTCTCACTCCGATTAATTGAAATATTACTCATTTCAAAGCATTAATGATTGAGCAGCACAAGTGATCATTTAGAATAAAACCATTTCAATTAGATGTGACGTGGTATGCAAGTGATGTCTTGAGTCTAGCAAGAAGAGAAACAAAGATTTTTATTACTGCAAAGCAAAATTGGTCCAAAGTGGACTCGACAGACTCATGTCCGAAAGGGACATTCTAGAACCTACGAAGTCTGATTGACTTATTCAACCTCAGATGGAAGGAAGAGCATCATTGACATTGATGGGGTGAGGACCCTTCTCAAACTTTCTGTCATTCATAAGTCGTCCTCCTTAGCTTGAGCAATCTGAGCAAACAACCGGGCCTCCCGCTCACGAGGAAAAAGCGTCTTTAAGGGCAGCTCGTAACTTTTCGATGGACACACCATTTGCACTCTGCTGATCCATGGGATACGAACTTCCAGACTGGTGGGCCGTAATCTTCTCTGCACTAAACATCTCGGATACCAAATCAGATAAACAACCTCTCGAACACTTTAACTGCTTCCGCCTCGGGAATATGTACCAATCGAACGTCGGGCACAGGAGCACACACCCAACTTGTCGTGGCCCGTAGAGGTGAAGAGGTGATTGGTAAGGTGGTAGAGGAAAGGACCTTGAGATGGTATGGGAGAGGGAAGAATAGGAAATGAGATGGACTCATGCAACATCTTATTAATGTTCAAGTAGAAAACAATGGCTTTTAAGTCCTATGAACGATTGGAAAAGGATAAGCCTTTATTCATGCAATCTAAACCTCGGGGGAACCTAGGGACACACCATCCAAAAATACACCAAATGTATTGATTAAAAATTAATAATAGGCAATAATACCTAAATAAAACCCGAGCATTTATGGGACGGACGAGCAATCCCAATTTCAGGAGAAATTTGGGCAGCATAACGAGTATTCCCGAAGAAATTCAAGGAAAAAATCAGGCATGACCTCTTGTCGGTCACGTTGACAAGGCGACATGATCTCTCGTTAGAACATGGCGTAAGAGCGACATGTCCATACGCAAAACCATGTTGTAATGGCAACATGCCCACACGTGCTATGTTTCGGGATAGGTATGAAAGCCTATTATAAATTTTGAAACAATTCATTTTAGTGTATTTGAAAATGGCGTGTCAAGAACCAACCGTTAGGTAAGCTTTAAAAGTGTGGCTCCACGTATAATGCACTAGGGGGATAGGATTGATTTTAGGCACTCAAGCATAGGCGACATACATCACTATCCGCGATGCCGTCCATCGCACCCGAGGGTTCTAGATTTATGTGATGAAGTGTGCGGATGACTATGTTCTTTTATTTGCGAAAATGATTTTTTTTATTCTTTTTTTTATATATTATTTTTTTATTTTTGGAAAAGGGGTGAGAAATGAAAAACAACACACACACTAAACCCCCACAGTGCACAATAATCAAAATAATCTTAGTTTAATCATGGGGGACTACCCCACAATCACAACCAGGTAGAACCAATCACCTCCTGCAGGTTGGCCAATCCTGTCGCACTACACAGGATTAAGACCCCAACTTATATCGTGTGACAGGAAAGGCCAAAATTCCAGAATCCCAAGCAACAAGCACCAGCCCCAGCCTCCAAGCAACTCACTCAAACCAAGTCTCACAGAGAACAACAGAAGAAAACACGGAGTACAAAGACAACAAAGCGCATAAAATGCATTTAAGCACATAAAATGTCACACTACAAAGCACACACAAATAAATTAAATGGACGTTGAACAAGAACGATAGTTTGACCCACTTTTTGAAAAACAAGTTTCAAATGTCCCCAGCGGAGTCGCCACTGAATGTACGCTCGCCGAAAAAAATTATGAAATGGGAGTCGCCATGCCGTTTTAAAGGAAACATTGAAAACCTTTTTGAAAAGAGAATTTGGGTTCGGAGGTCATGTTACGTGTTGGGAAGAACTGAGAGTTCACCCAACACGCCTCATTCGTAAATGAGTCTTTCTATGTTCAACATTCAAAACATTCAAATGTGTGTGCAATTTGTGTGAGACGAGATATGTGATAAAATGAATATAAGTGCTTCGTTTTATTGATCAAATGAGAGAACAACTTGTGAACCATTTGGTAAGGGAGGCCACATCTCAAATACAATGAAGAAGAACATATTACAACTAAAATGATGGTCTCTACAAAGTGGCTAGTTATGTCGCACTACACAGGACCTGGAGTGGCCAGTTGTGTCGCGTGACATAACCTGCCTCTCTGCAGGGACTTTACAATTTTGAAATCAGAATCAACAGGGATACAATCAGATCGAATTAGAACACCAAATCAACTCAGAAAAGAATGAATCAACCATGAATCGACCAAGGGGTGTGGATATGGAGGGATCCACACTCCCTTGATGAACAAGCCACAAATATAATGAGATTAAACCATGAACAATGAAATTATGACAAACAACTTGAATTAACGGAGAGATGGAAATTGTGACTTGATAATCAAAGCAGATGAAGCTTGATTATCAAGTCAATGAACAGAGATTATAATGAATTATTCAATGAACAAATATGAGAGAGAGAAATATGAAGGGAATTGTTACCCTTGTAGATCCGCAATCACTACACCCATTTAGGTGTAGTGACCTTCAAATTAGCTGCAGGATGTGGATTTGAATCTAGAGATTGAGAGTAGCCTTGGATCTTCAGTTGGTATGGAGTATATGGAGGTAGATGGGTGGATATTGTATGAGAGATGAGGGAATTGAAGGAAATTGTGTGGGTTTGTATGGAAGGAGGAGAGAGACAAGGTTCTGGGCGTATTTTGGCAGGGTAACAGTAGGGAGGCTGAAAAGGATCCTGAAATGAGAGGGGAAGGGTCTTATTTATAGGTTGTTGATGATGGGCAAATTGTGTTGTACGACCCAACGGTTGTGTTTTCCATGGCTCATGATGTCGCACGACTAAGCAAGCCAATAAACGTTTATGGTGCCAAAGACCTGGTTCTGGAACATTCCAAGTTAATTCCTAACAAGTCCAAACTGAATAATACCTTATAGGTCCTCTTGCCTGAGAAAAATACTTAAAAGTACTTCCTTCGCAAGAAACTTATAAAAAGTTTTCGAAAGTCTCGGAATGGACCGAGAATTTACCAAAATGCCCCTAGTGCAATTTTATCATATTAAATTGCACCTATAAAGAGTCTCGAATTGGATTGGGGTACTTACCGAAGTGGGAGAAGTATCATCTGGAGCGAAGGAGGATGACATCATGGAGGAAGTCAATACAACACCTGCGGCAGTAGCCACCCCATGAAAGGTAAAAATGGTTCTTTTGGTTTAAAAAACTTTTGGTTTGATGACGGACTGCGTCCCGAAGACAATATTTTAAATATTTGGATTTGTAATCGGCCCATAAGGGCCAAGACAATTTGCTTTTTTCAAGTGTTGGGTTGGTTCAACACTTTTTAAGTTTCTTAGGATAAAACTTTGCCTTGCTTGGATTTTGAAAACACTTTTTGCTCATGGCTTTTGAAAAATAAAAATAGAAGGTTGACATGCTAACCTTTTCGGAGATATTGACAACTTGCGAGTGGATGTATAAATCCTTGCAATCACTTTGATTGATATGTAAATGTCAATAACCTTTTGTTCTTAGGTGGCATGTATATGCCACAACCATATTGATAAATTCTGAGGGTCAAAACACATTGACTGAGTAGAGATGGGTAATTCATACATATTAAACGTACGGGCCCATCACACACCTCGTGCGCTCCATGCGAGGTGTTTAAACCTTAATGAGATGAAAGAAAGTAAGTTATTTAAACCTTTGAAGGTATTAAGTACCTTTAACGGAGGTGAGATGGCCAGTCTCAAAACGGTTGTTTTCACGAGAATTTGTTTGAATTGGCGACCTCTTGCAAAATAATAAGATAGTGAGAGATTTTGATATCTATTCTGATGTCACATTTCATTTGATAAAAGGAAATAGAAAAGTACTAGAACTTCATAAAACAAATTACTTTAAACGAAAAGTAAGGAAATGATTTAAATAACGGTCGTACCTGATTAAGATGTTAGCTTCTTGAAATGATGTCAACATCTTCATTTGTCACGGAGTTTATTCAAATGTTTCTTGTTTCCTTGCAAAATAGAAACATGTTAGGGGTGGGCGTTAGCTTAGCTAACGCCCCTCCGATGCTTAAGTCAGTAATTTGTTCAAAAGATAAACAAATTGAAACAAGTACTTTTATTGGAAATAAAACTGTAAAGATCGTACCTTGGTTTTATTTGCATTGAAATGTAATTATTGAAACTTACATAAAATAGGACTTAAGGTGAATGGCATTCCAGCTTCGGGGAATCCTTGCTCCATCTAAGGTCGACAGCCAATATGAACCTTTACCTACTTCGACATCAACTAAGTATGGTCCTTCCCATTTGGGGGCCATCTTTCCAGCATTGGGTTCTCTTGTATTTTGAAACATTTTTCATAGGACTAGATCACCGACTTGGAACTTCCGCAATCTGACATTTTTGTTGTAGGATTTGGCAATCTTTTGTTGATACGCTTCTGTCCTAATCTTGGCTAAATCCCTTAGCTCGTCAATGGTATCAAGATCATGACTCAGGTTGGCATCATTCTACTCAGGTGTCCACATTTTATATCTGGCAGTAGGGATGACGACTTCTGTAGGGATGACTGCTTCTGCTCCAAATACTAAGGAATAAGGGGTTTGACCTGTTGCATTCTTTGGTATTGTTCTATCTGCCCAAAGAACAAATGGAAGCTCTTCTGCCCATCTTCCTTTCTTTTGATCTAGCCTCTTTTTTAAGTTGTTGATGATTATTTTGTTACTTGATTCTGCCTGCCCATTAGCTTGAGGATGTACTGGTGCGGATGTCACCATCTTGACTCCCCATCTAGTGAGAAAATCCTGCATCTTCTTGCTGATGAATTGAGAGCCGTTGTCACATATTATTTAAGAGGGGATGCCAAATATGCTAAATATATTTTTCTTAATGAAGGATATGACTTCTTTATCACGAATATGCACGTAGGGTTCAGCTTCAACCCACTTTGAGAAATAATCAGTCATTGCTAGCAAAAATACTTTTTCTCCGGGAGCTTTAGGCAATTTTACCACTATATCCATTCCCCACCTCATAAATAGCCAAGGGGAGAGGATTGGATGAAGCAATTCTGGGGGCTGGTGCAAGATGTCACTATGCCTCTGGTAGGAATCACATTTCTTGGCAAAGATGGCAGCATCTTGACGCATTGTTGGCCAGTAGTAACCCATTCTTAGAGCTTTCATATGTAAGCTTCTTCCCCCAAAATGGTTACCACACAATCCTTCATGCAATTCTTTTAAAACTTCCATTGCTTTGTCAGCTTCGAGACATCTTAAATATGGACCTGCAAAAGATTTCTTAAACAACATATTATCTATTAACACGAATCTTGCAATTCTTATCCTGAATGCTCTGGCATTCTTTTCATCATCAAGGATGGTGCCATCTTGAAGATATTTAATTATTGGCGCCGTCCAAGATGTCTCTATCTGTTTATCTTGGATGTCGTCATCTGTACAAAAAAGTTCTAACCTTTCCACGGCAGGGATGTCGACATGTATGATTGGTATATTGGTTTGAGATAAGCTTTTCAAGGCTGATCCAAGATTGGCCAATGCATATGCTTGAGAGTTTTCCTCTTGGGGTATTTGTTCAAAGGAAAAGGTTTGAAATTTGCTTGCCATAATTTTTACAATGCCCAAATAAGCTGTCATCTTGGCATTTTTTGCTGCATAAGAACCATTAAAATGATTGACAAGTAACAATGAATCACTATATACCTGTATTGCTCTAATGTTCATGTCTAGAGCCACGGTTAGACCCACGATTAAGGCTTCATATTCTGCTTCATTATTGGTAGCTTTAAAATCACAACTAATGGCCTGGGGTATGATGTCCCCTTGTGGCGACTTTAGGACAACACCTAGCCATGTACCCCTCATATTAGAGGCACCATCTGTGAATAGAGTCCACTTGCGCATGATGTCCCCACCTTGGAGCTGTTGGACTTCTAGTTCTACTTCCTGTTGCATGCTTGGACTAAAGTCTGCCACAAAGTCTGCAAGTGCTTGGGATTTTATTGCTGTCTAGGCTCATACTTGATGTCATAAGTGCTTAGTTGAACGGACCACTTGGCCATCCTTCCTGACATTTCTGGTTTTCTCATTACACTTTTTATCGGATAGTTAGTATGAATGACAATGATATGAGTTTTAAAATAATGTCTTAACTTAATTGAAGCAGTAATTAAAGCTAAGATCAATTTTCAAGGTGTGAATACCTGGTTTCCGCATCGAGCAGTGTTTTACTTACATAATATATTGGTTGTTGGACGCCATCTTGATCACGGACCAGGACGGCACTGACTGCAGTTTCGGAGATAGCTAAGTAAGCACATAATGGCTCACCTTCTTGAAGCTTCGAGAGTAGGGGAGGTGTTAACAGGTACAACTTTAAATCTTGAACGGCTTGGTCACGCTTTTCAGTCCACTCAAATCTAGAATTTTTCTTTAGGATATCATAGAATGGCTTGCATCTGTCTGAGGATTTTGAGATGAATCGATTCAATGCTGCCACCTTCCCTGTCAATCTTTGAACATCTTTGACGGATTTAGGCAACGCCAGGTTGATGATAGATTTTATTTGTTCTGGGCTTGCCTCTATTCCTCTTTGCGTTACCATGTAGCCCAAGAATTTATCGGACTTTATGCCAAAGTTGCACTTCGCTGGGTTTAACTTCATGTTGAATTTGTCCAGGATGTCAAAGGCTTGAGTAAGATCTCGAACATGATCTTCAGCTTTCTTTGACTTTATCACCATATCGTCGATGTACACTTCCATAGTGTCCCCAATATGATCTTTAAACATCATATTGACTAGCCTATGGTATATGGCACCTACATTTCTTAGTCCAAAAGGCATTGCAATATAACAATAAATACCTGTGGGAGTAATGAAGGCGGTGTCCTCTTGGTTGGATGGCTCCATCTGGATTTGCTGAAATCCTGAAGATGCATCCAAGAAAGTCAACACTTCATGCCCAGAAGTATCATCGACCAAAGTATCAATATGTGGCAAGGGAAAAGGATCTTTGGGACAGGCTTTGTTTAAGTCTGTGAAATCGACACAAACTCTCCACTTCCCATTTTTCTTCTCTACCACCGCCACATTTGCTAACCATCTTGGGTATTCGACTTCTCTGATCATCTTAGCTTTGAGCAATCTGTCTACTTCTTCCTAAATGATTAGATTCCTTTCTTGTCCGAACTTCCGTCTCTTTTGGTGGATTGGTTTGAAGGATGGGTCAATGTTGAGTTTGTGGGTGATGACGTCTTTGCTGATGCCTGTCATGTCTTCATGCTTCCAGGCGAAGCTTTTAATCCTGTTTTTCAAGAGATTGACAAGATCTTCCTCGATCTCTGCTAGAACATCTTGACCAATTAGCACCTTGAGATCTGGGTTTGAGGGGTCTAAGAATATCTCTTTCACGTCATGCTCCTTCGCCTCCAGGACCTCACGGGCCTTTCTCTGTAATTGCTATGCCATCTTGGGAGATGTCGACACCTTCATGGTTGTTATGTAGCATTCTTTAGCTGACTGATGATCACTATAAACCTTGACAACTCCCCAGGGTGTTGGTATCTTCACACATTGATGATAAGTGGACGGTACTGCTTTCATTCCACGGATCTAGGGTCTTCCCAAAATTACATTGTAACATGTAACACTATCAATCACGCAGAATCTCTCCATGGAGTTGATACCTTCGACATAAACTGAAAGTGTGATCTCTCCCACTGTGATTTTAGTTTCTCCACTGAAGCCTACGAGCACCGAGGTTCTTTTTACAATGCTTTCTTCAGAGATCTTCATTTCTTTTAAGGCATCTAGCATAATGAGGTTTACTGAACTACCTCCATCTACTAGGATACGTCTAACTTTGCAATAGGCAATCTGGAGTGCAATGACCAAGGCGTCATGGTGAGGATCCATAACATTGTTAATGTCGCTTTCTTCGAAGGAGATGACATCTTGGGATGTGAGCTGCGACATCTTTGAGAGTCTCTCAGGCTTCTCATCCTTAGCTTGCTTAGCGAATCTTTTAGCTGCAGAATAAGAAGTACCACAAATATCAGAACCACCACTAATAACATTAACTACCTTTGTTACCGGTGGAGGAGATGGCAGTATGGTTGCAACGGGCTCTGTTGGGGTTTTGTTCTCCGTCTTAGTCTTGCGGTTTCCAAGGAGTTATTTAAGATGTCCCTTAGATAACATGTAACTAATCTCCTTCCTCAAGGCGATGCAATCTTTGGTAAGATGTCCAAAATCCTCTTGGTAGGCACACCACTTGGATTTATCCTTCCAACCGGACGGCTTGTCACCCTTTCAAGGCCACCTTGCCTTATCTCCAAGATTTCTTATTGCACACAGGATACCTGAAACATCAACAGAGAAACAATAATCAAATATTTTAGGAGATTCCAAATCATCATCGTCTCCATCATCTTCCACACAATTGACTTTGTTATGGTCATTTCTGTGGTAAGGTCTGGATTTGCTCTGCCTTTGGTGAGACGACTCTATCTTTCTGTCAGGATGGTTATATAATGAGGCCTTATCAGGATGCTTGGACTGCTGCACCTTGTCCACTTCTAGCCTGATGAACCTTAAAGCTCGGTTTCGGATATCCTCCATCTTCTTGCATGGGTTCATCACCAAATCTTCATAGTAAGGGGAATCTTTCTTCAAGCCCATTTTGAAGGCTTCTGCAGCTGTCGCCATGTCCAAGTTGGGGATCTCCAGGACTTCTTTATTAAATCTATTAACATAGTCCTTCAAGGCTTCGGCGGGCTGCTGGGTGATGCTGTAAAGATCACAGGTGAGCTTCTCAAACTGTCGGTTGCAAGAGAATTGATTGTTGAACAGGTTGACAAGCTGAGCGAATGACCCAATAGAACCAGGCGGTTGACGAATCAGCCATTTCAATGCTAGTCCCACCAACGTCGAACCGAACCCTCGACACAAACAAGCCTCAAGAAACTGGAGTGGGATGCGAACGATATCCATCTTTTCTTGGTAATGGGCGACATGCTCCTCAGGTTCCGAGCTTCCATCATACAACTTCATTGCTGGCACGCTAAATCCTTTAGGGATGTCGACATGCGCAATTGCTGGAGTAAGCGAGACTGATTGTAACATGTTGGGGAGACCTGCTGGATAGGCAAGGTGACGCCTGGCACATTCATGATCATGTGCCTCAACTCCTGAAGCTGATTCAAAATGTAGGTACCTGCAAAAGGGTTAGTAGTACGAGCAGTATTATCCAAAGTAGAACTAGTATTGAGATTAACAAAAGGATTAGCATTATCAGCAGAGGACGTCATGATGGTGCTATTAGTGAAGATGGGTCCTTCTGGAAAAGTCATCCTGTAGGCACTGGTTTCTAAGGGTGTCGACATTGCCACAGAAGTCGTCAGCAAAGGAGAAGACGTCAGGGTTGGTGATGACGACATCCTTACAGATGAAACCATTGGAAGGAATTCATTGAAGGTATGAGAGTTGTCCCCAATGTTGAAGTCAATGACTCTAGGGCGGATAGGGGAGACAACATCCATTCTTTTGGAGAGAACCTCTTGTTCCTTTTGCACCTTTATCAAGCTTTCGGCTATCAAGGAGGTGCTATTCTGTTGGCGATCCAGCTGATTCTTCATCTGAATGAGCATACTCTTGATCTCGGGATCAGGAGATGGAGACATCTGCTTCTTGCCAGAATTCAAAGGCGGAGGAGGAGGCAATGAATCTTGGCCTTCGGCTGTTGGCCTGCTACTGGTTTGGGGATTCACGCTGCTAGGGATAGTAATGGTTTTGCTGGCGATGGAAGTCATAGGTTGGGTGGACATGGTAGAAATGTAAGGATTTTAAACCGTTTAAAAGCCAAGGACCCCTCGGTGGGCGCCAAATTGTTTTGGTAAAAAAAACAATGGATCAAAATAAAGATCAAAATATGAGATAAGAAGGGAATAATGGAGTAAAATCGGTGTGACAATGAATATAAGATGGCACGATCATGTAACAAGGAAAGCCCTTGAGACAACTATCTCGCCGGCACAAAACCTCGAAAGGTGTTTATGGTCACCTTCATCCCAAATGGTAGTATTGATCTTTTTAGGGTGATACAAATGCTCGAGCTATGGCGGAGTACAATAGCGTATGTGTGAACTGTGTGTGTTGTGTTCCAGCCATCAACTCCTTAAATAAAACAATAAAAATCAAGATAACTAAGGAACTAACAAACTATCCTAAAATCTCGGCATGATCCTCTTGATTCTTGACTTGGTCTTCTAACCGTTGAAGTGAGTCCTTGAGAGATATTTCCCACGTTCCACTTTTCTTGTATGAGAGATATAATAAAAATAATTAAATAATGATTTAATTATATAAGTAATTTTACACTACTTCTCACGATCAAACAAGTAGTGTTGTACCCTTCACTAATTATGCCCTATCTCTTGAGATTTCCGTTTATGGTATTCTGGCTTGTCACGAACGGGCATTTCGGCTTATCTCTAGATAACCATAATTAGCAAGGATCCATTAAGTTCACATATCAACGCACTTTCCATTCAAGGAACATCCCTAGGCCATTGAACTACTCTCGTGATCAATGAAACCTAGTTCCTTTATATGGTTCCGTCAATCAAGATTCTCCGCTAGGTACTTCTCTCGATTGACTGAATCATACAAATTGGACGTCTCCAAAATGTAAGTCATTTTGAGATTGATATAAAGAAATTGTTTAGATGAAGATAGATGACAAGACTTTTTATTTAAGATGATGAACAAAATGCACTTTGAGTTTCCAACCCCAAGAATAAGGGGGATTACTCACTAGTCATCATAAAAAAGCAAGCATAAGTAATAAAAAAAGATAAAGAGAAGAAGGACTTATGATTGTAAAGGGATGATGGCTGGAAATAACTCTTGATATTTATTGCTTTCTTCCAAAAATACTTCAAGAACAATGAACACTTGAATCTTCAAATGTTGTTTGGAACTAATGATAAAGAATTGTATATAATGTATTCTAAACTCAGGCTATTCTCTGGTACGATCTTCTCATTTTAGACTGATTACAATGACTTATATATAGATATGGAGGAGACTCTTCAAAGTGGTGCCTTAATAAGGTGCCTTTTAATTCTGCAGACACAATTTGCACGGCCGGGCTAAGAGATCTGCACGGCCATGCCTCCTTGGCGCCAAAAATGGGTTTAAACTGGTGGAAGGGCACGGCTGCTCCACCTTTGGTTGCGTGGCCGCTTTGGCCTGGAATGTTCGGTCACTCCTCTTTTCAAGACTAGGCCACTCCATGTTTTGGGGCCAAAATTGGCCTGGAAAAAGGTCATGTGCACGGCCGCTCTTGTGCCTAGAGCACGACCGCTTTGGCTGGCTTTTGGCCTGTGTGCTTGATTTGGTGTTGTCCTTCTATAGCTTTGACACTTTATTATTTCAAAGGCTCCCATTTGCTCATAAATTGACTCTAAAACCTTTCTAAGAGTATAAAATATACCAAAAGCATAAAATCGAAGATATATGATAAAAGAAGCCAAAATAAACTAAAATGCAAACTAAATGATATTAAAACTAAGGGAAAGATTGATAAATGATGGGATAAATGACTATATAATAGTCACTTATCAAACTACCCCGCACTAAGCTCTTGCTTGTCCCCAAGCAAGATTAGGATGAAAAAATGGAGATGGAGAAAAGAATGCAAAAGATAAAACAACAAGAATGATCCCTCCGAAAATTTATTGTAGCATGCTTATTGCTTTTGAAAATTGCCTCTAGCTTTCTATTCATATTTTTCATATCCTTAAAAATCACTAGAAAGAAGTATTTAGGGGATATTTCAAAGGAGCAATTTTTTAGAAAATAAACTAATATAGCATATATAGGAGTTAATCAAGCAAAGCATATTAGAAGGATGAATATTTGGATCATAAGCTTGGTGAAATGAAAAAGCTTCACTCTTTAGAGTGATTTATGAAAATGACCTTATTGCTTAAAATGTAAAAATAAAAAGAATGAACATTTATTCACAAATTATAAGTATCCAAGGAATTGAAATGCATTTTCGAATCACAAGGGTGGAAATGGAGGATGATAGTGGAAAATTTTATCAAGGCCTAACAAATTATCCTATTTTTATACTTGTTATATTTTGCAAAAGACTTTAAGTAATTTTGATCCTTTCAAGTAGGAGACATTGTGGCTGTGAACCCCAAGTTCCTAATACTTAGATCAAGAATACTTTTGATATTACTTCCATTTTGCAAGGAAACATCATCGCAGCGAACGCCGAGCCCCGAGTTACTTAGGATGTAATAGACTTTGCTTTTTGCTTTTTTATTTGGTGGCTTAGTCACTCTTGAGCAATAAGATAGAATGTTTAGTCTTGATTGATTAGTGGAAATGGAAAAATGGGATTTTTATGAAGGGATGTGATTCAAAAGAAGCAAAACAACGTGAATGTTTCTAATAAGAGAATAAACGTCAAAAATATTTGAAATGTACATTTAAAGAAATAAATTTTTTCAAAATTTTTCACAAGATAAAAACCAAGTTCTCAAAGATGATCAAATAAAGATTCAACTAAACAAATAAATGCTTTTCTTGACAAAACCCTATATATTGCTATATTAACTTATGAGGCTTTAATTACTTCCTAAAAAATCCCTATATTTTTCTTTCTATTAATATCTAAGTTTATAGAAAATATGAGAAGAAAGACAAAGTCATTATTCTAGAGCAAATAGCAAGCATAAGGATTAATAATAGGGATCATCATATAGGGATTTTTTTTTAAATACTAGACTTGAACACATAAAGAAAAGAAAATGCAACTAAGTTAAAAATGAAAACTAAACTAGAAAGCATTAAATTTTAAACTAGAAAACAAGAAATAAAGATAGGTAAACACCCCCTCCCACACACACTTGAAGTGAACATTGTCCTCGATGTTTCAAAGATCAATGTCAATTCGGGGAGGGTGAAGAGAAACTTAAAAAACTTACTTGGGATTAGGGGTGGGATCTCCGCGTGCAATTAATGATACTACTCCAATTGGGTCACCGGTCATGTAATGCTTTAGCCTTTGACTGTTTACCTTGAACTCTCCTTTTGCTTCATTCCCAATTATAATGGCTCCGTATGGATATACCTTACGCACTTGATATGGGCCCGTCCATCTTGATTTTAGCTTACCCGGAAAAAGCTTTAATCGAGAGTTAAAAAGTAGTACCATGGCTCCTTCTTTGAAATCTCTCCTTATGATACGTGCATCATGCCACTTCTTTGTCTTTTCTTTGTATAACTTGGCTCTTTCGTATGCTTCACAACGGAGTTCTTCAAGCTCTTATAACTGAAGCTTTCGCTTTTCACCGACTTTTGCTAAATCGTATTTAGAGCTTTAATTGCCCAATACGCCTTGTGTTCAAGCTTCACGGGTAAATGACACGACTTTCCATACACCAAACGAAAATGAGTTGTTCCGATGGGTGTTTTGAAAGCGGGGCGTTAAGCCCACAAAGCATCGTTTAACTTTATTGACCAATCCTTTCTTGAACTTATTACCGTTTTCTCCAAGATCCACTTTATTTCCCAATTTGACACTTCCACTTGCCCGCTCATTTGAGGATGATACCCGGTACCCGTTTTATGATGGACTCCGTACTTATTTAATAAAGCCTCGAATTGGCGGTGTGAAAAATGCGAACCACCACCACTTATGATAACTTTTTAAACCCCGAACCTTGGAAAAATAATGTCCTTGAAAAGCTTCATGACGACTTTTGAGTCATTTGTTGGAGACGCTATAGCTTCCACCCATTTTGAGACATAATCCACCGCCACTAAAATATAGTTGTTGTTGAAAGACGTTGAAAATGGTCCCATGAAATCAATGCCCCAAACATCAAAGATCTCAACCTCTAAAATATTATTAAGAGGCATTTCATTTCTTCTTGAAATGTTGCCGGTTCTTTGGCAACGATCACAAGAAATAACAAAATTTTGAGAATCTTTGAAAAGTGTGTGTGTGTGTGTGTGTGTGTGTGTGTGTTGCATTTTGAAAAGGAGCTTGAATGACAAGCTTTAATCTTGGTTTGAATGACAAACGTTGATTTGTGGTAAAAATTGAGCGTTTGAATGACAAACGTCGATTTTATGAGTTTGAAAAAAGGGTTCGAATGACGAACTTAAATCTTTAGTTTGAATGTCAAACGTTGATTTTAATGAAAAGAGCGTTTGAATGTCAAACGTCGGGTTTTGAGTCGAAAATGAGCGTTTGGATGCCAAACGTCGATTTTGCGTTGTTTTGAAAAAGAGTTCGAATGACGAACTTCAATCTTTAGTTTGAATGTCAAACGTTGATTTTAATGAAAAGAGCGTTTGAATGTCAAACTTCGGGTTTTGAGTCGAAAATGAGCGTTTGGATGCCAAACGTCAATTTTGCATTGTTTTGAAAAGGAGTTCGAATGACGAACTTAAATCTTTAGTTTGAATGTCAAACGTTAATTTTAATGAAAAGAGCATTTGAATGTCAAACGTCGTGTTTTGAGTCGAAAATGAGCGTTTGGATACCAACGTCGATTTTGCGTTGTTTTGAAAAGGAGTTCGAATGACCTCCGGTTTTGAACCGGGCATTACATTGTTACCAATTTCATGAAAAGAGGCATTAAATGATATGCGATCAACAAGTCATTTTGTGACTCGTAATTTTATAAGTAAATACTATCACGAACCAAATGGCTCGGACCTTTAAAGGACAGTATTTAAAGTGCGGTATCAACGGAATCAAACGATCCGAACAATAAAGATGCGATCGACGAGCCAAACGGCTCGGATTTGTAAAGGTACAGAAATTAAATGACGGTATCGACGGATCAAACAATCCGAATTTTGTAAATGATGATAACGAACCAAACGGTTTGGACGGTAAACATACGAATCGACGGATCGATCGATCCGGACAGTAAATGACATAAACGTAAAAAATGGGATTGGAACGCCGTTTTAACCCGAAATTACTTCTCTTACGGGAGAGAAGATGATTAAGGGGTAAAACGTATCGAGCCCCGTAGACGGCGTTACGTTTACATTTTGAGAGTTTCGACCGGAATGAAAATAGCGTTTGACGTTTAATCGAGGTGAAACGAGGTTTTAGAGAGAGAGTGTGTTACCTGTGGCTAGGGGTTGACTCTTTGGTTCGATTGACGTATGCGAGATACAATTTTGGTGTTTGAAAGGTGTTTTGATGTTGTTTAGTTCGTGTTTGGTCGAAAAATGGGATTTTCATTCAAATCGAGACAAAACGGGGCTCGGGAGGGGGATAGATGGCCTAGGACCGTGGGGTTTTTTTAGAGAGGGTTAATGTTTTTTCCTTTTTTTTTTTACAAATGACAGCCCTTACATTTATAGGGGTGAAATTGCAAAACAGGCCGGACGGCCTTATCCTCAATTTGGGAGGTTTTTGGGTATTTTAGAAATTTGGGGGACTTGATGAGAATTATGGTTTTACACGTAAAATAGGCCAGACGGCCTAATTATCAATTTCAGGGGTATTTTGGTGTTTTCACCCCTGAATTTGATTGATGGGGATGGAGGAGGCCATGCATGCGTGCCATGTGTCCCGATGAGTCACCAGGGCTAGGGCTTTTGTCCCGTTCATCCCGATTTTGACTGTTTTCTAAATAATTGTTCGGAAAATGTCCGAAACACCCCCGGAAAGTCCCAAAAAGTGCATTTTTTGAGGAAAGTTGTACTTTTATGTGTGATAACGTGTGTTGAGTACACTTTGATGTCGGGATGCACGGGGCATGCCTGAGATGTCTCGTTGACTCGAGAATGGGGAGCTTAACGGATTCCGGTTAACCTGGAAAGGGCCAGTTAACGGATTCCGATTAACTCTTAACGGATTTTGGCGATCCGAATTTGGGTACTTACAATGACTTATCTAGATATGGATATGTCTATCTGATGAAGTTCAAAAGTGAACTATTTCAGATATTTAGAATATTTCAAAATGAAGTACAAAATCAACTTGGCAAAACTATTAAAGTACTTCGATCCGATTGAGGTGGTGAATATTTAAGCCAAGAGTTTGACAATCATCTCAAAAACTGTGTAATCATTTCAGAGTTGACTCCACCCGGAACACCACAATGGAATGGTGTATTGAGAGGGGAATAGAACCTTGTTGGACATGGTTCATTCGATGATGAGTCAAGTTGACCTTCCTATTTCCTTTTGGGGACATGCATTAGAGATTGATGCATTCACACTAAATAGAGTCCCTACTAAATCGGCTCCTAAGACCCCACATGAGATGTGGCATGAAAGAAAACTTAATTTGTCTTTGATGGAGGAAAACTCCCTCTTGTAATAAAAACCGAGCAAGTGTACTCACTACCGGTGTAGCAGTATGCAATTGCAGGGGTCGAATCCACAGAGACTAGTTGGTAAACAAGTAAAGTAAAAGCAGTAAATTTAGTAACCACAGTTTATAACTTTGATTTAGAACTAAGAGCATAAAATAAATAACAAAAACTAAATAAACAAGAAAACAGATTATGAGCAGAGATTCGTAGATTGGATTTCACTTTACCATCATTCTATGCAAAATTTTACTTATGAAACATTAACTCAACTTCTAGGGTTCATTCACTTTAACTAGGATCGACACGGTTAGGTGGCCGGATTACAATCCTAAATATTCTCTTTAATATTGTGACTTCTATTACGGTATCACAATATGCCAAGAATACGTTAAGAACACAGGAATATGAAAACCTAACTTTAATCGATTTCTATTACGGCCTCAATTAAAGTTATTCAATCAATAATGGTCTATGTATCAAAATCCCAAATTAATGGCGAATTCGATACCCAAAGATTCAAAGACGAGTTCGTATCTTAACATACATCTCAAATCTAAGAAAAATAAATTAAGATTTATTAATGAACTAGAAGGAATCAAATAGAAAGAATTAAAATATTAATGCATAGAAATCCGGTGAAGATCAAACCAATCTACAAATCTAAAGAATTAGCTACTCATAATTAATAATAAAAACCTGGAATGATTGAATTGTTCTTCCCTTCAATTGAATTGTTAAAGAAAAACAAAACTATAAAATATGATATATTATATGATCTATGATAAACTAATCGTGGCTGCTGCCTTTATATAATAAAATAGGGCAAAAACAATAAAACCCAAGCCAGGAAAAGACAAGACTGCCCTCTTGTACGGCGTGAATACTGTTGCTGGAATTGGCGTAGCGCGGCCGCCCAAGATGTTAGCGCGGTCGCCCAACTTGGCAGGAAGTTTGGCCGAGAGATTCTCCTTAGCGCGGCCGCCCTGGTGGAGTAGCGCGGACGCCCAAGTTGCTAGAGAGTTTGAGCGCTTGAATTCCCTTGCATTGGCCAGCAGCCCAACCTTGGCCCCATATTCCAGCCAGCCTCGGCCATTTGGCCCCAAATTCCAGCATGTTGGCCGGCCATGATCCTTTGAAGCAGTGGCCTTGATTTGTAATGAATAATATTCGTTTCGTCTCGCAATTTTGCAACCGCACTTTGGCCACTATAAAAAATTCTTTTGCACTTCGCTCTTTGGGATTTAATTTTTTATTTTAGCTCATGAATTTTTATAAATCAAATTCGTCCAAAATTTCCATATTTCCAGTTTAGTCCCTGAATTTTCCAATATTTCCAATTTAGTCCTTGGACTTCATAATTTCAGTTTTGTTGCACTTCTGCCCCTGTACTTTCAAAACACTCACAAACCATATCAAATATACATAAAACTCGGGAATCAAACACAACGAAAGCCTAAAAGTGCATCATTTGAATGGATAAATACACATCCATCAAACACCCACAAACTAACCTTTTGCCCGTCTCGAGTAAAACAAAACTAAAAGAAAGAAAATAAAGTTACTCTAACTACTAATAAGAAGACATTAAAACAAAATCATTATTTTTGGGATGTTCTAACACAGATGAGTCATTGGCCACACAAGTCTCAGATTCTTACCAACACACATAATCAACAAGTGCCACCACAGTAATGGGATTACAATCACATTGAAGCATGAAACTCACAATTTTCCACCGCGGCCTGAATGATGAATGAATTATGGGAGGTCACTGCCAACAACCTAAGATTATTTATGGATTCACTAAGCGATGCTCTTAATAAATATGTCATAGACAGTACAAACCAAAAAGGACACTCATATGCACATTTACACGATTGTCAACCCGGTTACTCAATATTGAAAGAATAATATGGCTTAAAGTGTTATGGTGCGAAAGATCGCATGGCTAGGTTCATGGTTACAAATGAAGGTAAGGACATACGAAAATTCGAAAGTGAAACTAGAAAGTCTTCTTGTAACAATACATCCTCACTTGATAATAATTTCCGCTCACCCTTATTTCTTCCCAATGTGCCAACCCACAAACTAAAACTTTTTCATACATTGACATGGGGTTGAGCACATTCCATTACTTTCTTTGGTCACCTTGAAACATACTTTCCACTTTAACATTAGAGAGGGCAAGGCTTCATTTTTTTTTTTTCTTTTTTTTTTTTACTTTGCACAGATATATCACGAAGAATGTGCCTTTAATATTTTGCTCAAGCCCCTCTTTTCATTACATAACATAACCCACTTCTTTATTTTTGTGACCACTTTCCACTCAACCCCTTCGATTTTCAAAACATCCCCCAAAATATTCCCATTCTTTCCCTAGTTTCACTTTCTTGAAAAGGTGAGAAAATAGTGTATAAGTTAAAAGGGTGGGATAATGAGGGTACAAATGAAGGCGAATGGTGGTCTAAGATAATCTCCCACTTTGTGAGAGATTCCATTCTTATTTAAGCTCAATAGGGGTTCTAGCGGAAAATTTTATATAAGTGACGAGAAAGTTTAAGGCTCACAAAAAGGGATTCAAAGAATAGCCATATATATCAAGTAACCTATTGACGTGTTATTGAAAATCATGCAAACATGTTCTAGGGACCCCGAGAATACACAAAGTGATCCCATAAAAGGCACCTAAGTTGATGACAATGACCAAGAAAATGATACGGAAGTGAGAGGTGGTGCAATCATAATTTAAATGTTTCAATGCAATCCCAATCACCACACTAATAATAACACATGTGATTTTCAAATTAAAGCACACTCTAATCATCACAGACTTTGGCCAACATCCCAACTATGAAAAGAACAAAATTTTTAAAATTTTCTATTTTTATAGAGGGTGACACTATATACACTCCCCTATAAACCCACAAACTCGGAGAGTTGCCCACCCCCAAACTCAAAACATGATATGTCCTCATAGCAAAGAGAACAAAAGCGTGCCTTGGGTTCGACAAATAGCAAGACACTACTAGACAGTAATTAACAAAACAAAAAAACATACCTCATTGGGTTGCCTCCCAAGCAGCGCATTTGGTTAAAGTCGTTAGCCCGACTATGGTCCCAAGCTTACTTGGCCTTAGCTTTACGGCCTTTGGACCATCTCCTTTCCTCACGGGCACAAATGCCCTTCTCTTTCCAATTCAACTCTCCATTGTTAACAAGTAGGGGTAAAGCCAAATTTATTTTTAAAACTTTACGCTTGTGCTTACCCCTCTTTCTTTTCCTTTTATTGGGGTTTCCACCCCCAAACTCAACCTTTTCTGCAACCTGCAGAACACCATTCTCACAACCAAGATCAAGAGAGTTATCATGACAAAAATATTTAAAAATATAGAATCAGATAAATCACTATAACTCTCCTCACTAACTCTCGATTTTGAAGGCCCCTGTGGTAAATGTGATGGATTCGACTCTTTATGGGAGTCGGGTGGGGAGTGATACGACCCGTTACTCCTAGAGTATTGGTCGGCCTTAATGTTACTAGCCACAGGACAAACGTCCGCATTATCCTCACTTTTCTCACATCCATTCACATCATCTTTAAAAATTGGAAAATCTGTTATGGCTCCTACAAAACCAACTTTGGGGGAGGGTTTCTCATCAGATTTAAGCATACAAAACTTACATTCCTCCCCCATACCTCTCAAGGACACCACCCCTTGACACACATCAATGGTGGCCTTAGTGTCAAACATAAATGGCCTCCCAAGCAGAATGGGAGTTTTCAGTTGTTCCTCACTTGATCCCTCCATACACATCACATAAAAGTCAATGGGGATAATGATTTTATCAATTTTGACCAACACCCCTTCAATAACCCCTAAGGGTCTTTTGATTGAGAGATCCGCCAATTACAAGTCTCTCATGGGTGGTTTCAACTCACATACCCCCAAACTTCTAAAAACATGAAAGGGCATCACATTTACACTTGCCCCAAGATCCAACAAACCTTTAAAATTTTGACCCCCTAAAGAAATTGGGATAGTGAAGCACCCGGGGTCTTTTTGAACATGATTAACTTTTTTCATTCTCATTAACATCATTATTATTATCAAGAGAAGACAGAAATACCTCCTCAATTTCCTCACTTTCATCCCACACTGTTGTGATTGACTTTGCTTGCTCAGGTGGGTTCTTCTCTTTCATCAACTCTTGGGCAACTTTTACAAGTTGCTCTACTTGTGTGCCTATCTTTTCAAACGCAGCATCTGTATTTCTGTTACTTTGCTGTACCTCCATCCTTAACTGCTGAACTGCCAGCTCCCAAGGCTCCCTACCATGTTATCCAGGTGGTGGCACATGAAGGGGTTTTACTTGCTGATTCTGATGGCCACCCCATGGATTGTAGTTGCCATATTGGTTGCCTTGGGGTGGTGGCCTTGGTGCATATCCATTGAAAGCATGTGCCTGTTCAGGATTATAAAAGAAATTTGCTGCACTTGGACACATATTAGTCACATGAGATGATAAACCACAATTTGTACAATAATCAGTAATAACATTGGCACCAGCAGAAGTGCCACAGGCAGTCAATTTATCAACCTTACTACTTAAGACTGCAATTTGCTTGGAGAGATTATCAGTAGCAGTCAAATCCAATACCCCCCTAGTTTTACCCCTCGAACTCTTTTGTTGAGAATTAGCACTCAACATCTCATATAACTCTTTAGTCTCGTCTGGGGTCTTAGCTCCTATCGAGCCTCCAGCAGCATTGTCAACCATTGATTGACCATTGTCATTCAAGCCATCATAAAAGGCTTGGTTTAGTGAGGGTAGTGAAAAATTGTGTTGGGGACATTGCATTAACATTATATTAAATCTTTCCCATGCCTCATGAAAGGGCTCCCCCACATCTTGGGAAAATGTCATCAATTTCTGTCTAAAACCAGCCAAAAGATGATGTGGGTAATATCTTTTAAGGAACACATAAAGTAATTCTCCCCAAGTACTAATGCTGCTCGGTGCAAGCATCATCAACCATGTTTTAGCCACTCCCTTAAGAGTGTAAGGAAAACACTTCAGTCTAATTTGCTCCTCAGTCACTCCATGTCTTAACAAAAATTGAGCAACAACAATAATATATTCTTTAAGGAACGTAAGTGCATCCTCACCAGGCAATCCGTGAAAGCTTGGCAACATGGCAAAGTATTGTCCTTTGACCTCTAAATTTTTGGATGCATCGGACAACACTATACAAGAGGTAGATGTGTCTAACCTAGGTCTAAGGAAATCATTCATAGTTTGTGCCGGTGGTACTGCCATCTCGGCTTTCTCTTCCTCTACCTCGGTGGTGGAGGGTTCTGATTCGGTGTCCGAATCTGAGAAAAGGGGATTAAAGAGGGGATCGCCCTCAAATACTTCCTCAAGAAGCTTAGTGTCTTTAGCTTTATTAAGTCTGTTTATGTTGTCGTTCAATGGCACCAATGTCGGCTTCAAAGAACGACGACCTTGCATTCACTACCTAACCTACTTGTTTACTTGCAACAAGTCCCCGGCAACGGCGCCAAAAACTTGATGGAGGAAAACTCCCTCTTGTAATAAAAACCGAGCAAGTGTACTCACTACCGGTGTAGCAGTATGCAATTGCAGGGGTCGAATCCACAGAGACTAGTTGGTAAACAAGTAAAGTAAAAGCAGTAAATTTAGTAACCACAGTTTATAACTTTGATTTAGAACTAAGAGCATAAAATAAATACCAAAAACTAAATAAACAAGAAAACAGATTATGAGCAGAGATTTGTAGATTGGATTTCACTTTACCATCATTCTATGCAAAATTTTACTTATGAAACATTAACTCAACTTCTAGGGTTCATTCACTTTAACTAGGATCGACACGGTTAGGTGGCCGGATTACAATCCTAAATATTCTCTTTAATATTGTGACTTCTATTACGGTATCACAATATGCCAAGAATACGTTAAGAACACAGGAATATGAAAACCTAACTTTAATCGATTTCTATTACGGCCTCAATTAAAGTTATTCAATCAATAATGGTCTATGTATCAAAATCCCAAATTAATGGCGAATTCGATACCCAAATATTCAAAGACGAGTTCGTATCTTAACATACATCTCAAATCTAAGAACAAGAAATTAAGATTTATTAATGAACTAGAAGGAATCAAATAGAAAGAATTAAAATATTAATGCATAGAAATCCGGTGAAGATCAAACCAATCTACAAATCTAAAGAATTAGCTACTCATAATTAATAATAAAAACCTGGAATGATTGAATTGTTCTTCCCTTCAATTGAATTGTTAAAGAAAAACAAAACTATAAAATATGATATATTATATGATCTATGATAAACTAATCGTGGTTGCTGCCTTTATATAATAAAATAGGGAAAAAACTATAAAACCCAAGCCAGGAAAAGACAAGACTGCCCTCTTGTACGTCGTGAATACTGTTGCTGGAAATGGCGTAGCGCGGCCGCCCAAGATGTTAGCGCGGTCGCCCAACTTGGTAGGATGTTTGGCCGAGAGATTCTCCTTAGCGCGGCCGCCCTGGTGGAGTAGCGCGGACGCCCAAGTTGCCAGAGTTTGAGCGCTTGAATTTCCTTGCATTGGCCAGCAGCCCAACCTTGGCCCCATATTCCAGCCAGCCTCGGCCATTTGGCCCCAAATTCCAGCATGTTGGCCGGCCATGATCCTTTGAAGCAGTGGCCTTGATTTGCAATGAATAATATTCGTTTCGTCTCGCAATTTTGCAACCGCACTTTGGCCACTATAAAAAAATCTTTTGCACTTCGCTCTTTGGGATTTTATTTTTTATTTTAGCTCATGAATTTTTATAAATCAAATTTGTCCAAAATTTCCATATTTCCAGTTTAGTCCCTGAATTTTCCAATATTTCCAATTTAGTCCTTGGACTTCATAATTTCAGTTTTGTTGCACTTCAGCCCCTGTACTTTCAAAACACTCACAAACCATATCAAATATACATAAAACTCGGGAATCAAATACAAAGAAAGCCTAAAAGTGCATCATTTGGATGGATAAATATACATCCATCAGTCTTTCATGAAAATTTGGGGTTGTGAAGCTTATATGAAGAGACTTGTCTTCGATAAGTTAGCACCAAAATCTGACAAAGTTATTTTCGTTGGTTATCCAAAATAAAATAAAGGATATTACTTTTACAACCACAATGAGAACAAAGTGTTTGTTGCTCAATATGGTACTTTTCTTGAGAAAAAGTTTCTCAATAAAGGATCTAGTGGGAGTAAAATTGATCTTGAAGAAGTTCAAGAACCCGAAGATAACATGGAACCAAGAGTAGAGACAGAACCAAGTTCACAAGGAGTTGTGGAACCGGTTCAAGATGCACAAGTCCATTGTAGATTGGATAGGTTACGATCCGAACCCGAGTTATATGGATTTCTCGTATCGGAAAGTAATGAAGTGGAAGTCATTGAAAATGACAAACCTACTTCTTATCAAGAGG
This sequence comes from Adenophora triphylla var. japonica, assembly GCA_022495995.1. Taxonomy (NCBI): domain Eukaryota; kingdom Viridiplantae; phylum Streptophyta; class Magnoliopsida; order Asterales; family Campanulaceae; genus Adenophora; species Adenophora triphylla. The sequence goes on from JAFEMH010002436.1 coordinate 89,984, forward strand.
CGATGTCCACTCCTGATTCGGATAAATGGCTAGGAGCCATGGAATCCGAATTACAATCCATGCATAATAATCAAGTTTGGAACTTGATTGATCCACCTGAAGGTGTAAAAACCATAGGGTGCAAGTGGGTCTTCAAGAAGAAGACCGACATGAATGGGAAGGTGCATACTTACAAGGCTAGGCTTGTAGCAAAGGGATATAGGCAAATTCATGGTATTGACTATGATGAACCTTTTCGCCTGTTGCAATGCTTAAGTCTTTTAGAATTTTAATTGCCATAGCCGCATATTACGACTATGAGATATGGCAAATGGATGTCAAAACAGCTTTCCTAAATGGGAAGCTAGTTGAGGATGTGTACATGATACAGCCTGAAGGGTTTGTCGATCCAATAAATTCTAACAAATTATGCAAGTTGCAAAGATCCATATAAGGGTTGAAGCAAGCTTCTAGGAGTTAGAATCTTTGTTTTGATGAATCGATCAAAGATTTTGGCTTCATCAAGAACGAAGATGAACCAGGTGTATTGATGGATAAAATCCTCATGTAATAAAAACCTTGCAAGTGTACAAATTACCGAAGTAGCAATATACAAAAGTAAGGGTCGAACCACAGAGATTTGTGTATTGAACAAATTGATTTAATTAGTGTAAAAAGTAACAAAGAAAAAAGGGGTTTTGATTTGATTGATTAATTAACTACTAAAGCAATAAACTAAAGTACCGAAACTGAAGAAAACAAGCAAACAAGTAAAAAGAATTTAACCAGATTAAAAGGATTCATGGATTGGATTTCATAGTTGTCTTCTTTCTATGCTAGAGTTTAATAGATTATAAAAATAACAATCTCGTTCAAAGATTCATTCACTTGACTAAGGGTTGGGACGTTTGATGTTCGAATTGTAACCCCAATATTTTTATCGTACTGTAAATTCCGGTAGGTCAAAAAAATATTCAAGAAATTCATTAAGTAAATAAGAAATATATGAATCTAGGTTTTCTTGAATTCTGGTAGGTCAACAATTAAACCTAATTGATAAAATAGTGATCTTTATATAAATTGTCCATGGTAGTGCAACAATCTAAACCAATAAATTGAATGATAAATATTTCATCAAATAAGAACGAGAAAGTTTGAAAGAATTAAAATAGGCCTAGCATAGAAATCCGACAACTACTACATCCAATCCATGAAATAGAAAAATTAGCTACTCATATTCATTGTCGAAATCACAAATTTAAATAAATAAACAAAAAAACCTCGAGTCGAATCGTAATAAAAATACGGAACAAAGGAATTGTTGTTCTTCATTTTTCTCCAAAGAATAGTGCACGGCTTCAATCTAAAAACCAATTGCTGCCTTTATATAATAACCTAGGTTGAAAAGAAATTGGGAAACAACCATGTGACAGGCCCAAAACCAGGCCCAGTCGCCAAGTCCAACTCGTGCTAACTAGTCGTTCCACCTAGTCTAACTCGTTCTGATCAATGCAGAAATTGTGGGATTTTTCTTTGCCCAGCAGCCGCCTGGACCAGCCTTTGTCTCGGCCATGCCTTGCTGTTTTTTGGTCGACCACAATTTGCTATCTTGGCCCATTTTTTTGTGCAATCCTTTTGGATTCGTTTTGCGCTAATTGCACTGTCGCACGTTGGTCACTATAATTTCCTCTTTTGCACTTTGATCTTTAAACTTTCCATAATTTCACTTTGGGCCTTAAACTTCATAATTAAAGTTTAGTCCTCAGCTTTTCAAAATTGCAATTTGGTCCTAAAATTTCCAAAGTAGGCACAAATCTTCTATTTTCAACATTGTTTTACATCGACCCATGTACTTTCAAAACACTACAAAATACATTAAATTCTCAAGGTTTCGAGCAGAAACTAAGCTTAGGAACATATTTTTTGGACGGGTAAAACCACATCCATCAAATACCCCCAAACTTACCTTTTGCTCGTCCTCGAGTAAAACAAAACTAAAACTAAATAAAAACTAAATAACTAAATTAAAATAAAATAAAATATTTTAGGATTGTTCAATTCATATAATAGGTCGTTGGCACAACAAGTCTCTGATCTTACAACACACATAATCTACAAGAATTATCATGAACATGGGACTATAATTACATGGATGCATCTAATTTACAATTCTCCACCACATAATGAAAGATGAATGAAATACGGAAGATCATTGTCACCAAAGTAACATATTTTATAGGGTCACTAACCACATGCTCTAAATCAATGATAATAAGATGAAATTTCACAAGGATACTCATATGCATGTTTAAACAAAACTGTCAACCCGGCTACTCTTTAGGGATCAAATATGGCTTAACGGCTTGTAATGTATCGCGATAACGTGGGCTAGGTTCACGATTCCAAAAGAAGGTAAGGACATAAGAAGTCAAGCAAGTAAAAATAGGATGTCTTCATCATACATCCTCCCATTGAAATTTATCACTCCGCTTCATGCCAACCCATTGATTTAACCCTCAAACTTATAATTTTGTATACTTTCAAACTTGGGGTTGAACACCTTTCTTTCTCTTTTTTTTTCACTTTCCACTTTAACATTAGAGAGGGCTTGACTTTTTTTTTTTCTTTTCTTTTGATCTTTCCTTTTTTTTTTTGCTTTGCACAAATATATAATGAAGAATGTGCATTCAATATTTCTTTTTCCCAAGCCGCTCTTTTCATTACATAACATGACCCTTTTCTTTCTTTTCATGACCACTTTCCACTAAACCCTATGATTTTCCAAACATCACCCACAATCCCTATTCATTCCCTAGTTTCACTTTCTTGAAAAGGTGAGAAAAATAGTGTATAAGTTAAAAGGGTATGATAATGAGGGTACAAAAGAAGGCGAATGGTGATCTAAAATAACCTTTCACTTTGTGAGAGATTCGATTCTTTTTCAAGCTCAAAAGGGGTTCTAGCGGATTTTTTTTATATAAGTGACTAGAAAGTTAAAGGCTCACAAATAGGCTTCAAAGAAAATAGCCACAAATCACTTCCCGAATAGCCTAATTGATGTGGAATTGACAGTCAGACAAACATGTTCTAAGGACCCCGAGAATGTCAATGTGATCCTATAAAGGTCTCATAAATTGGCAACAATGATCAAGAAAAATAATATGGAAGATAAAGGTGGAGAAATCATACTTTACATGTTTCAATGCAATTATATCCCCATATTGACAATAGTCCTCAAGATTTTAAAATTAAATCACTCTCAAATCATCATGGACTCTTGCCAACTTCCCAAAATATAAAAAGAACAAAAAATTATAAAATTTTCTATTTTTTTGGAGGGTGACACTATATACACTCTCCTATAAACCCACAAACTCGGAGACATATCTACCCCCAAACTCAAAACATGCTATGTCCTCATAGCAAAGAGAACAAAAACATGTATTGGGTTCAAAGGACGATATGACACAACAAAATAAATAAATAAAGCAAATAAAACATACATACTTGGGTTGCCTCCCAATAAGCGCATTTGGTTAAGGTCGTTAGCCTGACCGTTGCTCCCATTTGGACTTCACTTTTTGTCCTTTGGCCCACTTCATGGTTTCGCGGGTCCTTATGTTCAGTTCATGCCCCATAAATATTCCTCGAGCTTTGATATTGTTTTGTGCCCAATGGATTTTTTGACGTTTCAGCTTCTTGGGCTTCTCCTCTTTCAATCCTTCGCCATTTTCTTCACCCTCAATAATAGGGGGAGGTACAAGAATGAGGGAGAAAAAATCTTTCACACATTCAATGGGATGGATAAGGTCTTCCTTGAGGCATTGTTCGTCAATTTGGTCGGGCCCAACCTCATCAACATTAAAGCCCTCATCATCTTTTAATTTCTCTTCCACCCCATCTTCTTCACAATCAACCTCTTCATCAACAACCACAACATCACTAGCAGGAGACAGAGAGAGAATCGATAGTTCATCACTAATGGAAGCGTCCTCCCATTCATAACGTTCAAGTTGGATAGAACTAGTATCTCGCTCACAACCTCTCAATGCTTCTAATATTTTAGTCACTCGTGCTTCCAACCTATCCATGGTTGCACCAAATTGTTGTCGTTGTTGACGATTTTCCTCCCTCAAACTTGTCAAATCCTCTTCCCATGATCGCTTTTTAGGTTGCGGTGGATCATCAAAATGTGGCTCATAATTGTTCCATGCCCGGCTTGAGTGGTTTCCCCTCCATTGTGTATAACAATTGGGGAAATAATCATATTATGGTTGTCATGGGTGGAACAAACTCCTTTCTTGCATTTGTGGAGAATACTCATGAAAATATGTCCTAGACAGACAATCATTAGTAGCATAAGAGTATAACCCACAACAGGAACATGCATCTTGTATTATATTGGCACTAGGCGAAGCACTTTTTGCATTGAACCAAGCAATTAATTATTTTATTTTCCCGGTCAACATCTCATTAGAATGTGATTCTTGCATGACCTTTAATTTTTAAACAACTAGAAAAAGAAAGAAAATTATTTACACTAAAAAGAAGCTAATAAAAGAAAAATATTTACAATACACTAACAAAATAAACTTATTCAAATCACAACAAATCCCCGGCAACGGCGCCAAAAACATGATGGATAAAATCCTCGTGTAATAAAAACCTTGCAAGTGTACAAATTACTGAAGTAGCAATATACAAAAGTAAGGGTCGAACCACAGAGATTTGCGTGTTGAACAAATTGATTTAATTAGTGTAAAAAGTAACAAATGAAAAGGGGTTTTGATTTGATTGATTAATTAACTACTATAGCAATAAACTAAAGTACTGAAACTGAAGAAAACAAGCAAAAAAGTAAAAAGGATTTAACCAGATTAAAAGGATTCATGGATTGGATTTCATAGTTGTCTTCTTTCTATGCTAGAGTTTAATAGATAATAAAAATAACAATCTCGTTCAAAGATTCTTTCACTTGACTAAGGGTTGAAATGTTTGGTGTTCGAATTGCAACCCCAATATTTCTATCGTATTATTGTAAATTCCGATTGGTCTAAATAATATTCAAGAAATTCATTAAGCAAATAAGAAATATATGAATCTAGGTTTTCTTGAATTTCGTTAGGTCAACAATTAAACCTAATTGATGAAATAGTAATCTTTATATAGATTGTCCACGGTAGTGCAACAATCTAAACTAATAAATTGAATGATAAATATTTCATCAAATAAGAACGAGATAGTTTGAAAGAATTAAAATAGGCTTAGCATAGAAATCTGACAACTACTACATCAAATCCATGAAATTGAAAAATTAGCTACTCATATTCATTGTCGAAACCACAAAATTAAAATAAATAAATATAAAAACCTCGAGTCGAAGCGTAATAAAAATACGGAACAAAGGAATTGTTGTTCTTCCTTTTTCTCCAAAGAATAGTGCACGACCTGAATCTAAAAACCAATTGCTGCCTTTATATAATAACCTAGGTTGAAAAGAAATTGGGAAACAGCCGTGTGACAGGCCCAAACCAGGCCTAGTCACCAAGCCCAACTCGTGCTAACGAGTCGTTCCACCTAGTCCAACTCGTTCTGATCAATTCAGCAATTGTGGGATTTTTCTTTGCCCTGCAGCCGCCTGGACCAGCCTTTGTCTCGGCCATGCCTTGCTAATTTTGGTCGGCCACAATTTGCTGATGCAGCCACAATTTGCTATCTTGGCCCTTTTTTTTTTTTTTTGCAATCTTTTTGGATTCGTTTCGCGCTAATTGCACAGTCGCACTTTGGTCACTATAATTTCCTCTTTTGCACTTTGATCTTTGAACTTTCCATAATTTCACTTTGGCCCTTAAACTTCATAATTTTTGTTTAATCCTCAGCTTTTCAGAATTGCAATTTGGTCCCAAAAACTTCCAAAGTAGGCACAAATCTTCTATTTTAAGCATTGTTTCACATCGACCCATGTACTTTCAAAAAACTACAAAATACATTAAATTCCCAAGGTTTCGAGCAGAAACTAAGCTTAGGAACATATCTTTTGGATGGGTAAAACCACTGTTGGGTTTTACGGGTCCATGCGCAGCGGAATTAAGCATTAAAAACATAAAACCCAAGAAGCCCTAGGATCCGTTCTATACAATTAATTTGAATATCAATGAAATAGAATTAAACCAACCTTGAAACGCTTTCCGGTCTTGAGCTATCGAACGATTTGATTATGTGATATTGAATCACAAACTTCGTTCTTCAACTTGCTTGAACTCTAGGTCTTGATCGATGAACGAGCGAAGACCCTCTTTTGGTATCCACACCTTCGAATGAATCCAAGAACAATTTCTTGTCGATTGCTAGATCTAAACCTTGAAGAATATTGAGAGAATTTGATTGTGAATTTTGCTTTAAAATTTCGGCTAGGCTATTAGGTCTGACAGAGCCCTTGTATTTATACTAAAATAGTGTAAATACCTCTTCTAATCGTATTAGGAGAGACAGGCTGTCAATACCGCGTATTGGCCTATTATGTCGCGCGGTATATCAAGCCATTGGCTTGATATGTCGCGTGACATAAGTAGCCGCTTACGTGTCTCTCAATCATTCTTCCTCCGGTTTAACCAATTCATTCTAGTTGTGTGTGACCCAATAGGATTACATCATGTTGGCAATGAGATCGATCATATCGAACCTCATAAGACATAAGCGGACTCTAGCAAGCCATTATGTCTACCCAAATGATGCAACGTAAGAGTTCACGTTTCCAACGGTGTACTTCCATTTATCCCTTTTTGTCTCACGATGTTATATTGAACACAAGTCATGGTCCTTGTCGACTTGTTATTGTTCAATGCTTTCTCGATTCTTGAGTATAATGATAATTCCAATCATATTGGGGTACGGCCATACACTTTCATCATTATCACTCATCGAGGGGCCCAAGCATAACATCTCTCTTCCGAGGGACAAACTCCTTCTTGACTTATCATCCTTCCCATCATGAATCCGATCATGCCAATGATAGCCTTTATAGATATCGTGTTAAGATATCGTTTGACTAAAATCAAACATGGCTTTCATCATATGTAAGGTTATGATAGTCTCGTGTCTAGGAAATAAATGAAGTAACCGTATGAGATTTAAGTATGACATTTGACCATTACATAAATCTCATGCGGGTCATGTCCAAATACTTGTTCTCTAACAAGTACCCATAATTTCAATGTGCATCTCTTATGCATATAATCATCACATGATTATCCATTGACAATTATACTAATCTATTCTCTTAATAATTAGGGACAAAGATTATTATAAACAAATATACAAAACATATAATAATCAAATAATAAACATCTCATATAATAATAAATAATGTCAACACATAAGTCTATCAATCATAGGCCTAGGGCATAACACCAACAGCCTCCCACTTGCACTAGGCCCAATCTACCATGTATCGAATACCCATGGACCTAACATGACCATCATGTTTAGCTTGTGAGAGAGCCTTAGTTAGTGGGTCCGCCACGTTGTCATCGCTGTCTACTCGCATATCTTAACGTCTTCCCTTTCACATATCTCACGGATAATGTGGAAACGTCGAAGTATGTGTTTGGATCTCTCGTGTGATCTTGGTTCCTTTGCTTGTGCAATGGCACCATTGTTATCACAAGTAAAGTTCAATAGGATCTCCGATGCTTGGAACGACTTCCAAATCACTAATGAACTTCTTGATCCAAACCGCTTCCTTAGCCGCATCGGATGCCGCTATGTACTCGCTTCGGTTGTAGAATCGCCGACGGTACTTTGCTTGGAACTTTTCCAACTCACAAAGTGCCTCCATTAAGCATAAACAAAAATCCAGATCGCGATCTGAAATCATCTTTGTCGCTTTGGAAGCTAGCATCCGTGTAGCCTTTGACTACAAGATCTTCTTCCATTCCTCCAAAGACCAAGAATGCATCCTTAGTTCTTCGTAAGTACTTAAGGATATTCTTGATCGCTATCCAATGTGGTTCACCGGGATCAGATTGGTACCTACTCGTCATGCTTAGAGCACACGAGACATCGGGTCTAGTACATAACATAGCATACATGATAGACCCAATTGCCGAAGCATATGGAATACCATTCATTCTCTTTCGCTCATCATTAGTCTTTGGACATTGATTCTTGCTAAGAGATATACCATGCAACATTGGCAAATTCCCTCTTTTAGAATTTTCCATTTGGAATCTTCTAAGGACTTTGTCAATGTAAGTACTTTGACTTAAACCAATCATCCTCTTGGATCTATCTCTATAGATCTTGATACCAAGGATATATGCGGCTTCGCCCATATCTTTCATTGAAAAGCACTTTCCCAACCAAGACTTGACAGTCTCTAGTGCAGAACGTCATTTCCAATGAGTAAGATATCGTCGACATACAACACTAAAAATAGTGCTACGCTCCCACTAATTTTCTTGTATACACAAGGTTCATCTTCGTTCTTGATAAAACCAAACTCCTTGATTGCTTCATCAAAACGTAGATTCCAACTCCTTGAAGCTTGCTTCAATCCATAAATGGATTTCTGCAACTTACACACCTTGTTAGAATTTTCTCGGATCGACAAAACCTTCAGTTGTATCATGTATACATCCTCAAGTAACTTCCCATTAAGGAAAGCCGTTTTGACATCCATTTGCCATATCTCATAGTCATAATATGCGGCTATGGCAAGTAAAATTCTAATAGACTTAAGCATAGCTACAGCGAAAAGGTTTCATCATAGTCTTTGCCATGAATCTGCCTATATCCCTTAGCTACTAGCCTAGCCTTATAGGTGTGCACCTTCCCATCCATGTCGGTCTTCTTCTTGAAAACCCATTTGCACCCTATGGTTTTTACACCTTCGGTGGATCAATCAAGTTCCAAACTTGATTATCGCCCATGGATTGTAATTCGGACTTCATGGCTTCTTGCCATTTTTCCGAATCCGGAGCGGACATCGCTTCTTGATAGCAAGTGGGTTCATCATTTTCGATTAACTCCACTTCATCACTTTCCGTAACAAGAAATCCATATCTCTCGGGTTCGGATCGTGATCTACCACTTCGGCGAGGAACTTGTGCATCTTGAACCGGTTCCACAACGGTTTGTGAACTTGGTTCAGCTTTCTACCATTGGTTCAATGTTGTTTTCGGGTTCTCGAACTTCTTCGAGATCTATTTTACTCCCACCGGTTCCTTTGCGAAGAAACTCCTTTTCTAAGAAAGTACCATTTCGAGCAACAAACACTTTGTTCTCGTTTCGGTTGTAGAAATAGTATCCTTTGGTTTCCTTAGGATATCCCACAAAAACACATTTATCGATTTAGGTGCTAGCTTGTCGAAGTTAACTTCTTGACATATGCATCACAACCCCAAATCTTCATGAAAGACAAACTAGGTTTTCTTCCATGCCACATCTCATATGGGGTCTTTTGAACCGATTTGGTAGGAACTCGTTTATAGTGAAAGCGCAGTTTCTAGTGCATGTCCCCAAAAGGATAAAGGAAGCTCAACTTGACTCATCATAGAACGAACCATGTCCAACAAAGTTCTATTCCTCCTTTCGTACACACCATTCCATTGTGGTGTTCCGGTGGAGAGAGTTCAAACGATTCCACAACTCTTAAGATGATCACAAATTCTTGGCTCAAATATTCACCACCTCGATCGGATCGAAGTACCTTAATAGTTTTGCCAAGTTGATTTTGCACCTCATTTTGAAATATTCGAAATATCTCAAACGATTCACTCTTATGTTTCATTAGATAAACATATCCAAATCTACTATAATCATCAGTTGAATGTTATGAAGTACCGAAATCCTCCCCTAGCATCGCTACTCATAGGCCCACATACATCGGTATGTATGAGTCCTAATAAGTCGCCCGCCCTTTCACCGGTTTTGGTAATGGGTCCTTGGTCATCTTGCCAAGTAAACAAGATTCGCATGTCTCATATGATTCATAATCATGTGAGTCCAAAAATCCATCTTTGTGGAGTTTAGAAATGCGTTTCTCGTTTATATGGCCAAGACGACAATGCCATAAGTAAGTGTGGTTTACATCATTGGGTTTAGATTTCTTGTTAATGTTATAGACATCATTATCGCGATTTTCAACATCAAGAATATAAAGGCCATTGAATGAAACAAGAAGACAATAATGCATATCACTCTTGTAAATAGAAAATTTCTTATCACATATAAGAAAATTAAAACCTTCATTATCCAAACATGAAATCGAAATAATATTCCTACTTAAAGCTGGAACGTAATAACAATTGTTCAAAACAAGTATTAGTCCACTAGGTAAAGTAACTTCATAAGTTCCTACGGCTAATGCAAAGAACTCTTGCTCCATTCCCCACACGTAGGTCCACTTCACCTTCCTTAAGCATCCTTCTGTTTCTTTAGACCCCGCACATTTAAACAAATGTGAGTTCCACATCCGGTATCCAATACCCAAGAACTAGAAGTAGATAGGAATATATCTATAACAAAGATACCTGAAGTTGAAGCAACTCCTTTGCTCTTCTTCGTGCTTCCTTGTATTTTGCGCAATTTCTCCTCCAATGTCCAATCTCATTGCAATGGAAGCAGATTGCGTCCTCTTGGGACTTAGGCTTAGCCTCTTTAGGCTTGGAGGCCTCTTTGGGCTTGGCAACCTTTGCCTTAGGATTAGCAACCTTTGCTTTTCCTTTACCCTTGAACCCTTTCCCTTGTTAACCATTAGCACTTGATCGGTCTTCTTCTCGACAATACCGGTTTCCGCAGTAGTCAACATTTGAACTAACTCGGAAAGGTTTCTATTCATTCCACCCATGTTATAGTGCATTATGAAATGACTAAAACTTTTAGGTAATGAATTCAAGATATGTCGGTAGCCAACTCTTGGCTAATTGGAAAACCGAGCCTTTCAAGATGCTCAATGTGGCCCTTTAACTTGAGAGCATGGGGACCAACAGCCTTGTCCTTCACTCATCTTGCATGAGGTCAAGGATGCAACCGTGTTGTACCTTTCTTGCCTAGCTTGAATTTGGAACATTTCCATCACCCGATTGTTTAAGTCGATCGTCCCCAAGTGCTCAAGATTCTTCAAGACTCTTGCACATGGCGGAGAGCATAAGGCAACTAACATCTCGTAGAGTCACGCTTGTGCTTCGTATATTGTTCCCTTATTGCCCTAGCAGCATTGGCAAAGCAGGTTCAGTGGAATAGGTTCGGGAGAACGTACAGCTTTCTCCTCTTGTTTGAGAACAATTCTCAAACTACGGATCCAATCCATATAGTTTGTACCATTCTCTTCCAACTTTTCCTTCTCAAGGACAGATCGCAAAGTGAAAAGTGATTATTGTTTGATGCCATTTATTCTACAAAAAGATATACATAAAATATGAACACATATAAGTAAACATATCATATGAGAAGTATAGTGCATTTAAATAAATGCTCCCACTAAATTATACACCTTCAAATGCAAATAAGCATAATATACATTTAATGGGCTAAGATCCAACTTTAATTCAATTTCAAGTTTGCTATGGCAAACCGCTCAAAATTAAATTAATTAGGTAGAAAACATCAATCATATCACATATATGACTCTTAGATCTTTTATGAGATCAATTCAAGACATCATATGTCTAGGCATATTTTAATCTCATCTTATGCCTTGGGTCCAAAACCATTTTGATAACCCAATTAAGTTCATTCACTTTAAAACGTATAGGAACCACCATTTCCTCATCTTGCTCGCATTCGAATAGAATCAAAGCACCTTGCTATGGCAAGCCCACCCAAAACTATCCGAATGGTCTCAAGTGTTTTTAATCATGAATTGGCATAAAGAACTTAAAAGTTAAATGAAGGTTCTTTAAAGGTAGATTATAAGCACATCGTAAAGATAGTCAAAATCATGCACTGTAAGTTCCCAGAAGATAGGTGAGCCGCAAGGACTTCTTAAGTACCAACTCTTCCTTAGACAACTCTCCTAGACATGCATAATTAGAAATCAACTCGATTAGGCAACATAATCCTTACCTTTTATAAACAATCGCTTCCTTTTAAATTTCGCGTATTTATGACTTGTTTCCATAAACAATCATAAGATCCAAAATTTACAATGTCTAAATCTAAACATATTAGGAAACTAAATATCATGTTTCAACTAAACATCTAATTTAATAATTCTTAACAATTAAGAACAAATAATTCATGCATCGCAACAATTAATAAAACACATTTAAATTAATTAAGCATGCATAAACAATGAATCAATCTAGCAAGGACTTATAAACTCAATTTTATAACATCCAGTTTTTTCATACACATTGCAATAATTATTAAAATCATATTTTAATCAATTAATCATGTATATCAATGAATCAATCTATCGCGGACTTATAAACTCAATTTTATAACATCCATTTTTCATATTAACATATCGATTGTAAACACAATCATAGAATAGCGTAAAATTTGAACAAACAGATTTCGCCGCTTTTGGCTTGTTATGTCGCGTGACAACATCGCCCATAGGCTTAATATGTCGCGCGACCTAACATGCCGCTTAACCTGAATTCCACATGGCTCGATATGTCGCACGACATAGGCAAACAAAGTTACGTGATTTCCGCATTCGAACCAATACAGACATGCCCAATTAAATCACATAAAACAGCCTTTTTACAGATTTAATTCAAGCATAAATTGAAAACGATTTTCACATTGTTTCACATAAACAATTAAAATTCTATCACATACAAAACATGCAATAAGCATATAAACAATTTATATCTTAAACCTAGCATGTTAATTCAAACTTAATCATACGAACGGGGCTCGATACCACCGTTGGGTTTTACGGGTCCATGCGCGGAATTAAGCATTAAAAACATAAAACCCAAGAAGCCCTAGGATCCGTTCTATACAATTAATTTGAATATCAATGAAATAGAATTAAACCAACCTTGAAACGCTTTCCGGTCTTGAGCTATCGAACGATTTGATTATGTGATATTGAATCACAAACTTCGTTCTTCAACTTGCTTGAACTCTAGGTCTTGATCGATGAACGAGCGAAGACCCTCTTTTGGTATCCACACCTTCGAATGAATCCAAGAACAATTTCTTGTCGATTGCTAGATCTAAACCTTGAAGAATATTGAGAGAATTTGATTGTGAATTTTGCTTTAAAATTTCGGCTAGGCTATTAGGTCTCGATGAGCCCTTGTATTTATACTAAAATAGTGTAAATACCTCTTCTAATCGTATTAGGAGAGACAGCCGTCAATACCGCGTATTGGCCTATTATGTCGCGCGGTATATCAAGCCATTGGCTTGATATGTCGCGTGACATAAGTAGCCGGTTTCGTGTCTCTCAATCATTCTTCCTCCGGTTTAACCAATTCATTCTAGTTGTGTGTGACCCAATAGGATTACATCATGTTGGCAATGAGATCGATCATATCGAACCTCATAAGACATAAGCGGACTCTAGCAAGCCATTATGTCTACCCAAATGATGCAACGTAAGAGTTCACGTTTCCAACGGTGTACTTCCATTTATCCCTTTTTGTCTCACGATGTTATATTGAACACAAGTCATGGTCCTTGTCGACTTGTTATTGTTCAATGCTTTCTCGATTCTTGAGTATAATGATAATTCCAATCATATTGGGGTACGGCCATACACTTTCATCATTATCACTCATCGAGGGGCCCAAGCATAACATCTCTCTTCCGAGGGACAAACTCCTTCTTGACTTATCATCCTTCCCATCATGAATCCGATCATGCCAATGATAGCCTTTATAGATATCGTGTTAAGATATCGTTTGACTAAAATCAAACATGGCTTTCATCATATGTAAGGTTATGATAGTCTCAGGTCTAGGAAATAAATGAAGTAACCGTATGAGATTTAAGTATGACATTTGACCATTACATAAATCTCATGCGGGTCATGTCCAGTCACTTGTTCTCTAACAAGTACCCATAATTTCAATGTGCATCTCTTATGCATATAATCATCACATGATTATCCATTGACAATTATACTAATCTATTCTCTTAATAATTAGGGACAGTGATTATTATAAACAAATATACAAAACATATAATAATCAAATAATAAACATCTCATATAATAATAAATAATGTCAACACATAAGTCTATCAATCATAGGCCTAGGGCATAACACCAACAACCACATCCATCATGTATACATGAAGTTCAGTGGGAGCGTAGTACTATTTATAATATTGTATGTCGTTGATATCTTACTTATTGAAAATGACATTCCTGCACTTCAGACTGTCATGTCTTAGTTAGGGAAGTATTTCTCAATGAAAGATATGGGTGAAGCCGCCTACATCCTTAGCATCAAGATATCTAGAGATAGATCTAAAAGGATGATTGGTTTGAGTCAAAGTACTTACATTGACAAAGTTCTTAGAAGATTCAAGATGTAAAATTCTAAGAGAGGAAACTTGCCAATGGATCATAGTGTTACTCTTAGAAAGACTTAGTGTCCTAAGACAACTAGTGAGCGAAAGAGAAATGCTTCGGCTATTGGATCTATCTTGTATGCCATGATTTGTACTAGACCTGATGTCTCTATGCTCTAAGCATGACAAGTCGATACCAATCTGATCTTGGTGAAAACCATTGGATGGCAGTTAAGACAATTCTTAAGTACTTAAGAAGGACTAAGGATGCATTCTTGGTCTTTGGAGGGATGGAAGATGATCTTGTTGTAAAAGGTTACACAGATGCAAGCTTCCAAACTGACAAAGATAATTTTAGTTCGCAATCGGGGTTTGTGTTTATACTTAACAGAGGTGCGATTTGTTGGAAGAGTTCCAAGAAGAGTACCATAGCCGATTCTACAACTGAGGCCGAATATATAGTGGCATCAGATGCAGCTAAAGAGGCAGTTTGGATCAAGAAGTTCATTAGTAATTTGGAAGTCGTTCCAAGTATCACTAATCCGGTAGAACTTTATTGTGACAAAAATGGTGCCATTGCCCAAGAAAAGGAACCAAGGTCACATCAATGATCTAAACACATACTTAGACGTTTCCACCTCATTCGAAAATTCGTAGAAAGAGAAGACATTAAGATATGCAAAGTATCAACCGACGATAACATAGGGAATCCCCTTACAAAGCCCCTCGCAAAAGCAAAGCACGATGGTCATGTTAGGTCCATAGGTATACAATACATATGAGATTGGGTCTAGTGCAAGTGGGAGATTTTTGATGTTATGTCCTAGGCTTATAGTTATTTTGACTCATAACTAATACCGTTATGTAATCGTCTTTACCATTTATAATAGAGAATATTTATCTTGAGTATTATATGATTTACATGTTTATTATTATATTATGTGTCCCTAGTTATTGTGAATAACTAGTATAAGGTTGTAATGGATAATCATGGAGATGATTATATACATGGGGATACACATTGCACTTATGGGTACTTGTTAGGGAACAAGGTACTGAACTGACCCATCTATGAGATTTATGACATGGTCTATGATCATATATGTCATGATTAAATCTCATGATAGTCGGGTCATTAGAATTCTTAGTACCTGAGATTATCATCGTCTTCCACATGATGAACGTTGTGTTTGATGTAGTTTAACACTATCTTTAATAGGATAGCAATAAGGGCTATGTTGGCACGAATGAATTCTTGTAGGAAAGAATGATAAGTCAAGATGAGATTTGTCCCTCGTAAAAAGAGATGTCTGCTTGGGCGATGAATAGTATTGATGAAATGTGTGGCCACACTCAAGAGATTTGATAGAAATCAAATGCACTTGGATTATCAACATATTCAGAGTCGAGAAAGCATTGAACAATATAAGTTGGCGTGGATCATGGCTTATGTTCAATATGAGATCGTGAGACAAAGGGATTGTGGCAATGATCTATCAAGGAATCAAGCTTTGATTTTATACGGGCTTTAATATTAAATTAACCATAACTAGCTTTACACCCATGCGTTAAACACACGGGCTAAAAACTATTTCAAAGAAAGTTAAGATTTTAAGCAACTGTCTATGTAAAAATTATAGATGAAGATAAAAATAATAACTTTAAGATAATACTTTTTCATAAATTGACACTAATTTTAATGAATTAATATTACAAATTTTGGAAAATTTCCTAGATAAAATCGTATCTAAAATTTTTTTTATGTAAAAATGTGATAATGTTTATTTTGGTAAGATAACAAAATAAAATAGCACGATAGAAGAAATATGACTTTTTTAAAAGTAGAAAAAATATGACTTAAAAAAAAAACTAAAAACCATATCTATATTATGTATGCTCGTATAAAAAGAAGGTTGTATAATAGGAGAGAGAAACATGGAGAGTCGATGAATTATCCGCTTTATTAAAAAAATAATTTATTACTACTGTCTCCGTCCCAAAATAAATTACCTTTTTTGTTCTAAAATAAATAACCTTTTTGTTCTATATTGTGTTCATAATTGATTTTTGTCAATTTATATTTTCATATTTTATTTTATAGTTGCATGATGTATTATTTCAAAAAATTATTACTTACTTAATATGATAATATAAAATTTTAAATGAAAGAGTTGTCATTTTATGTAATATAGAGTGGACTGATAACATATACATAGAGTAGTTGAAACACATTTTTTTTAATAAAATAGCAGTATTAGAAAGTGAGTTAGTTGGTAGTTAGTGTTAATAATTAGAGTGACCTACAATCACTACTTATATTATTAGAGTCTTGGAGTTTGAGTATGTCGATAAATTAAAAGAAAAAACAATGTTCTAGAACCATCTATGTTTTGGAGGAAAAAGTAAGCACTAGATTGCACTTGTGTCTTTATATATACTAGCAGTACACCCGTGCGATGCACGAAAATAGCATAATTTACTTTAAACCGAAATTAGTACAACAATATATAAAATCAAATATCAATTAAAATTAAAAAATATATTATGAAATGGTGATATTTAACGTAAATATAGGAAAGTGATGCTACCAAAAAGATCGAATCAGCCCAAATCCAGTGGTCAATTGTACTCTGGCGATTGAATAGCCTGAAAAGGAAACATGAAACGTAAACTAAGACGGGGCATCTCCGGCGAAGGCCCTCTGACGTGAGAGTAAGTTTTTGTTTAGAGAGAGAGAAATCAATTTGAAAGAGTTTAGGGTCAAAGAGATAATATACCAAAATATGTGAATTATGGCTTGTATTTATATGTTTAGCAATGTATAATCCATGTTGAATTGGATTGCTAAGAGATAAGATAGAAATCCTAAGAGGATTATATTTGATGAGTCCCTGTTGGACCTGAATTTGTATGTGAGGTGATTATAATCCTATAGGAAATATAACTGCTCAATGACCCACTTTGAATAGGACTAGATAACTGCCATTCTGCAAGTATACCGGGGAGGTCTCTCTTTGTCGTCAAGGGAGGTCTCCTCGTCCTTGGAGGGAGGTCTCCTCGTCGTCAAGGGAGGTCTCCTCGTCGTCAAGGGATGTCTCCTCGTCCTTGGAGGGAGGTCTCCTCGTCATCAAGGGAGCTCACCTCATCCTCGGAGGGAGGTCTCCTCGTCATTAAGGGAGCTCACCTCGTCCTCGGAGGGAGGTCTCCTCGTCGTCAAGGGAGGTCTCCTCATCCTCAAGGGAGGTCTCCTCGTCATCAAGGGAGCTCACCTCTTCCTCGGAAGGATATCTCCTCATCCTTAGAAAGAGGTCTCCTCGTCATTGAGACTTGGTCATTTCGCCTACTACGTCTAGGTCGACCTAGGGGAATGACGAGAAAGCTTGGTTCGAGGAAGGTAGAGAATCCCATTCCCTTCCTCGTACATCATACTAAGGATTATGTTTAGGGTCCAATCCACTTGGGCCTTGCCCGGACTAGCCCAAGTTTGTATCTCAATTTATACCGTTCAGTGGCCCCCCGACTTCCTAGCTCGGCTATGCCGCAGAGGAAGTGAGATCTACCTCAGTTTATAAGAATACGAACAGGTGTCACGTGGCAAGTGTCGCTTCAATATCCACCAGTTTAATAGTACAATGATGAGGCATGGTGCACGATTCCTTACAGCGTCTTGGAACTCCACCAAGGGCATTAAATGTTAGGGAAAGGACGGCATTTGACCCGTATTCGACCCGATTTCAACCCGGATTTGGGGGGATGAATGAAGAAGACATTGAGGTGTCACATGCCGAGGGAGCCAACCAACCTGAGATTCCCCAAGGATCAACCCCTCAAGGCGAGGTGACCATAGTTGACGGCCAAGCTCCAACCGAGGAGGTCAACGCCTTAAAGAGGGGCTCTGCACCCAAGCGCCCAAGGGAGGCAGAGGTGGTCGATTCCTCGAAGAAGGCAGCCTCTATTTCCTCGACTAGACTTTATGCCAAACATGTTAAAATCATGTGCTGAGGCCGATTAGTTTGTCCAGGAGGCAAAGGAGGTGCCAATCCTCAAGGGCATGGATCTTCTATCCCGCGAAGGGTGGAATCAGATGGTTGGTCAGGCTGTCATCTGCAGATCCTTCAACGAGGATTATGCAGAGTAGATGAAGGTTGCCAGGCCTATTATCGACCATCCTACTATTAGGAAGGGCCTCCTGTTAGCCGAGGCTTCTTCTTCGTCCATTACTTTGATTTTACTGATAATTTTTTTTTCCTTTGCTGTGAATTAGCTTGCTTCAGTTTCGGCATATGAGGCCATCTAATACAAGGCGGTTGAGACCCATGATAAAAAACTTGAGGAGCAAGAGCTCAGAGATAAAGAGGCTCTAAAGGAGGCTTTTGAGTTCCTCAAGCAGCTTCGAGTTGATGATGATGCCTTCAAGGTGACCAGGGATGAGGCCGAGGAAGAGAAACGAGTTGCCAAGGAGGCATTAACTCGTGCTGAAGAGGCCGTCATGCTGAAGGAGGCTGCGATGGCCAGATTGAAGGAGGAGAAGGAGGCTGCTTTAAAGGAGGCCGAGGAGGCAGCGACTTCTCGTCTATAGGTGGAGGCAAGCATTCTATCCAAGGAGGAGAGTGCCATTGCTCGTTACAAATCCAACCCGGCTTTTAACAAAGCAGTGGACGAGAAGATGGCCACCATGTTCATAGATGGCTACATGTACCTGACCAGGAGGGCTATGGCAGACACATCCGTCTCCTTCGACCTGGAGAGGATAGCTAGGTAGATTTGCCAAGATGCCTATGACGAGGAAGCCCGCAAGCTGCACTACCTCGTCCCATATTCTGAAAATGCCCTTCAGATGAGTGCCACACTAGATGCTGAGGCTGACCGACCTGCTTGGATTCCTCTTGCTATCGATCCCCAAAATATTAACACCATTATAAAATAATTGAGGTCAAAGAATTTGGGAGGGAAAAAAAATCATAAATTAAGGCATCCAGTCAAAAGCACTTGATGTTGATTTCAATGTCTAATATCTATATTTATGCCGCGAACGTAAATCACTAAAATACCCTCGACAGATTTCCAAATTTAAGCACTTGATGTTAACGTTTTTTAGCGCAAAATTTCCATTTTGGTCACTTTCTTGCTTTTAATATAGTATAGATATAGATATAGATTAGAGTCTTGGAGTTTGAGAATGTCAATAAATTAAAAGAAAAAATAATATTTTAGAACCATCTATGTGTTGGAGGAAAATGTTAGCACTAGATTGCACTTGTGCCTTTATAGATATAGTTTAGGAAAGTAGCCGCAGGCTATCAACCATTGTATCTTCTGAAGGTATCTATAACGACAGGTTGGTATGCCCTGACGTTTGTTTTGTTTGGCAAAACTAATATTTTGGTGACCCATCTATAGAACTATAGGCCAATTTCCAATGTTTTCATATTTTTTTCATAATCCTCACTGAACATTTATGTTATTTCAATGTCACTACTTCGTCCAATAAATCATTAAAAAGTCTAACAAAAGTTAGTTATAAGGTTAAGTTTTTGATGTTTATAGATTGGCACTTTGACACTTCAGAGAAAATAGCTTTCTATTATGTACATTTGCATTTTGAGAACACATAATCTTTTTTTTTTTTTTTAAAACCATTTGTTATAGATTGGCATTTGACACTTTCAATGTTCAAACTGAAATGTCTGGAAAGTTTAAAAGAAATGTCAAAATTGATATTAGAGATATCAATTTTCATATTAAAACTCATCAAATATCTGCTTCAAAACAAAACAATAGAATTACATATTTTAAAATTAAGATGAAAGAAATGGAGCGGCTAGGAACAACACAGGAACAGAAAAATGACTGATATGAGTCCTGATGCTATCACACCAATACTAGCACCAACAGTAAACAGCAGCGAAAATGAATAAATTAAAATGAAATGAACAAAGGAACTAACACTCATCTACATAAATTTGCTGTAGACAATAAAACTTCTCTTATTAAACTTCTTTTGAATCGAATACACAAATGCAAACTAATAGAGATAAAAATAACCAAACTACTCTCACAAAAACAGACACACGCTTAAGAGAGAATTCTTCAGCCTTTATACTCTGTAAAAACCGTGTGTAGAAAATGAGGAATGATCCTCATATTTATAGCAAAGGAGTCTTTAGATGTGGATAATTGAAGCTTGGAATTTATCTGTTCAATTTAATCTTCTTTATCCCTTTTATCTACTCAGCACTTCTTAAACCATGAACCAAAATATCCAAAACATCCAAACAAACCAAAATAAACATCACCATAGTTCCTACTGTAATTAAAAACCGACAGACATAAAGTTTAAAATTGTTTTTGAAACTTAAATCCACCATATAACAATAAGATCAGAAGGACTTCATTCAGAAGCCCTTGTCCCAACTCTGCCTTCCTTGATCCATCTCTGCTCTGGTTTCTTCAAGAAGCTCCCACCTAAACTCCTGGCTTATGTCTTGAAAAGCACGGCTTGAGCTAGCTCCCCCTTTTTGAGCAGATAAGCTTTCTCGAGCAGCCAGCAACTTGTTTTGCCTGGTGGACATCTCCTTGAACTGGACTCTTACATTGAGCATTGTTCTTTCCAGAAACTTGATTTCTTCAGTGTATACATCCATTGGGTCAATAGGTGGTATTGGAGATGCTGGCACATCATCCCCAACATCTCCAATGTCATCTTCCTCACCATCATGCACTTCAATAACAGGGTCATCACACTATAAGAAACAGGCTTATTTACGGCGGATTTTAACTGCCCTATATAGAACGCGCCCCGCCGTATATGTTATTTACGGCGGACAATCCTCCGTATATATGGCACCGTATAAAACATCGTCGTATATAGTATTTACGGTGGTATATCCACCGTAAATACTATATACGGCAGATATACAACCTCCGTATATATTTGTAAATATATACGGCGGCTTATGGGCCGCCTTATAAAGGTAAATACAAATACACCGTATATATAACAGACGTATTTGAGGAAGGTTTTTACGGCGGTTATATACCGCCGTATATGATGAAAAATAGACGAGTCGTCCAGTATAGAACGAGTCATCCCATTTGCACTCCACCCAGATTCCCTCGTCCCCCTTTGGGGACGAGTCGTCCATGATGCTTTTATACGGCAGATTTAGGGTTCCGCCGTTAATGATTTGTTATGAGACGAGTCGTCCACCAGGGCACGAGTCGTCCCATTTGCACCCCACCCAGGTTCCCTCGTCCCCCCTTTGGGCACGAGTCGTCTAATTCACTATTTACGACGGATTTTTGAACCGCCGTAAATAAATATATTTTTTTCCATCCAGCCCTATATAATTCACTTTCCCCAAAAATACACCCGCAAAAACCAAATTCAACCTGTACACACACAAATGCAACCTATATATAAACAAAAATACACCCGCAATCAATGTTTACAATCCACATAATAACCATTAACACAAAATCAATGTTGAATGTATATACAACACAAAATAAACATAATAACCATTAACATGTAAAAAAAAGATAGTTGAATGTATCCAAAACTCAATCAATGTTTAAAATCCACAACTTTGAGAAACATACCACCACCTATTCATTACTACCTTTTCCACGTTGTTCCATAAAACAACGTTTCAAATCTTCTATTTGTTGTTGAAACTGTTGGCGTTGCTCCTCAAGTTGCCTTTCAAGATCTGTTTTGACGGATGACACCGTCTCCTGATGTTCAGCAATACGGGCTGCAGAAGCGCTCTAAGAAGTTGAGGCTTTACCAAACACCCTAGTTTTGGTAACACCGCCTCCCATACATCGCACTCTCCCATGGTCATCATTTCCCATCAAATCTGTAAATATCTTTTCTCGATTGCTGGGAGAGTTTTGTTCCTCCTCTGGTAGCTCTTCAATTGCATCATTAAACGTTACCTGTAACAAAAATAACATGTTCAATATAAATGTTTTAACTTTAATTAATATTATGAAAATGAAGTTAGAAATGAAAAAAGTATTCTAAACAAGAACAAAACTGAAACAGAAAAGGTTGAAACTTTAACTTACGATCATACGAGAGGTGGTGTCATCTGCAGCCGTTTTGCCCGTACGCGTAGCTATGAACAAGCTTACGCGATCAGTTGGTAATCCCTCGTCTACTCTCTACCATTTATAATAGAATTATTTGACCAAAAAAATATATTTATAAACGATACAAAAAGAAACATTAATTGACAACTGAGAACTAAATTGAACGATGACAAACCTCTTTTATGACAGTGGAATGGGACTTTTTTCCAGTCCTGTTCAGGCACTCTTGCTTTTCTCGATTCGCTTGATTTATTTGTGATAATTCCTGGAAAAAAAAAGATAATATTAGTATTAATTTGACTACTTATATAAGACATTCACGATAATAGATTGAGATTAATTTGAAATATACCCGAGCCTTATCTGTACCCCACATTGCAACAAGTTCAGCCCATTAACCCGCAACGCACGCATGGGGTGGGTGAGCCAATGCGTCCCGGTCGGATTCATACCTCAAATACATGAATTTCACATGACATTTCCATATTACAAAGTCATAATCATAAATGTGAGTAAAATTGGATAGTAAGCAAATGAGATCTAAACAAATGCATATTACAAGTAAATAAAGTCGTCTGTTGCATACTTATTATATGCTGTCTCACCTGATATTTCCAGTCACGCCATTGTTTATTGAGAGCAAGATTCATAACTAAGTTATACTCCGGAGGCGCATTTGTATTATCCTATATACACAATTCAACAAAGAAAAAGAACAATTGTTAGAGAATTATAAGACTTTTGACTACTTACTAGAGATTTATGTAAGGAATATGGATTACAACTTACTAGAACGACTCTGTATATAGTAAGCAAATAAGATCTAGACAAATTTTAGTAATAACATTGTCTTAGTAAATAGTAAGCAAATAAGATCTAAACAAATACATATTATATAGAAGTAACAATATTAATATTCAACCATACAAAAATAACAAGTTTGATTGAAACATGAAACATAAGTAATAACATTGTCTTAGTAAATAGTAAACAAATAAGATCTAAACAAATACTACTCAAACTAATCATCATTATTATTGGCCATATCAACATCATCATTATCGGTCATATCAACATCAACATCATTGATATTAGTAGTTTCAATCTCGACCCCATCAACTCCCTCTCGCACCCACGATGCTTCTTCGTTAGCAACATTTTCATCCAGATTTTGTGAGCAAAATGGTACCAATTGTGGAATCGAATCTGAAACTTGTTTATCATCATTTGAATATATGTCAAAACTATCTCTTGGTATAATCCTCATCACAACTTTACAATCACTTTTTATAGGATCTTTAACATACCAAACTTGCTCAGCTTGAGATGCTAATATGAATGGTTCACCACCAACTCGATTATCCTTATACAACTTGTGATTGAAGTTTACAAGAGTAAATTTTTGCTCATCTTCCATCTTGCATGTCCGGTTATCAACCCAATCACATTTAAACAATATAAATCTTATTGAGTTGCTATAACGAATTTTAAGGATCTAAATCAACTCCCCATAGAAGTTAACGTCCCCTACAATGGGATTATTATCCTTTCGGCTTGCAAAACTTGTCACACTTGCATTTAGCATGACTCCACTATTTTGAGTTTTCCTACGTCTATCGACATCCTTCACTCGAAATCGAAAACCATGTATTATGTAAGACTTATACCGCCTCGCATCCATATGAGGACCCAATGCAAGACTTATAATTCTTTCGGGCACTACATCTTTTGTCGTGCATACCTTTTATAAAAAAACAAAATTTAATAAGAAAATATTTAAAACGATAAATTGAAAGTATCATATGAAAGTGGTTTCATACTTACATAATCCTTAAACCAGCTAACAAACTTATCATTATGTTCTTTCTCTATAAGATGTCGTTGATTACGAGGTAGTGTCTCCCTCAAATGTGCCCGATGCATTCTGAGCAGATTGAAAATATGAATTAAGTATTAATTTAA
Organism: Adenophora triphylla var. japonica; assembly: GCA_022495995.1. NCBI lineage: Eukaryota > Viridiplantae > Streptophyta > Magnoliopsida > Asterales > Campanulaceae > Adenophora > Adenophora triphylla. The sequence continues at coordinate 114,497 of JAFEMH010002436.1, forward strand.
AATATAAAAAGATATAAGGAATGTAAGCCTCATGTAAGGAATCACTTACTCTAGGTATTGTTCAACATCTTCAGTATTGAAAAGCACATATCTATGCGCTTGTACTCGTGTGAAGTAATCAAGGGTAATTACCTCTTCTTTTCCTACAAAGCGGCCTAACTCATCACCTTCATCATCATTTCTTCTAGGACGATTGGACTTTGTCTCAATGTCATCCAAATATTGCGTACAAAAAGTCATGCATTCTTCAGCCACAATTGCCTTAGCTATGGAGGACTCGGGGTGGGCTCGATTTCGAACATATAATTTTAATGTAAGTAGAAACCTACAAAAACATTTACTTATGCTAAACCAGATGTAAAACGGAATTTAACTTTTTTCAAAGTAAATTTAATATGGATGTACCTCTCTACCGGATACATCCAATGAAATTGTATTGGGCCTGCTAGTAAGGCGTCCTCGGCTAAATGCACCGGCAAGTGCTCCATAACATCAAAGAAAGCTGGTGAGAATATTTTCTCGAGAGTGCATAGTGTGACAGCCATCCGATCTTGTATCTTTTCGAGATCAGCAAGTGTATTCACCTTTGAGGATAATTGCCTAAAGAAATTTGCCAACTCAATGATGGCTTTTACAACAGAAGTAGGCAACGCTTTTCGAACAGCTAAAGGGAGTAGTTGTTTGAGCAAAATATGACTATCATGGCTCTTAAGTTCCCAAATAGCTCTTTCCTCTAGATGTTCACAACGAGATATGTTTGACGAGTAGCCATCAGGGACTTTGACTCCCTTTAGAACTTTCAAGAATGTGTCTTTATGCTTCTTACTCATTGTGAACTGAGCCGGAGGCATAATTTCTTTGCCAGATGGAAGCGTTTGTAGATGCAATGGTTTCTAAATGTTCATCTCTTTTAGGTCTTTTCTTCCTTTATCATTATCTTTTGATTTCCCCGCAGTACCTAACAGAGTATGTAGCACATTATCACACACATTTTTTTCAATGTGCATAACATCAAGATTATGACGAACATGATTATTTGCCCAATATGGCAACTCAAAGAAGATACTCCTCTTTTTCCAATTGTGACACAACTTAGGAACCTTTCTTTTCTCTAACTTGGCTTGTTGCTTCTCACCCTCTTCTCTTTTCCTCTTTTTAATAACATATTCTATTTTATACTCTATTTCCATATTTTCAACTTGTTTAAGCAATTTTGTTCCAAACAATAACTTGGGCTTATCTCTCACTTCATGAGTACCATCAAAAGAGCTTTAATCCTTACGAAAAGCATGACTCCTAGGCAAGAAGCGTCGATGACCAATATAACAATACTTGCCACCATGATCCAACCACCGTGCTTGAGGTCTCACATTGCAACAAGGGCAAGCATATTCACCTTTAGTGCTCCATCCAGACAACATTGCATATGCAGGAAAGTCATTTATTGTCCATAATAGTGAAGCTCGTAAAGTAAATAACTCGTTCCTTGATGCATCATAAGTTGATATACCATCTTCCCACAATTCCTTCAACTCATCAATTAACGGTTGGAGATACACATCTATCTTGTTGCTTGGCCCTTTTGGGCCTTGAGTAAGCACCGACAAGAAGAAATATGGATGTTTCATGCATAACCAAGGTGGAAGATTGTATGGCATAAGCACAACCGGCCAAGTACTGTGAGATATAGTCATTGTTCTGAAAGGATTAAATCCGTCAGATGCTAATCCCAATCTAACATTCCGAATTTCACTTGAAAATAATGGATAACGTTCATCAAAACCCTTCCACGCACGAGAGTCTGCAGGATGCCTCAGCACACCATCGTCTATTCTTTTCTCGGCATGCCATCTTATGAGTGTCGCGGTCTTAGATGACCAATACAACCTTTGCAACCTTGGCTTTAAGGGAAAATACCATACTTTCTTCATCGCTACCTGCTTGGGAAGTTTATTCTTGCCACTTGTTTCCGCACCTTCACCGCTACCCCCTTCTTCTTGTTGCTTATATCTAGAGGCTCCACAAATTTCACATTTAGTAAGTTTTTCAGTTTCATTTCGAAACAACATACAATGATTAATGCACGTGTCCAATGTTTTATAACTGAAACCCAAATCTGCAGTCATCTTGTACGCCTCACGATAGGAACTTGGCACTTTCGCTGACTGAGGCAATGCCCTAATGAAATTTTTTAATAAAGAAGTAAATCCCTTATCGGCCACTCGATAATTAGCCTTCCAGTGCATAAGTTCTACAATAAATGAGAGTATTGTAAACTTATCACACCCTTCCCACAAGGCTTGGTCAGCATCTCTCAAAAGTCTAAGAAACATTGCGGTGGCTGCATCTGATTGTACGATTTCTTCAATTCCTGGCTGGTTACTATCCGGCATACCCATCCCTTCATGTACCATTCGCCTCATACAATCTTGCACGCCCAATTCAATTTCAATGCCATCTTCAGTTGTCCTATCATTATTATCATTCTTATACGCCGAAATGTACTCTTCCCCGTGCCTAGTCCAATTCTTGTAATCTTTTTGAAATCCCACTTCAATACAATGTGATTTCACGGTTGCACGGTCTTTTTGGTAACAATTTGGGCATTTTTTACAAGGACAATATATTTCTTTAACACCAACAGACTTTTTTGAGAATGCAAAATCGAGAAAGTTGTCAACCCCAGACATATACTCATTTGAAATTCGATTACCCAAATCAATCCAACTTTTGTCCATATATGACTTGACTTGATATTTTTAACGTTAAAATACAACCTATATATAAGACCGATAGACACAAATTTTAGAATAAAAATAAACTCATAAACAAACATAGTCTAAATATGTACAACTTTTGGCTCGATATAGATAATATACATTGTTGAAGCCTAGCCTATTAGTCGAGCTTGGGCCCATGATATAGTATAACCCCATGACAACATTCATTCGTTTCCTCTCTCACAAGCCCCCCTAATTGAGAAGCTAATTTAAGGAACTAGGTTGATGTGCAAAACAACATCTAGATTGCTAAAAAGATTATGTGCTTTATCAAGTTAGGGCGTGTGCGTGGACAGACTAAACATGAAAAGAGCTATACCGTTAACTGTCCCCTAAACAGAGCAATGATAATATTATTTAGATTTACATTACAAAATACTATAAACCAAAAACAATGTAACAATGTTTAGTATAGTCAAGATTATCTGTGGCTTGCTCAAAACAATGTAGTTCCTCCGTCCTAGATCGTAAGTGTCCGATACAAAGATTTGAAGAAGGTATTTGGCGTTTCCTTTAACATCCTCAAATTAATCTCAAGTAGATTAAATCGATGGAAGTGGTTTCATTTTCTATCTCAAAACCAAAAAGGGTACTGAATACAATTTGTTTAGAAACACTTTTTGGAAAGGGAAAGAGGATTCTCTTTTGCAATGTCTCTGATCGGAATTGACTCTGATCGGAATTGACACACTTGCTTGGAACCTGGAATCAAAGAGCATTCAACTTTTTGAGACTTTCGGTTCATCCACGATCGCCATGTGCATTAGCTTGTACACATTCAATATGTTTACACGAGCTTAATCACATATCTAGAATTTATCCATTACCAACACTCACTCTCAACTACCAAATCGCCATAATTTAGAACCGGCCATTCCCAAGGAAGTAAACCTACTCTAACAAAGATTCCAAATGAGCCAAGCCTCAAACATAAGCAGGGAAGCATATTAACAGGAGCCATAATGTTATTAAATTAGAGCACTATAATACAACAAGAACTTTGAAACACAATAGCTTCAATTCATAGCTTATTAACTGACATGAACTAGATAAGACTTTCATGATTATATAAGTGTGCACAAAATTTAAAGAATGAAATCAAGAATAACACTGAACAGTTGCTTCAGTTCAAACAGAGACTGAAGCAATACCAACAACAACAACAGCAACATCAACAACAACTCACAACACCAAGAACAAAAAACCCAGAAATTAAAAGTAAATTAGAAAAGGGGAAAGAAATGTATACCTGATTGTTTTTTATCGAAGAAATAAACGCTCAATTTCCCTGGCTGGAGGAGAGAGAGAGAGACTGGGATACGCTATAGAGGAGAGAAAGAGAGACTGAGATACAGAGATCGAAGAAATCAACGCTCAGCAACACCACACCAAGAACAACAAAAACCAAAAATTAAAAGTAAATACGCTATACCTACCTGCTGATTTGGTCACCGGCGTCGGAAATTCGTGCCCTGGCTATGGAGGAGAGAAAGAGAGACTGAGATAGAGATAGCGCGAAACTGAATAGGGAAATTTGGGTTTCCCGGTATTTAATAACATTTACGGCGGATATTGTACACCGCCGTAAATATTGCATAATATTTACGGCGGACACGTGTCAGCCGCCGATAATAAGTACCTATATATGGCGGATATTTATATACCGCCGTATATAACTTCGATCTCATATACGTATATGCCCAATGTACGTGCATAACTTATTTACGGCGGCCTCACCGCCGTATATATTATATATATACGGCGGTTGTGTATACCGCCGTATATAACTAATATATACGGCGGACGCGTGTCCACCGCCGTAAATGAGCGCCGTAAATAGCCTCCTTTCTTGTAGTGTTGATCTGTGATAAAATTGAAGCATTCATCTCCCTCCTTGTAAGCCTCCACTGCAGCCTTGATAGTGACTTCCATTTTAGCTCGCGCCTCCTCTTCCCATAGTAGCCGAGCTGCTTTATGGTCCTCGGTTTGTTTGACCAGCATGTCAGTACTTTCCTTAAGCATCTGGGTTGCCACCTCCAGCTCCTGTTCCACCTTCTCCTTGCCCAACTGAGCTGCAGCTAGCTCCTTCTTGGTCTCCCCTAGCTCGCCCCACGCTTCATCCCTAGCCTTCATGGCATCCTCTTTAACTAGCTTTAGGACCACATAAGCAGCATCCAGGTCGGCATACTTTCCCTCCAGCTCTACTAGCTCGGCAGATTTTTGATTAAACAGTGTCATGGCGAGTTTTTCTCTCTCCTCGGCCGCCTTCCAGCCGCTCTTGGCTAGCTCGACCATAGCAAGATCCTACAATAAAAATAAAAAGTCAAAGTGTCAGATAAAACTATTTCTTAAATTGGATGTGCGAACAAAAGGGGAAAGCGGAAAGAATGGGAAGGCAAAAAGGTTACCTCAGAATGAATCAATCTAGATCTAGCACTGAACTCCTCAACGCTCAGGCCTTTCTCAGAATATCTGGCCACCAGGTCCTTGTCAGCATACCACCTCACTACCGCTTTCCCATACTCTAACTCGGGATATTCCTTTCTAGAGCTATCAATGCCCGTGAGAGGGGGAACATCGCTTAGTTTTTCTACTCGAGATTAGACGAGCTCGGCATATGAAGCTTTGGAAGTTTGGGGCAGAGAACCTTTAGCAATGGCCCCAAATGCTCATAGAGAGCCATCCCCCTCAAATCTAGGGTTGAGCTTCAACCTCTTCCTTTTGCTATTAAGGGGGCGGTCATCTTCATCTTCCTCGTCATCCAGGTCGATGATAGCCTGATTAGCTTTATCTTTGGGGGCCTCCTGCATAGGCTCAAGTGTTTGCTCGGGCTCCTTGTCAACTCCACCAGTATTATCTTCTAAGGCGCCACCCATGGTCTTCTCTGGCTCCACCTGTTCAGCATCCTCCTCAACATGGATCATCTTCTCAGTATCTTCATCAATTAACTGCAATAGTTTATGCCGCTCCTCGGCCTCCTTTTGCCTGCTAGCCCGAGCATTGGCATCCCCATAACCACCCTTATTGGTCTTCTTCACGTTGATGCTTACAACCCTCACCATGTTCGCTTCCTGTTCCGGGGTAAGAGCTGCACAAGATGAGAAGAAGTGTTAGCTCGAGATGGTCAATGATAAAGGTTGACGAGTAAAACATATACGAGCAAAAGTAAGAAGCATGCGAGCAAGTATTGACGAGCTAAGTAAAAGGGCAAGTAAGCACTTACCCCTAAAGTGATCTTTGTTCAGTCTGCAGAAATTTGGGGTCTTCTTACATTCGTGGCACTGGCTCTCAAACCAGAATCTATCTCCCTCATAGGTGACCCAATCGGGATATCTCAGACTCCTAACTATTGGAACTAGGAGGCTACCTCACCACTTTCTAGCATCATTCCAGCTAGGATATAATTATTCTTGGTGGTCCCCAAAATCTCCCAGCTAATTGGACCCTTATGAGCTACCTCTACCAGATTCTTATACAAGGCGTCACTCCAGTCTGCACCCAGTAATCTTGCTCCTTAATAATATCAGAAGTATCATCAGGTAAAGGGAACTCCCAACCTCTCCTGCTCTCAACTACAATAACATGGGAGTTCCACCCAGAGGCCTTACTAGGAAGGTTGATGAAAAGTTTTTGGGCATGAGGTCTTGAGGGAGTGCTAATCCCTAGGTTCAATTTGTCTATTGTAACTTTAAAGAACATCCTGAAAACATAGACACAAGGCTTAAAACCTAGGAACCTATAGATCATTGCAAAACATACCAAAACTCTACAAGTATTGGCTCCCAATTGAAGAGGTAGGGCATCCATGCATTCCAGAAATTCGTTGATAAATGGGTCCATGGGAAGTCTAAGCCCCGGCCTCGAATTGCCCATAAAAGAAAGCAACCTTAGTGGGATCAGTGGTATAAGTCAACCAAAATTTGCTCATGAATTCCTTCTTGGGGTAATGGGTAAGCCGGAACTCATCTTTGTTGACCTCTCAGAAGCAGTAAAGAATAGTCAGTCGGGATTCAAATCCTTTCTTCCCAGCATGTGGCCTGGGGGCCACATAACCCTTTCATTCCTCCCTTTTGCAACGGAGGAGTCAAAAGCATCCACGATCCTTGGGCTTGACGAGATGGATGTGTTAGCTTCCCTTTGATCCGCCATATCTACAGAGGAAGAAATAGGGGAATCAGTCCTACTTACAGACTCAAGCGATCTACTTAGGGGCGACCTAGATTCCCCTGGAAATCTCATTCTATTCCTAAGGAATGAGGGTTTATTGGAACCCTTAACATAAAACAGGACCAAATGGTCATGCAACTCGTGAAAAAGATGGAAAGAAACAACTCTTTGGTCGTCTATATCTAAGTCACCCAAATCTTCTCCTAAAGGGAGGTCTAGCTCGTTAAAACTCAAATCCCACCTGGTCAAGATGGAAGCACACTCCTCCATAGTCATCTCCTTCCATACCCCACATATGTGTTTATATATCCAACGATTAACGGTGCAGTACCCATACCAAATCCCAGGTTCGCAACTAAAGGTTCTAGCCATGGCAGAAATCGAAGAAAGCTCATAATAAAAGCTAAAAACAGGGAAATTGAGGGATACCTTAATTGACTCGAAGACGATGGGGATAACGAAGGAAACGGAGGACGAGGTGCACCAGAAATTAGTAATCTTTTCTTGCCTTTGCTCTTGATGTACGCCTGAGAATTGGGGGTTTGTAAAAGTCCAAAAAGAAAAAGGATTTTCCTTTTATACTCAGTGTTAATCCTTCCTTGAATTGGAAAGGTTTCAAACAGTTTAATCCATCAATTAATGCCCAGGACGGTTCCCAAGACAGTTGTTCAAGCGTCAAAAAGGGTAATGATTACGGAATTACGGCGCTTCTACAGATCTGACCGTCAACAGTTAATGGTCGAGATTGAGCCACGTCATTACTGGTCGACCAACCAGCAATTCGAGCATCTACCTACGACCTACTCAAATCTTCATCAAAATTCTTATAACTTCCTGATCGACTAAGTCAATCTAGAAAGTTGGGGGGGGGGGGGGCACTGAACGGAATAAAAGTGACGGGCTAGGCCCAACGATCAAAGCCCAGTTATTCGAGTATTATTGCCACCACATTCTTAGTGGGTCGGCCCAATTATTACAAGGCCCAAAGCCCATCAGCCAAGATCAGTCGACCTAGCTCATCGTCCGACCTCCTTGGTCCGGACATAGCTTTGTCCGACATACGATCCATATCTCATACGAGTATTAGCCGGCTACATCATTCAGTCAGGTCGACCTAGATTCAAATAGGCGACCTCGACCTACAAGGCGTACGTCGACCTACAGATTCATAACGCATCTATATTTCTTTCCATAACAGAAGTCCTACAAATCAGGAGTTATTTACGTACATGATCTCCTACACAATCTGATCCACGATTCTAGGAATTTCATACAATCTTACTACAATTATATCTCTAATCAACATCTGTATATACTTCACAACATCAACGGTTTTGAGGTAATTGCTATTTGTTATTTTTAATACTTTTGTTCATTAAAATTTATCAACTCTAAACACCATACTTACTCTCACGTACGAGGGTTTTCGCCGGAGACCATTCCGACTAGTCGTGGGTTCCTTGTTTCAGGTCAATCAAAGCTAGGAGATCAGTCTTATTGCTGGACGGAGATTGATACAGCACGTTTCTTGCGGCATCAATAATTTTTATACTTTAATTAAAATAAGTTAATTAACTTCAATTATTTATTAGAATTCATTTAAATTTGTAAAAAAAAAATTGAAAATCAGACCATAACAAATGGAAAATAATGTTACCCATTTTTTTATAGAGCCGGTCTCCTGTGAGAACATGGGATCCGTCTCATGCATGAGACGGGTCGACCCATGACCCATGGGGCATGACCCGCCACGTGACAGCCTTTTATAGGCCAATTTTTTTTTTATTATTATTTTTATATTATTTTTTTCAGAGCAAATGTAATAGTTACCATCTCTTAATGTAATGACTGTATACATATAAAGTAACATTGGTCATAAGTAAACGTAATACCTGTTTTAAAAAAATAAAAGCTCGTTTTTACCCATTTTTTTCAAATGTAATACAAACTATATGTATTATTTTTGAAATGTAATAACTTATGTATATGAATGTAATAGTTTATACAAGTAAATGTACCACTTTGATAGATGAAATTGTAACATATTTCTATAGATAATGTAATACTTTTACATGAAAACATATAGATACCTATACATATGTGTTACAATTATGTACAAATACTATTATATATAAATAACACGTTTGTTACATTTTAGTTATAATAAGTATTACTTTTGCCAAACGAAGAAAACATAGGAAAAAACATTATTACTTTTCTGTATATATGTATTACTTTAATGTATACAAACTATTACTTTAATATATACAAACTATTACTTTAATGTATACAAACTATTACTTTATGTTGGCTGAAGATTAGGCCAATGCAATGCTGGCCGATTCCAGCCGGCGGCCAGTGATTTCCAGGGCGGCCGCCTGTGCAAAGCCGGGGAGGGGTTGGGCTTTGTTGGGCGGGTGACGGGTATGGAAGCCTGAAGCCCGCTTGGATTTGAGACGGCCACGCTGTTCTCATCCAAATTTTTGTCTTTTTTATAAGCATCGAGGAACTAGTGAAGAGTACGAAATAAATGGGGTAACGAGTGAGGTGACGGAAGGGAATAGCGAAGTTGTGGTCCGCCGCTAAACTAGCACTCATTCAAACTGTGATTTCGCTTCGGCCTTTGCGATCATCTTTCTTTTTCTTACACTTGCTCCGTTCTTCGCAATCGCATATTGAAACAATAACCACTACCCCTACTCTAGCGCGTCCGCCACAACCATGTATTTTGTTGGCACGTTACCAATAAATTGGTCATTGCAATGGATTATGGAATTAGGCTCCGTTTGTTTGCCATAAAATATTTTTTGAAAAATGTTATCCCCATTTTTTTGTGTTTGATAAGCATCGAAAAATTGGAAAAATATTTCCGAAAAAATGTTTTTTGCCCTTTTCGCCGTAAAATGACTTACGAATTTTTCCTAAGAATTTTTTTTCGAAAAATGGTAACACCCTCACACACCTAACTTTTCACAACCCCCACGTTACCCATTTCACTCATCACCACCACCCCACCCCACTCACCACCACCACCCACTGCCTCCCACCCCACCCCCACCCCTGCCCCCACCCCCCGAGTAAAAAAAAAATTAATCATTTAAAATTTATTTTTAACAACTTCCCACCCCACTCCACTCACCACCACCACCACCCCTGCCCCCACCCTCTGTCAGGTTAAAAAAAAAATTAATCATTTAAAATTGATTTTAACAACTCTCCACCCCACTCCACTCACCACCACTCCCCCTGCCCCCGACCCACGCCCTCAACCCCTGCCCCCACTCCACTCACCACCACCACCCCTGCCCACCCCCCACCCCACTCAAATTGTGTTTTTATCGAAAAATATTTTCATTAAACGCATGAATTTTTTTAAAAAAATAAATATTTTTTTTATCAAACAGCTGAAAACATGTTTATCTCATTTTTCGGAAAACATTTTACAGGAAATTCATTTTCCGAAAAATATTTTACAGGAATTCATTTTTCGCAAGTTATTTTATAAGAAACAAACGAAGCCTTAGATGAACAATAATGATAGGGGCACAAAATAAAGTTATAAAAGATTGTTTACAAAATAAGTTGACGATATTTTATTGTTTGTATTGATAGTGCGCTATACTCTAATTAAAAATACGAATAAAATCATTATACCTATAATTTTATGAGAAAATTTTTATTACTATTTTGTGCCCCTATTATTAATCGAATTAGATTTTGGTAAGTTTAACTAGGGCAGTAAAAGAGTAAAGTCGAGCTTTGAAATTTTGAGCTCAAACTCGTTTGAATATTAACACGAGTTTTTTCAAGCTCGAGTTTAGTTTGATTGTTCGAGTTGTTGAACTCGACTTTTAATGAACCGAGTACAAGCCTAACGAGCCGAGTAAAAGTCGAGTTAAAATTTAATATATTATTTTGTAAATACATATATTATATGTGTATTTATTACAAAAGTAATTATGATTCGATATTAACGAGCCAAGTTCGAATCAAGTTCGAACAATAAATTTGCGTGTTAACGAGCTTATCGAGTCAAACTCAAGCTCAAGTTATTCGTGAACAAAAATTATTCGAGTTTTTAACGAGCTCTAATGAGTCGAGCTCAAACGAGTGAAACTCGATTAAATCTCGTTGAACAAACAAGCCGAACACGAATCAACTCAATGACAAAAAGAGATTAAAAAATCGTTTCAATCTCGAGCTTGAGTTCACCTTTAGCCCACTCAAACTCAAAATTTTACGAGTCGAGCCTGAGTGAAATCATTTCATTTAATAGCCCTAAGTTTAACTACTATTACCTCATTCAAATTAAGTACTTACTACCTTCATTATTAAAACAATGCATTAAATTTTGATGCATACATATTCAAAAATATGTTAAAATTATTATATTATTTTTAATTATTCTTTTATTTAATGCTTATTAAAGTTAATTGTCAAAGAATTCCAAATATCAAGTGTTAGATAAAGAGACAAATCTGAAAAATTGTACTAAAATATTATTGTATATAGTGAAATGACAATGTTTGTGCGACAAAACTTTTCTTGTTCAACGACAATGTTTTAAAAACGGAGGAAATATTTTTTTATTAATAAAAAAATATTACTTTCTACTGTATAAATCAAACACTCCACTTTCCATAAATATTGTTCAACCACAGAAAAATATTTTTAAATGACTGTTTATTTTGAGATAATTACAGTAATTTCATTAAAAAAATCAATATTTTTTACAATGTTATAAATTGATTAATACCATTATTTCCCTTATGTATAATAGTTGATAAAACTGATAAAATGATAATAATTTGTTAAATATATTATTTTCTTTATCATATTTTTCACATCCTATTATATTTTCCTTTTTAGTTGTCTAAATTTCTTGTCCACTTATATATCAAATGCGTATTAATTATGGCAAACTACATTTAGGGTTCAAAATTTGAAATAATTCACAATTTGAGCTATGATGTTACATTTTTGTCGATTTAAGGTATAAATCAAAATTTGTTATTGATGAAATCGTTAGAAAAAATTGTTAATTCATTATGTGTATTGTACATGTGACTTAACTGATATTTTTAGGGTTATAATTACCAATTTACCCTAATTCTCATACCATAATTGACAAAATCCTATCATTAGATCTCAATTTGCAAATACCCCCAAACTTTAGATTCCAATATCATAATTCCCTGAACTTAAAAGATTCAATAATTTTTCAGTGTCAAATCTGTTGTTTATATGTTTTAGATATCTTCAATACGGAAATCAAACGACGGAGATTAAATCGAGATATGTCGAAGCAAATCTCCTTAAGACAATATTTCGCCTCCGTAAATGTGCAAACGGATCAATGACGAATATCTTCCAAGATACAACGTTTTTTACCAAGAGTTAGTTTGCATTTTAATTAATCTTGATGGGCGAACCAAAATCAGACTTGCTCTTAGTCTCTTAACTTGAAGAACGAAAGATACTTGAACTTCTTTGAACGAATCAAAACACTTTGAATGAGAGAGAGAATTGGATTGTGAACAAAGATTGTAACTTGGATTTGATAATAACTTGATTCAAAAACTTGATGACTGAATGAAGGAACAAGGGTCTATATATAGGGCAGGTTGAGTCAGTTGTGACTGTTTCACAAAAGTCACAACCCTTCAAGCCAGCACCTGTTCGGACATCAGTCTGATCAAACAGCAACTGCTCGGCCGAGCACCATTAGTGCCTCGGCCGAGCATAGGATGGTTGCTCGGCCGAGCACTTTAGTGACTCGCCCGAGCAGAGGCTAACAGAAGAGGCATGTTTCTGGACAGTCATGCTCGGCCGAGGCTTATGCCTCGCTCGACCGAGCAGTTCCTGAACTGTTGAACTGCCATGGCTGACTATTAGTTGACTTTACCATTCACCCTAATATTTTCCTAATATTCCAACAATTCCCCACATGAATGAAAGAAGTCGACACGGAAAAAATAAAGAAGAATAAGAGCATAGCTGAGAAATAAATGCATCAAGATAGGTGGCTTTCGCTTTGAACCATCTTTAGTAAGAATCTATCGAGCTTACTTGGCTGATCAGTGTACGTAACGTATTGAACTGTCAGACGTTATTGTAAACATAAACAATAGACCAAACACATTTAAATCTCATATCAGATTTTGCTTCTCTATTGTGTTCATTATTTCGGCCATGAACTTTCTTGGTTCTGCGAGTGCATTAGAGAATTTGCCTAAGTAAAATTCTCAACGAACAGGCCATGTTCACACTAACATAGGTGATGTGCTATAAAGAGTATCCTACATTACTCCACTTGTACTAATTTACAAGATATAGTCATCATTAAAAGCAATAGCTTAACTTCTACCAATTTGTAGGCAACACTTTTGCATCATAGAAATGGGATGAAGATAAACTTCCAAGTGTTTCTCTCAAATCAATCATGACTAGTTTTTCCTATTGAACCAAGTCCGTGGGATCTCCAGTTACCAGGTTAGGTTTCAATCAAGTTGATTTAGATTTGTTTAGGCGTTAGCCCCATTTCTTTCAATGCACAATTTATTCTCTCCTTGGATAAACCTTTAGTAAATGGATCCGCTAGGTTATTCTTTGATCGCACGAAATCAATCGAAATTGTTCCGTTGGAGAGTAACTGTCTAATGGTGTTATGTCTACGACGTATGTGTCGAGATTTGCCGTTGTATATAAAATTCTCTGCCCTTGTTATAGCTGCTTGATTATCACAATGTATACATATAGCAGGCACGGATTTTGGCAATAGAGGAATATCTTCTAAAAAGTGTCTAAGCCATTCAGCTTCTTCACCAGCTTTATCTAAAGCAATAAACTCAAATTCCATCGTTGATTGAGCTATACACGTTTGCTTAGAAGATTTCCATGATATGGCACCTCCACTGAGAGTAAATACATATCCACTAGTAGACTTGGATTCATATGTATCAGATATCCAATTTACATCACTATATCCTTCAACTACTGGAGGATAATTGTTATAGTGCAATGAATACTCTCTAGTTCATTTTATATATCCTAAAACTCTTAATAATACATTCCAATGCTCATTATTAGGATTACTAGTAAAACGACTTAGCTTACTTACAGCATAAGCTATATCCGGCCTTGTGCACTGCATCAAGTACATTAGGCTTCCAATGATTTGAGAATACTCTAATTGTAGTTTTGCATTCCCAGTGTTCTTGTGAAGAACTATATGGGGCAGAAATGGATTATTAGTCTCTTTAATTCCATGAGAATTAAATCTCTCAATCATTTTATCAACATAATGTGTTTGAGATAAACTAATTCCATTGGAGGTTCTAGAGACTTTCATTCCCAAGATTACATCTGCTTCACCCATATCTTTCATATCAAATTTATTGGTAAACATTTTCTTTGTTTTATTTATAACCTCAATGTCATGACAAAATATGAGCATATGTCATCTACATATAAACAAACAAATACAAATGTGTTACCAAATTTCTTTGAGTATACATACTTATCACATTCATTTGTGATAAAATCATTCCTAATCATGACATTGTCAAATTTCTCATGCCATTGTTTAGGAGCTTGCTTCAAACCATACAAATGATAAAACCATTCCTAATCATGACATTGTCAAATTTCTCATGCCATTGTTTAGGAGCTTTCTTCAAACCATACAAATACTTAACAAGTTTGCATACCTTGTGCTCTTGTCCTTTTACTTTGAAACCTTTGGGCTGTTCCATGTAAATTTCTTCATTCAAATCACCATTTAAAAATGCAGTTTTTACATCCATTTGATGTATATGCAGATTATACAAAGCTGCAATGGCTATTAAGATTCGAATTGAAGTAATTCTTGTAACATGAGAGTATGTGTCAAAGAAGTCAAATCCTTCCATTTGACGATATCCTTTTGCAACAAGACGAGCCTTATATTTATCCACAGAACCATTCGGTCTTAATTTCTTTTTGAAAATCCATTTGCATTCTATTGGTTTAGATCCTTTTGGAAGATCAACCACTTACCAAGTGTTGTCACTTAAAATGGATTCAATCTCACTATTTACAGCTTCTTTCCAGAATGTGGATTCAGAGTTGTTCATGGCTTCATTATATGATTGAGGCTCATCTTCAATCATAAAATTAGAGATAAAATCTTGACCAAAAGTTTTAGCAATTTTAGCTCTCTTGCTTCTTCTTTGTTCAGCATCTTCATTATTTTCAGAAGTACTTTCACGTGGTCTCTTAGGAGTATTTTCACAATTATCCTTTTTCATAGGGAACACGTCCTCGAAAAATTTAGCGTCACGAGATTCAATTATTGTATTGACATGAATGTCATTTACTTCAGATTTATGTACTAAGAATCTGTACGCACTGCTATTCATTACATATCCAATAAATACACAGTCAACGGTCTTAGGTCCTAACTTTGACCATTTAGGAGGTGGAACGGCAACCTTTGCGAGGCACCCCCACACTTTGAGGAATTTATAGGAAGGCTTTCTTCCTTTCCACAATTCATATGGTATGGAACCAGTTTTCTTGTGTGGAATCCTATTCAACACAAAGTTAGCAGATAGCACTGCTTCCCCCTACAAGTTTTGTGGTAAACCTGAACTTACAAGCATACAGTTAACCATATCTTTTAAAGTTCTATTTTTTCTCTCAGCAATACCATTTTGCTGCGGAGTATAGGGTGCGGTTGTTTGATGAATGATTCCAAATTTGGAACATAGGTCACTAGATTCCGTCGATTCATATTCACCGCCCCTATCGGACCTTAATACTTTAATTGACTTTTCAAGTTGATTTTCAACTTCAGTTTTGTAAGTGATGAAAGCATCCATTGCTTCATCTTTACTACTTAACAAATAGACATAACAATATCTACTTCGATCGTCAATGAAAGTAACAAAGTATTTCTTACCGCCTCGAGTTGGGACAAACTTTAAATCACATAAATCGCTATGGATTAATCCCAACAGTTGGCTAGTTCTTTCAATTGGTTTAAAAGGTTTCTTAGCAAACTTTGCTTCAACACAAGTTTTGCATTTGTGACCTTTCATTGAATCATGTTTTGGAATAAGTCCTAAACCAACAAGCTTTTTCAAAGAAGCGCGATTCACATGTCCTAAATGACCATGCCGTAAATTAGAAGATTCGCACAAGTAAATAGAATTGTCAATTTTATTCATAGCTTGAGGGTACAAATAGGTGGACTTTTTGTCCACTACAACAGCGTTTGCCTTAAACAGGCCATCTAGCAAGTATCCTTTCCCAACATATATGCCCCCCTTAGTAAGTACAAACTTATCAGATTCAAATACAATTTTGAAGCCTTTCTTACTAAGCAAAGAACAAGAAATTAAATTCTTTCTTATGTTGGGTACATGCATAACATCGTTGAGAGTAAGATCCTTTCCCGATGTGAACTTCAAGATCACCTTCCCAATGCCTTCAATCTTGGAAGTTGCAGAATTTTCCATATAGAGAAATCTTCACATTCCATCTTCTTATATTATGCGAATAAGATTTTGTCGGCACATATGTGACGAGTGGCTCCAGTGTCCACCCAACAATCCTTGACGTTTGACACCAAGTTGGCTTCACATACAACGGCAGATAGACTTACCTCGGAGACACCCACAGATAGAGTATCTATTTCTGTCATGTTTGCTTGGGGAGGCTTCTTCTTCTTCCTTCGACAATCTTTTGCTCGATGACCGCCTTTTCCACAATTGTAGTAGTCCCCTTTGAACTTGAAGCGTTTGTTGCTGTCATTACTTGACTTCTTTCTTAGAAGAGTCATCATGCTTCCTTTTGTTGTTCTTGGGTCGGGATTCTTCCACCATGTTAGCCTTTGCTTCCATGTTTCGTACATTGGCTCTCTTTTCTGCACTACGATTGTCTTCTTCAATACGAAGACGAACAAGCAAGTCTTCCATTGACATCTCCTTGCGCTTGTGCTTGAGATAGTTTTTGAAATCTCTCCATGAAGGAGGCAACTTCTCAATCATACATGCAATTTGGAAGGACTCGCTCAATTGCATGCCTTCGGCTTCAAGGTTATGCAATAGAACTTGCATCTCTTCGACCTGATTCATTACAGTTTTAGAATCAATCATTTTAAAATCCAAAAACTTTGCAACAAAGAACTTCTTTGTTCCAGCATCTTCGATTTTATATTTCTTGTCGAGAGAGTCCCAAAGTCCCTTTGCAGTTTGAATGGAGTAATACACATTATACAATGTGTTGTCTAGTCCATTCAACATGTAGTTCCGACATAGATAATCAGCATGTTTCCATGCATCAATAGCCAATTGTGCAGCCTTGTCTACAACACCTTCTACCGCTACGGGACATTCTTCACGTAAGAACTTTACTAGTCCAAGCGTTGTGAGATAGAACAACATTTTCTGTTGCCAACGTTTGAAATCAGCCCCATTGAACTTTTCCGATTTCTCGTACTGCGAGGCCGGTGGCATCATAAGCTGATTAGCACTGGAAGTACTCGCTATTGCATTTGTTGCAATAGTCTCACTACTAACGGATTCATTTCCATTAGCCATTTTCTGTTACGAAAACAGAAAATCAAATAAGAAAGAGATGAAGTAGAGAAGATATAATTTAAAACAAATACCTGAAAATATTGTTTTAAGATTGTTGTTTATATGTTTCAGATATCTTCAATACGGAAATCAAACGACGGAGATTAAAGCGAGGTATGCCGAAGCAAATCTCCTTAAGACAATATTTTGCCTCCGTGATTGTGCAAACGGATCAATGACGAATGTCTCCCAAGATACAACGCTTTTTACCAAGAGTTAGTGTGCATTTTAACTAACCTTGACGGGCGAACCAAAATCAGACTTGCTCTTAGTCTCTTAACTTGAAGAACGAAAGATACTTGAACTTCTTTGAACGAATCAAAACACTTTGAATGAGAGAGAGAATTGGATTGTGAACAAAGATTGTAACTTGGATTTGATAATAACTTGATTCAAAAACTTGATGACTGAATGAAGGAATAAGGGTCTATATATAGGGCAGGTTGAGTCAGTTGTGACTGTTTCACAAAAGTCACAACCCTCCAAGTCAGCACCTGTTCGAACATCAATCTGACCAAACAGCAACTGCTCAGCCGAGCACCATTGGTGCCTCGCCCGTGCATAGACTGGTTGCTCGGTCGAGCACTTTAGTGACTCGCCCGAGCAGAGGCTAACAGAAGAGGCATGTTTCTGGACAGTCATGCTCGGCCGAGGCTTATGCCTCGCTCGGCCGAGCAGTTCCTGAACTGTTGAACTGTCGTGGCTGACTCTTAGTTGACTTTACCATTCACCCTAATATTTTCCCAATATTCCAACAAACTCCACAATTGTTTATGCGTGTGCATTCTGGTGTTCCGGTTATTCGAGTGCCCAACATAAAAGTTGCTCGAAATAGTTTCCTAAATCGCTAAATCATATATGAAATTTGTTAAAGTGTAATGGATATTATAATAATAATTTAGATTCATATTTTTACCGGTAACAAACTAAATTAGTGTTTTGGGGTCTGAGATCTGGAGTCCTAAGCTCCGTGTTTTTGGCAATTTGCCTACTTATTTCTTTTACCGTACTTATTTCAAATTCTGACTCAATTTCCAGGTCTCCTAACAAGTTCATCATTTGATCTCCATCTTAAATTATCAAACCACTTTATACGACTCTCCCCCATCTTATCTTCAAGTGCATCATTTGATCTCCGTCTTAAATTATCAAACCACTTTAGACGACTCTCCCCTATCTTAATCTTCAATGGCTGCAACTTCTACATTTTCCTATAGTCACCTCCTTTCTTAAATTATTTTTTCTTATATTCCCACACATTCAGCATAGTATGTGCATCTTCACGACATTTATATTTTAAACTTGATATTGTTTTCCGACCCAAAACTCATGAAGCAGTACATGCCTAATTGTTCATAGAGTTTTAGATATGTTATTGCGATAAGAAAATTATTCTAAACAATTTTCATATCGGATCACCAGACAATCAGTGATACAGGGTAAATATGGCCAAATAGTGACAGTCTCGAAAAGCCATGAAATTTGACATGGACATGCAAAGCATGCTCTAAATATCGGGTATCAGCCACCCGAGATTGTTTGAGGGGCAAAAACGTCATTTTTAAAAAATAAAATTTGTGTTTCATTTATTTCCTTATTGTTAGTGGTTTGTTTAGTAGGAAGTTAGTAGATAATGTTAGGTTGTATATAGGGTTTAGGAGTTACGGAACAAGTCAGTTTTTGGAATTCAATGAATGTGGTTTCTTTTAGAAACTAAATATTTCCTTGAGTTGTGTTATTCCCTAAGTGCGGTCATTCTTATAGGTTATTCGGCATCAGAGAACACTAGAATACGCATGAAAAAATATTTGCGAGACCAACATCGAAAAATCATTATTTCTCCTTTGTTCATGGAAATTATCAATTGGGGCTAAACTTTGGGGTGTTTATAATTTGAGGTCTAATGGCGTTTTTTTTTCTTTAAATTTAGGTTATGGGAATTAGGGGTAAATTGAAAATTATAACATGCACATAACTTCAGTTAAGTCAAATGTGCAAGACAATAATGACTTAACAATTTTTTTTTCCGATTTCGTCAAATTTTGAAGCCTCACTTAGTATTCATTAATCAAATATTCGATTGATTAATGATTGTCAAATCATTTTGTAACTAGCATATTATAACGTTTCTTTGTAACCCTAACATTGCTTGACGCTAAAACGCAAATGTGTCATTAATTAACTTGTGCCTTTATGATAAATAAATAAGGGCATATTGAAAATTGGTTACTTGAGTTTTATGCATGTTTTCAATTTCCAACCTAAAAGTTTGAAAGTGTCAGCAAATTTGTTGCACTGTGGTGAATAAATTAACGGTTCATTAATTTCTAATGGGATCGAAAACATGTGCCTCTACAAGTGCAACTCACGTGGGTTTTAGGGGACAAAATAGTCATTTTCACAGAAGCATGCCTTGCATGTGACCCTTCCAAACACAAACCTCTTCTATCACCCACCTTAAGTCCTCAACTCCGGTGCCGCCCCACCCCACTTTCTTACCTTAACTTCACAACCCACCCCCTCCCTTCACCTCAGTGCCATAGTTGTTGCCCCCTTGCCTCTCCAAACCCAATTTTAATTTCGCCCACATATGACCAATCATCCAGCACAAAAAAAGTCGAAAAAGTAAAGTAACTCAAGAACACAATCAAATTCTTTTCTTTGTTCTTGTAATCAAAACAAGCCATATCACATTCCCACTCTTCAAATCAATTCCCTGTAACATTACATCAGCAGACTTGATTGAATTCAAGCTATCAATTTCCAAACCAATATTTTGGTCAAATTTATGAAATTCAACTTCAACTAATGAATTGGGCACAATGGAATATAACACTTCAAGATTCAAGATTCGATAGACAAAGTATTTAACGAGGAAAGCCCTTGAACAACTTGTTCGCCTGCACAAAACCTCAAAAGATGGTATTTTATTGAATATGATGGTAGGAGCGTATGCAAGAGTACATAGAGTGTTCAACGATGTGCGTGTGTCTTTACATGTGTTTCACCTTTGATTAAATACTGAGAAAAAATAATGAAAATAATGGATCAAAGCTATCCCTAAGCTTGCGCCTAGAATTGTGGCTAGGAGGTTAGTGTTGATCGTGATAGTCGTTGAGAGTTATTCCACGTGCGTTGTAGATAGGTCTTGCAGTCTTTGACTTGGTCTTGGAGTTTCTTACGTTTTTCATAACGGTTCCTGAAAAATAGGTTCAAAGTAATGGCTCTGCAAAATGTGATTTTAGTCAAGATGTAACGTCAAGTTGTAAGCTCAAGATGTAACGTCAGGATGGTGACTTTTCTACCCTAAACAATTGCCCCTAAATTTTTGAAGTTTAAAAGAGAATTTAATTTTGAAAATTCAACTATTAATCGATGTCACCCATTAGAAATTAATTTGGGCAGAGGACGAGATGTCTATTGGTTACGAGGTTTTTAGGCATTAGAGTCATGATGGGATTCTTGAACCATAAATACTCCTTCTTTTAAACCAAGAGCTTGAACCTGGCTGTTTATTTTCCACAAGGGAAGAGAGAGGAAGTCTGCAAGCACGGTGATTTTACTTTTCTGCATGCAGGGGTTAGTACCAAAAATAATTTCTTTTTATGTTTTAATTTTAATAGAGGGGGTGTCCTCTAAGACAATTAGTATTTTAGGATGTAATTTGGGATTTTTGACATGTCTGTTTAGACATGCTTTTATTTGTACTGTTGTTTCATCATGTCTTGCGATAGCATAATGAAAACTTTTGGATGTTTGGTGAATAGGATCAAACTATTTGGTATTTTGGTTGTAAGAAACAGTTGGATTTCTAGGTGTAACATGTTGATGTTATAACTTAGAAATATTTTGGGAATGTAATAGAGTAAAAATGTGTAGCAAGTTGAAGCTACGAGATGGAATGAATAGAAAGATGTTTTGATCTATAAACCTTGTGTTCATTAGGTAACATGTTGGTGTTACAACCTGTGATTTCAACTTGAGTTCATAATTTTAATTAAGTGCAAGAAGGTAATCAACATGTACATGACACATTGGCCCACCTACAACTTAACTAAAACACGAAAAACGTGCGCCCAGGCGAAGGTGTAAATAACCTTAACAACTTAAGAAAGATGCAAAATCTTTAAACCTTAGAAAGGTGTGTACCTTTACATATTGCATGTACCTTTGAACTCTTTGTTTCAGTGAGAATTCGAGTCATCTTTTGGCAACTTGAAAATTGATTGTATACTATTTTAGTAGTTTTGATTTTTCAGCAAGCTGAAACATCACCTTGTTATCTTGGGTTATTTTGCAACTTGAACTGAGCATATTGATCATGTCGTCTTGAGTATAAACCTTAAGTTGTCTTGCAAGATGGAAACATGTTAGGGGTGGGTGTTAGCTTATCTAACACCCCTCTGATGCTTAAGTCAGTAGGAGTTTGAAAAAATATAAATCTAATTGCAATAACATAATTGAAATAAAGCAAAGTAAATTATACCTGATTCTCAGAATTGAATGGACAAGCTACAACTTACATGAAGTACAACTTGAGGTGGATTGCATTCCAACTTCTTGGAATCCTTGTTCCATCTAAGGTTGATAGGCTATATGCCCCCTTTCCAGCTTCTGCATCAACCAGATAGGGACCTTCCCACTTGGCTGCAAACTTGCCCGCATTTAACTCCCTTATGTTCTGAAAGAATTTCCTCAGAAACATGTCTCCAACTTGAAATCTTCTAATATGGACATTCTTGTTGTAAGACTTAGCAATCCTTTGCTGGTAGGTTGCCATCCTGATCTTTGCCATGTCCCTAAGTTCGTCAATAGTATCTAGGTCTTCGGCAAGAATAAGCTGGTTGTCTACTGGAGTTGTTAAACCATATCTAGATGTTAGGATTGTGAATTCTACAGGGATAACAGCTTCAGCGTCAAAGACCAAGGAGTAAGGAGTCTGTCCAGTTGCAGTCTTTGGAGTAGTTATGTCTGCCCAAAGCACTAAGGGTAGTTCTTCGGCACATCTTCCTTTCTTTTGATTAAGACATTGCTTCAGGTTGTTCACTATCAACTTGTTACTGGACTCAGCTTGACCATTGGCTTGAGGATGTACTGGTGTAGACATTATCAACTTGATTCCCCATCTTGTACAAAAGTCTTGGTCTTGAATTGAGATCCATTGTCACATATAATCTTAGATGGAACTCCAAATCTGCTGATAATGTTTCTTTTCATGAATGATATCACTTCCTTTTCTCTAATTTGCACAAATGCTTCACCTTCAATCCATTTTGAAAAGTAGTCGGTCATAGCCAGCATGAATACTTTGCCTCCAGGTGCTTTTGCTAGCTTTCCAACTATATCCATCCCCCACTGCATAAAGGGCCAAGGAGATAGAATAGGATGTAGTGGTTCATCAGGTTGATGTAGGATGTTAATGTGTCTTTGGCATACATCACACTTCTGAACATACTTGACTGCATCTTGACGTATGGTTGGCCAATAGTAACCTGTTCTCAATGCCTTAGATGACAGTGACTTGCCCCCAGCATAGTTGCCGCATTCACCATCATGTAGTTCCCTTAGGACTTCTTCAGCTTGATCTGGTTCTAAGAATCTCATGTATATTCCTGAAAAAGAATTTCTAAATAGAACATCATCTATTAAAATAAATCTTGATACCTTAATTCTGAATGACCTTGGATTTTTCACATCTGTTGGAACTGTCCCATCCTGCAAGAATTTAATTATAGGCAATGTCCAAGATGTGGAATTACTAACAAGACTGGTTATTGCATCAGAATGATCATTAAGTTGGAACACTTCAGGTTGATCTATGGCTGGATGCATGACATGAATGATTGGGATAGTGTTGTTCAACATGTTTTTGCAGCTTGAACCCAGGTTGGCTAAAACATCTGCTTCAGCATTTTCTTCTCGCGGGATCTGTTCGAAGGTGAAATCTGCAAATTATCCTGCTAAGTTCTTAACATGTTGGAGATATCTTATCATTCTTGCTTGCTTAATACTGAGAAAAAATAATGAAAATAATGGATCAAAGCTATCCCTAAGCTTGCGCCTAGAATTATGGCTAGGAGGTTAATGTTGATCGTGGTAGTCGTTGAGAGTTATTGCACGTGCGTTGTAGATAGGTCTTGCGGTCTTTGACTTGGTCTTGGAGTTTCTTACGTTTTTCATAACGGTTCTTGAAAAATAGGTTCGAAGTAATGGCTCTGCAAAACGTGATTTTAGTCAAGTTGTAAGCTCAAGAAGTAACATCAAGTTGTAAGCTCAAGATGTAACGTCAGGATGGTGACTTTTCTACCCCAAACAACCAACATGATTATCATTCGGATCATTAAAGTGCAAATCAAGTCGGGATAAAATTCAATTACAACAAACTTGTTATTGGTCAAATGGGTTTTTTAATTCTCAAGCTAAATTGATAGAAACTTGTTATGATTCAGTATTCAGTTCATAACACAACTGCTTTTCGATTCTATCAATAATTGAGTTCGGTTGACCACACCAAAATGTTGACTCAACAGAGGATTAATTGGCTTGATCGTCCACATCACACCTGAAAGATAAACACCGTGATTTAAGATGGGGGCTTCTTCGGCTAAAGCCTCTCGTGTGTGAGAGAAAGCATATGCTTTCTGGAAAAGCTCAAACTGAATTGAAAAAGCTTAATGGTAGGAAAAAATGGCTTAATTGAACTCCAAGATACATATTGTATATATAGTCTTATAAATTATTATGATGTCATCTTGTACCACATGAAATATGTCTTTCATTGGTTAGCCCCAACATAGTTTATCCAACTCCACCACTCCTGCATGTGGGATCATGGGATGCCAAAAGGAGATATTTATATCTTGTGTTATTTGATGAATATATTTTTGTGTTAGATTCGGTTTATCATCTGTCGAGACCCGTTAATAATGTTCCAAAAGGATTGGGGCGAGATCAACATCTCGCCAAAACATGCAATCTCGCTGAGCATTGCCTTGATGTTTCTCGAGCCCATTTACATTGAGGCGAGATCACCATCTCGCCAGAGACAATGTTCTTTCTCAACTTTTATCTATTTCTTGGTTAGATTGGGGCGAGATCGTCATTTCGACAGAGTCAGTGATCTCGCTCCTTAACTTTTACTGCGATTTCTCATTATTCACGTGATTGTCACACTCCACTTGTGGAAAAGGGGTCCACTTTGACCTCCAACCTGGCAATTTGACTATTTTAGATGACTATTTCGCGTAGGCATCCGTTGTGTTGATGAGTTATACATGATCTCCATATTTTATTTGATAGCTAGACTGATTTTTATTTGTGCACATCACTTTCCTAGCCTTGTTTGTTGTTAAAAAATGGGGGCGATCGGACATGATGAAGGTGAGGAAGATGGAGAAGGGGAGAATAGGGACGACATGGTGAGGAAGGGGACCGTCTTTGAGAGAGGAAATGAAGGATGGTTGTTGGGTAGGGTGGGGGTAACCGTCTGTGAGGGAGACGGCTACGCTGTGTGTTTGAAGAAGGTGGTGGCGTCGTCAGAAAAGGTGGGAGAGGCGACAAATTATATTTGGGTGTAGGGTTTATTTTTCTTTTTAAATTATAACCCTTAAATTTAGTAATCTAACAATAAAACCCCCTTATTCTTAAGTAAAATGACAAGATTTTTCATACATAATGTTTTGGTCAAATTTCAATAAGTAACACCAATGACAAGAAAAATGACAAAAGAGATAAGAATCAGGGTACAATGATTATTGGATAGAATAGAAATTGAAATTGTCAATGGCTTCACTGGAAAGAGATGTTACCGTAGATGTTACCCAACAACTTGGATAACACACTGACGGACAGCACACACACACCAAATAAAATAGTTTGTAAAAACTTTGTGTAGCGGAATTAAATAACACAAGATATAATTTTCTCAAGTTATATAAATATATAACTTGAGTGTGCCTAGATGGCGAAGACTTTATAATCAATATAGGAAAATTACAAAGTCGAAAGTTCCCTATTGCTAATACAATGATGATGCTCTATGGAACTAAATGAGACAAAGCACGAATCCTATCCTTAGCCAACACTCTCTTAAACACTCTGTGTTTAAGCTAGAATCACAAGGGAGGAAGGATTATGCGAACCAAAGAACTTTGTCTCTCTTGTGCTATGGTGTGTGTATTTCGTATTTGGCATATCTTCAAATGAATCACACCTAGCCTATTTATAGCCTTCAATTGCCTTGGAGGCTACTCCAAAATAACAGCCTTGGACCTTCAGATCGTGTGAGAGGAGTGGAGAATAATTCTTGGCTTGATTTCCTCTTTACACGTTAACTTCCCTTAAATGTAGCAACCGAATTCTTGAAGCCCAAGTCCTTGCTTCATCACCTTGTACTCTCTTGCTTTCTTTGTATTGTACACTTCAAATAATCAGCAACAACTCTAAGACTTGGTCTTCCCACGTTTTTCTTCTTTATCAACAAATATGGACCAAGCAAAAGTTACTCGTAAATCTCCCATTTACGTGTAACTCCTTCACCAACTTCTTCCTTGTTTCTAGCAATTAATCCAACCATATATTAACCTGAAATATAGACCAACAAACACATATATCTTGCAAATAATATTAGACATTAGGATATAAATTAATATGGAAAGAATTATTAAATTACAAATCATTCCAGCTCGGGTAACACCCAACTGCCAGTGATAGCACCTGTGGTAACACCCACAGTCTGTACTAACAATCTCCCCCATAATTTATAATTTCTTTCCAAACTCTAAAGTGCTGATCCCTGCAAGAAAATGTTAGCCATAACAGAGCAACTTCATAGTTATCAACTCCCCCATAATCAAGGAATTAACAACCACAATGATTTATCACAAAAATACTAGTTATCAAAACATATTTTCCAAAATAAGTTTTTCAAATAACTAGCAACCTAAAGTACCAAAGATAAACCAAAGTTACTAAGCTACTTCAAGTTCAAACAACCCTAAAAGTTTAATAACCAAAAGCAAATAAAACAAACCACAAAAGTATTAAAACATGTTCCGAATTAAAAACATAAAAGTAAATTGTTTTTCAACCACCAAAAGTATCATAACCATGAGAGTGGCAACATCAATCTTCAGGTGATGTATTGTACTCACTCTTCTCGCTCATCATCAGCTTCATCTTCCTCCTGTTCATCCCCTTCTTCATCTCCAGCATCTGTGGCAGCACCTTCAGCAACATCTGCAGCAGCACCACTAGCATCTCCACCACCACCACCACTCGGACCAGCTCCATCAGCACTATTATCTCCCCCAGTTTGGGAAGAAACCTGCTGGATAAACTCATCAGTAATTTCCTTGAGCTTTGTCCAACCTTGCACAATCTCGGCAATGGTAGCAGTTTGTTTGTGGAGAAACGCCAAAACTGTGGTCTTGGGTATTGTTGGTGAAGCATTCCCCAACAAATTGTACACATTAGCAAGAACATGAGCTGCATCTGTACCTGAAAAACTTGGAGATTTCGGAGTAACAATCGGGATAACAGTATGAGTAACACCCTTAGCATGAACCGCTTCACTTGACCCAAATTCATTTATCTTTGACCAAGGAAGATCACCAGTGTAACTTACACTCTTAGTGTTCTTCTTAGTCAGCTGAGAATCTATAGCATAGAGATCAAGACTGGGCGTGTACTCATCCGACTCTTCAATGGGTAATTTTTGAGATTTCAAAATTTGGAAGACTAAGAAAGGGTAAGGAAACATTGTAATGTCTTTTCTTCTACCCCACGAAGCCAAATGTTTGAAGATTAATCTACCCAAGTTCACTCTTTGATTCTTTCCTAACTTATACAAGATTTTATCTTGTTGCAATGTCACATATTGCTCATTAGAAGTAGGAATTCAATTAAATATACAAAGCTTGTGAAGCACGGCAAAGAGTGAAGTGAGACGGGAAGCAAGAAAATGAACTTTGGTTTTGGGATTCGGGTTCTGAGGCCATTCATGCACGACATCATGAGAGATAAACCTAGCAATTTCATCCTTATGAACAATAGGACCATCATCATCCATATTTGGGAGTCCCAAAGTTTTGTTGATCAAAGAGGGTGTAATAGAAAAAATTTTGTTCCTTAAAAACACCTTTCCAAATTGATCGGACTTCTCATTATCTAGGTTGGTATGAAGGTTGGCATAGAAATTTTTGACAATAGCTTCGACAAATTTCGAAGGGTGCAAGTTGGCTTTCAAAAATTTTCTATCCTCCAAGAACTGAAATACACCATGCTTTTTGAAATCAACCTCGTCAATATGCTTTTCCTTGAGAATTTTCGTGTCACTATGTTTCAACCAAAACTCCATATTTTTTTTTCGATAGAATTCCAATGAAAAGTAAGGTTTTGGAAAAGCAACATTTACATCATCAAACTCTTTCTCAAGAAAATCAGTGGACTCAGAATAGGCAAACTCACTAATTGAAGACTTTGAAGCTTTAGAAACAGAGGATGTTACCTTGGGTGTTGCAGCTTTCTGGGTAACATCTTTGACAGCAGCCCACTTGCTTTTGCCTTTAATGTTTCTTTTCACAACTTCATACAAGGGCTCTTCATCCTCAATCTCCCAATATTTAAATGTCTCAACAGAATGGCTCTTTTCAGCATCGGCGTGGAAGTCTTCATCCGAAACATGAGCCGAGGAGAGACCAAGAGAGGATTCTTCAGAAACTTCAACAGGATCGGAGGATGTGTTGGATTTAGAAGTACCTTTGTGCCTCATTGCAGTGAGCCTACTTGAGCTCCTCTTTTTGACGGGTTGTGCCGAGGGTTTGTGAGCAATGAATTTTCTTTTTGGCTTTTTGGTTGATGGAACGGGTGGAAGAGGTGGAAAGGTCACAATGGGCAAGGGTTGCGCCATTGTTGTCACCAAAGGAGGATCATCAACCGACATTGTCATTGCCGGAGACACATTGAGTGGGGTGGTCGAAGTGTCCATAAGACTAGGACCACTTGAGTCAACGCCCGGAGATACTTCCAATGGGGCGGATTGCTTTTTGGTAGGGGTTTCCATGGTTAGGGTTTAGGAAAGGTTTGGAATTTAGGAAGGTTGTTGAGTTTTAGAAGGTTTGAGAGAGAGATTGACGGTGACGAAGAAGGGGGTATTTACCGTGTAGAGAGAGAAGGGGATTAGGGCGGTTAGAGAGAGAGGAGAAAAAATAGGAAACAAATTAGGATTTTAATTTGACAAGACTTATC
The DNA here is from genome assembly GCA_022495995.1 of Adenophora triphylla var. japonica. NCBI lineage: Eukaryota > Viridiplantae > Streptophyta > Magnoliopsida > Asterales > Campanulaceae > Adenophora > Adenophora triphylla. Next base: position 143,313 of record JAFEMH010002436.1, read on the forward strand.
CTTCTACCATTAATTATCTCCTATTTAAATAACTCCCCCTATTTTTTAGCAACTAAAAATATTTACTTTAAATATTTACCTAACCTCCCTAATTTCTAGCCACACAAAAAATAACTACATTATTTACTCTCCCTATTTTCTAGGCTACAAAGAATAAATCAACTACAAAACTCCTCACACAAAAATAAAAACATCCGACCATTATTTTGATTTTTTTTTTTTTTTGAATTTTGAATTTTCAGATTTTTTTAATTTTTAATTTTTTTAAATATATAAAACGAGAATAAAAAATAAACATACCAAATATACTAAGTCCATATGGTTTTTGAAAATCAAATCTCTAAATTTTAGGAATTAGTTATTTGAGTAGTTTACTAAAGATAAACAAGGTTTGTTAAAGACTTTTTCAAACTTTGTAAACTCTTAAACAAATAAAAGACTTTCAAAGTTTAAAAACTTAAACAACAAACCCGAAAATAAAGAAATAAAAACATAATATAGCACATACAAATATGTTAATGGCAATGATGGTAACACCTAGGATAACACATATGAAAAAAAAACTTCCTTGATAAATATATACCGTTTCAAACACTTGAGGCATAACAAGCTTAGCCATTTTCAGACACTTCAGGCATAACAAGCTTGTAAAAACAAGAGGCATAGCAGTTTTTAAAAATTCTTTTACACTTCTTTAAACAAGGAAGCATCGTAGTAACGAGCTCCGTGCCCCGAGTTTTATTTCAAGTGTAAAGTTTCATTGATTTATGCCGTTCAAGTAGGGTACAATATAGTAGCGAGCTCCATGTCCCTAAAACTAAGCACAAATCACTTCATACATTCTCATTGGCAAGAGTGCATCGTCGCCACGAACGCCGTGCCCCGAGCTCGAGAGAATAGTATGGTATAAGAATTGCCTCTTTGCCTTTTATTTATCACATATCAACATTAGTGACTTTGTCACTTTAAGCACAAAAGGAGCTTTATCAAGTGTGTTATTAAGGGTGTTATCCTACCACAACAAAAAGGTCAGCATGTGCAGTAGTGAGAACTCTCATAGCTCACAGAACTATGGGAACCCTTACAGCAGAGAGAATAAACCAAACAAGCAAAAAATATGAACTAGTATATACATGTGTTACCCCAGGTGTTATCAACACCCATGGTAACACCTTACAACAGAGGACATTTTTTAGAGAATGCAAAGACCAAGAGATCTCTTTAGACTAGAGAATCTATCATGGTCTAAGGGTTTGGTGAAAATATCAGCAAGTTGATACTTTGTATCAATATGCTCTATATTTATTATCTTTTTATCTACCATGTCTCTTAAAAAATGATGAAGGATGTCAATATGTTTGGTACGGGAGTGTTGTACAGGATTTTTGGAAATATTAATAGCACTCATATTATCACAGTATAAGGTCAACATATTGCTATCAAGACCATAATCATCAAGCATGTGTCTTAACCAAATTAGTTGTGAACAACAACTACCAGCTGCTACATATTCTGATTCAGCTGTGGATAATGAAACACAATTTTGTTTTCTACTATACCATGATACTAAATTATTTCCCAAGTAAAAACACCACCCACTTGTACTTTTCCTATCATCCATATCCCCTGCCCAATCCGAGTCACTAAAGCCGACTAAATTAGTATTAGTATCTTTACTATACCAAATCCCTAAATCAGTAGTTCCGTATACATATTTAATGATCTTTTTCACGTAATTTAGGTGAGACACTTTAGGATTGGATTGATATCTAGCACATACACACACACTGTACATCAAATCAGGACGACTAGAAGTAAGGTAAAGGAGACTACCAATCATGGAACGATATAGGGTTGGATCAACATCTTCTCCCACTTGATCTTTTACAATCTTGAGAGAAGTGTCCATAGGAATTTTTGAGCTCTTCGAACCTTCCAACCCAAACTTCTTCACCAGGTTCCTTGCATATTTGCTTTGGGAGATGAAAATCCCTTCACTTGATTGCTTAACCTGCATGCCTAGAAAGAAGTTAAGCTCCCCCATCATGCTCATTTCAAATGTTGATGTCATAGCCTCTACAAAATCATTTAAACAAGTTTTTGATGTAGAGCCATATACTATGTCATCAACATAGATTTGAACCACGACAAGTTCTTTTCCATGTTTAAGAATGAATAAAGTCCTATCTGCTTCTCCTCTAGTAAAACCATACTCTAGTAAAAAATTAGTTAACCTACCATACCATGCACGTAAAGCTTGCTTCAACCCATAAAGAGCTTTATCAAGTCTATACACATGGTCTGGTTGAAATGGATCTTCAAAGCCTTTTGGTTGTTCAACAAAAACTTCCTCATCTAAGTATCCATTTAAAAATGCTGCTTTGACGTCCATTTGAAACAATGTGATTTTAAGAAAACAAGCAATGGCCAATAAAAGTCTTATTGACTCAATTCTAGCCACGGGTGCAAAGGTCTCGTCATAGTCAATACCTTCCACTTGTGTATAGCCTTGAGCCACAAGACGAGCCTTGTTCCTAACAATGTTTCCATATTCATCGGTCTTGTTTTTGAAAATTCATTTTGTCCCAATAACATTAGTGTTTGAGGGACGGGGTACTAAAGACCAAACATTGTTACGAGAAAATTGATCAAGTTCATCTTGTATTGCTTGAATCCAAAAATTATCTTTCAAAGCTTCAATCACATTTTTAGGTTCTACGGATGAAGTAAAAAGAGAGTATGTTACCTTTGAGTATGTGGTGGACATGCACTCATACCTTACCATGTCACGGTCACTAATGGGATTCATACGTCTTGTTTGTACACCCTCATTTACCTCCCCAATTACTTGGGTTGTAGGATGATTCCTACTGATTCTAGGTGGAGGATCTCTTCTCACATTCTCGTGAACCTCTGTTTCAACTCCTTCTTGATCTTCATTTGCCGGATCGGAATCGTATTCTATCTCGAGGTGTTATCTCATCAATGATAACACCTGCTCGCTTCCGTGTTACTATCAGTGTTAGCATTCGTGGTAACACATGTGGTAACACCTTCTGGACTGACTTCTTCCAACAGCTCCAAGGGTGTCTCTTGAACACTTTCTCCTGCAATACTTGAGTGATCATCAAAAACAATATTCATAGATTCTTGGATGGTTTTTAACCTTAGATTAAATACCCTATATGCACGACTATTTGAATCATACCCAAGAAAAATGGCCTTATCACTCTTAGAGTCCAATTTTGCTAAGTAGTCCCGATCATTGAGAATGTAACACACGCAACCAAAGACATGAAAATAATGAACTTTTGGTTTCCTACCATTCAAAATTTCGTATGGAGTCATGGTTGTGCCGGGTCTTAGAAAAACTCTATTGGCCGTGTGACAAACCGTATTTAGTGCCTCTGCCCAAAATCTTTTCGAAATTCTTTTTGAAAATAACATCACACGAGTCATTTCAAGTAAAGTCCTATTCTTCCTTTCAGCTACCCCATTTTGTTGAGGTGTTTTTGGAGCTGAAAATTCATGGTGAATACCTTTTCTTTCACAAAAATTTGAAAAAGAAACATTCTCAAATTCCCTCCCATGATCGGACCTAATTCGAAAAATTGAAGCACAAAACATGTTTTTGATCCTAGAGTGCAAGATTTTGAACTTTTCAAAGGTCTCATATTTTTCCCTTAAAAAATAAACCCAAGTAAATCTTGAAAAATCATCAACAATGACATAAGTATATTTCTTGCCTCCAAAACTTTCTATCTCAAGTGGACCCATTAAATCCATATGCAAGAGTTGAAAACAATGTGTCGTACCAGTGTGTTGCTCATTGTGTTGGGCAGCACTATGGGTAACACAAGTTTGTTTCCCTTTGAGACAATCCTCACAAACGATTTTTTGTTTAAGATCAAGACTAGGAATGTCTTGAACAGCATCTAGGTTAACAATCTTTTTTATGTTACGAAAGTGAACATGTCCCAACTTTTGATGCCACAATGTAGTGTCATCATTTTTTACCGAATGGCATACTTGCTTGTCTTCGACAAGATAACAATTATCACTAGATCTTGTACTTGTCATCACACAGTTGTTAGTCTTGTCATAAACTTCACAAGTATCTTTATTAAATTTCACCTCTAAGTTGTCATCACAAAGTTGACTAATACTAATTAAATTAGTTACTAGTCCATCAACATGTAAGACATTCTTTAAGGTTGGAAATCCAGACACATTTAGTGTCCCTCTCCCAATGATATTACTCTTGCTCCCACCACCATACGTTACACTACCCCCATGAACCGTTTCATAGTCTTTTAAAAACAATTTTGTTCCTGTCATATGACGTGAACACCCACTATCAAAGTACCAAGAACCTTCAATATTTGTTTTTAAAGCAGTGTATACAACATCACATTTCAGATTAGCCTTTGGTTTCCACACCTTTTTAAAAAATTTACCATTCTGACTGGGTGTGTTATCCTGTGTGCTGGGCAACACCTTAGGTAACACCAAGGGACTGGACAATTTTTTCGAAACAATATGGCATTTATTTTTAAAATGTCCAGGTGTGTGACAATATTGACACACCTTCCCTTTGTCACATGGTTCTTTTGAAATAGAATCTTTGTCAAAAAACCGTTCCTTAACAAAACAATTCTCATTATCATTCATAGACAAAATGGAAATAATACTATTCAAAGATTCTTGAAAACCAATACCTGCTCTGAGAGGTGTACTCAAGTTCAAAATCTCATCCAATTTGGTAGATCCGGTATTGAGCTTCTTCAAGGTGGTTTCGGCTAGAGTCAAGTTGCCTTTGACTCTTTCAAGCTCGACTTCTCTCCTGGTTGCTTGAATCTCCATATGAGTCACATAGGCCTGGAGTCCTTCATTCTTCTTGGTTAAGGACTTAACCAAATTGTTCTCTTTCTTCCATTCCACGAGCAACGCCTCATAAAGGTCTTTTAATCCAGAAATGAGGTCATCTTTGCTTTGCTCATCCTCTTGTGTACTTCCTGTATCAGGGTTAGAAGAGCTAGCTAAACAAACAACATTATTATCACATAATTCATCATACCTGTTGGGTGTGATCACAGATGTTATCTCAGACTGGATAACACCTTGGGTAACACTGTCCTTTTCCGTGTTACTTACTGTGACAAACATGGTTGTTTGATTAGGTTCTTCCTCCTGAGATGGTCCTTCATCCTCATCGTCACTGAGAGAAACCCATAGGTTCTTTCCTCTCTTCCTTAGTGTATTTGCACACTCATTGGAATAGTGACCCCAACCCGAGCAAGCATGACATTGAATGGATTCAATGTGTTTTGGATCAGACCTTAACTGATCTGAAGATGCTCTTCTTGGATTCGACTTTGGGTTAGACGGGAAATTCCTTTTTGGCATCGAATCATAAACCTTGGTTTGCTTCTCCTTTGCTTTCACATGCATTTTTTCATTATTATACTTTCTAACCATAGAATTGTTTTTTCTAGCAAGTAAAGCAACACTAGCATTTTCATCAATTTCTTCAAAAACCTCATCTTCATTTTCATCCAAAGAGCTCGAGGTTTGAGTTTTCAAAACAACATTTTTCCCCTTAAATGCTTCACTTTGATCTAGGAGATTTAACTAAAAGTTTTTCAAAATACTCATTAAAGAATTGATATCCATAGTTGAAAGATTGTAAGCCTCTTCAATAGATGAAACTTTCATATTAAAACGCTCAGGAAGGGTTCTAATTGCTTTTGAGACAAGTTGTTTGTTGGTAAAAGGTTCACCCAACAATTGACACTCATTAGCAATATCAAATAATTTTTCAAAATAAGAAGGAATAGTTTCATTTTCACCCATCCTTAATCTTTCAAATCGGCTAGTAAGACCCCTAAGCTTAGTTTCACGCACACTGCCATCACCTTCACAAAAACGTTGTAAAATGTCCCATGCTTCCTTTGCAGTGGAACTATTTTGAATAAGTTTGAAAATATGCATATCAACCCACTCAAAAATGGCATTAAGTGCCTTTTCATTGAAACTAGCTTGGTTGATCTCTTCCATGTTCCATTCTCGATTCGTTTGACTTGCACGTCACCATCCTCATCGCGGGTAACATTGGTAAGGAGTAACCATTTGTTATAGATCGCCATGCTCGAAGATCAATTGATTTGATATGCGAGCGTAGACGGATCTTCCAATAACAATAATTCGAGCCATCTAACACAGGAAGACGCTTATTGTTAGGATTAGCCGGATCATAAGCCATGACACCTAGACCAAGCACTTAGTATCGTCAAGTGACTCCGCTTCCGATACCAATTGAAATTGTCAATGGCTTCACTGGAAAGAGATGTTACCGTAGATGTTACCCAACAACTTGGATAACACACTGACGGACAGCACATACACACCAAATAAAATAGTTTGTAAAAACTTTGTGCAGCGGAATTAAATAACACAAGATATAATTTTCTCAAGTTATATAAATATATAACTTGAGTGTGCCTAGATGGCGAAGACTTTATAATCAATATAGGAAAATTACAAAGTCAAAAGTTCCCTATTGCTAATACAATGATGATGCTCTATGGAACTAAATGAGACAAAGCACGAATCCTATCATTAGCCAACACTCTCTTAAACACTCAGTGTTTAAGCTAGAATCACAAGGGAGGAAGGATTATGCGAACCAAAGAACTTTGTCTCTCTTGTGCTATGGTGTGTGTATTTTGTATTTGGCATATCTTCAAATGAATCACACCTAGCCTATTTATAGCCTTCAATTGCCTTGGAGGCTACTCCAAAATAACAGCCTTGGACCTTCAGATCGTGTGAGAGGAGTGGAGAATAATTCTTGGCTTGATTTCCTCTTTACACGTTAACTTCCCTTAAATGTAGCAACCGAATTCTTGAAGCCCAAGTCCTTGCTTCATCACCTTGTACTCTCTTGCTTTCTTTGTATTGTACACTTCAAATAATCAGCAACAACTCTAAGACTTGGTCTTCCCACGTTTTTCTTCTTTATAAACAAATATGGACCAAGCAAAAGTTACTCGTAAATCTCCCATTTACGTGTAACTCCTTCACCAACTTCTTCCTTGTTTCTAGCAATTAATCCAACCATATATTAACCTGAAATATAGACCATCAAACACATATATCTTGCAAATAATATTAGACATTATGATATAAATTAATATGGAAAGAATTATTAAATTACAAATCATTCCAGCTCGGGTAACACCCGACTGCCAGTGATAGCACCTGTGGTAACACCCACAGTTTGTACTAACAGAAATGAACACGAAGAATTTGTTGACTAGGGAAAGCCCTTGAACAACTTGTTCGCCAGCACAAAACCCCGGGAGGTTTAGGAACCTGCCTTGACCAAAAGGTGTATTAATGGTTGAGTTTGAGTACAAAACTAAGAGCGTAAGTAGGGGAGCTTATGCTAGTGAGATTGTGTGTGTAAAATACAGGTGTTTATCCCCATTTTATACCTCAAATAACAGCTAAAATACAAAGAAAATAACAGGCCTAGAATCTCGGAATTAAGTTGATCCTGTTGAGATATTCTCGCCACTTTGTTGATGAAGGAGATAATGGTCCGTTGCTGGATACTTCAAGGGAGAAACATCATTGAATCAGTCTCCTAATCCATTAGCACGTTCCCTGAAAAGTAGGGTTTAATATAACAATAATTCAACCTGCAAGATGATCAAGATGTAGTAGGAGAACGCATGTTTGTTAGTACCAAGATGTTATGCGCAAGTTGAAAACATGTTGACTGAAAATGTAGGGCCTAACAATTGCCCCCGAACTTTTTGAATAAAGAATATAAAGAGACAAAAATTTAAAAAGTTTGCCAAAAATGGATAAAGTGTACGGCGGTTATTAATGAAAAAGGTTTGATGGGATGGTTTTGGGTCTTTCCAAGGCAAAGGTCACGATGCTTTTTTAGACTTCCAACCGCTTACAACCTCTCAATAAATTAGAATCCTTCTTCCCCAAATCTCCCTTTCACAGAATCTTTAACAAAAAGGATTTTCTTTGGAGAGTAATCAAGGAGGAACGCAAGAAGAAAAAAACAAGTAATATTTTTGGTGAGTTCTTCGTCCCCTTCTCAATTTCTCTTTGATAATTTTCTCAAGTTGTAAAAAATGGGGAGAAAGAAGGTAAGCATAATCGAGAGAGATGAAGGTCTTCCTGAGGGTTTTGTGACCCAAAATCTGTTGAAAGAACCTGATAAGGAAAAATGTTTGATTTCTGAGGCTGATTTAGAAATTATTAAGAAGAATCACGCATTTCCACCTGAAACTGTTTTCTTCATTCATCCCGACTTAACCTCCGAGTGCTATTCCCCTGAATGGGTGTGTTTCCCGGAATATCCCTTCATCATTGGCCTAAAATTCCCTTTTCCTGACTTAATTACTAGGTTCTTCACCTCTGCCAAACTTAATTATGCCCAAATTATGCCTCAAGGTTGGAGGTGTTTACAAACCCTAGTTAGGTTGAAAGAGGAAACTGGTTTGAATGTGGGTCTGGAAGAGTTGGCTTATACTACTGATATAAGGGGATTTAGTCTTGGGAGGTTTTGCTTTAGGGTTAAGAGTGGTGGTGACCCTGTTTTGAATTCCTACAATGACCCTGCCGATAGAGGATGGAGAAACAAGTTTTTCTTTGCTAGGAAAGATAGCCTAGGTCAAGAGGCTGGTGTAATTTCAAAGTAGAGGTCTCAAGGTATGGGAAATTTCCTTTGATTTCATACATTCTTAAAATCTTTGCACACCTAATCTTAACCAACTTGAATCTTCCTTTGTAGAAGTTGCCAAATTGTGCGTGGTTTTCCCAGAACAAGAAGGGACAAAAGAAACGTGAAGAAAATTTACGAGTTGGATCCACTTGTTAGGTCTTTCAAAGCATTCCTGTCCTTTTTTCTGCAGAGAGGGTTGAGGGTTTGGAAGAAGAAGCTAAACCAGAAGAGTCTCTGCCAGGTTCTATCAAGATGTCTACAGGTGTGATTAACATCTTAAAGTTTTTTCCTATCTTCAATTTGTTCTAATCCTTCAAGTTGTTCTAATTCTATGCCCTTTATTGCAGCTACTCGTTCTAAAACCAATGTGAGTGTTGCGGACCTACTTGCTGATGCTAAAGCAAAGAGGACTGTAAAGAAAGATAGCAAGCCCCCAACTCCCCAATCTGTGGTATCCAGTTCTGAAGTGAATGCATCCAAGAAGAAGGATGAAACAAAGAAAAGAAAACTGGTGGAGGCTGAAGCCACGGACGTGAGTAATGTTTTGGATGTGGAGAAAATGAGAGAGAAGTTTGGTGCTGTGATGACAGATTTTGTCGACAAGGTAAAACGAGGAGACTTTGAACCTTATACCAAAGAATTTATAAAGTATTAATACTTCTTTTACACAGGTTTCGGAGATAATGAGTCCTATTATGGACCAAGTCAATGTTCTGAAAATCAAAGCGGCTAGATGCAATTATGAGGCTGAGGAATCAAAGAAGGAAGCCAAAACAAGTGCAGGGGAAGTAGAAAGACTAAAGAAAGAAGCAAAAATATATGCTGGTGAGGTGGAGAAACTGAAGAAATACAATGCGACTTTGAGAAAGAAATTGGCAGATGTTTGTGCTGAGAAGGTGAAGGAAAATAAGGCTCATGTAAAGGAACTTGAAGCAGCAAAGGAAGATTTCAAGTTTAATGCCACCAAGACAGTGTTGGAGGCCAGGATTCAGCTCATGGAGGAGTTCAAGAATGGGCTGGCTCCAAGTTGGGATTTGGAGGAAGAGAAAAGAACTCTAGAAGACTTCATTGGCGAACCTGTGGATGGAGAGGAGGTGAATTCACTTGAAGCTATTGACAAACTGGTTGATGATGCCAACAAAGTTTTGAGTACCGTAGTGGTGACTCAAGTTGAAGAGAATAATCAAGAGAAGGAGACAAGTATACCACCAGCGGCAGCATGCCAAGATGTTTGAACAATTCAAATGTTTTAAGTAGTTTTAGAAGGAAGGGCAACAAAAAACAATTTCTTTTTTGCTTATTTGGTTATGTAATGGCTCATAAGAGCTCAAACAATTTATTTGGGGGTACTAGGTTGGTCTAGTACTCCAATCTTTCGGTAGGTTTTAAGGGATTTGTTTGGCTTATCCAACTTATCCTTTAGTTGCGAAATTTTTTGGGAACATTTTGAAGTTTTATAGAAGTATTTTAGGCTCTTCAGAAATGCTTGCTTGTTCAGTAGATAAAATGTTGATGATATAAACAGTAGGTAACATGTCAATGTTACAACCAATAGTCACAACTTGAATAAGTGTGAAATCGTGCGCACGGACGAAGGTGTCAAAACCTTAATTCTTTAGAAAAGATGTAAATCTTTTAACCATAAGTAAAATGTACCTTTGATCAGAGGTAAGTCGTTTGAAGAAATAGAACAAGTCTCAGCCATCCTGGCGTGTCAACATGTTCCATTCCTCTCCAGATAAAGTTTCAACATGTTGGAGCCGTACTGGCGTGTTAACATGTTGAACTTCTTTATCTCAGGTCTAAACATGTCGGAGCCGTACTGGCGTGTTAACATGTTCGACCTGCTCCAATTTTGGTCTCAACATGTCGGAGCCGTACTGGCGTGTTAACATGTTGAGCCTACTCCGCTTGTATACCTTGCAAAACAAATTCATGTTAGGATTGGGTGTTAGCGTAACTAACACCCCTCTGATGCTTAAGTTAGTAAGGATTTCTAATAAAATTGAGAATTGAAATACGAGAATGAACTTGGCATAAATTAAATCATACCTGAGAAGTCTAGTTGTTAATAACTTGACTTACATAAAATAAAGCTTTAAATGAATGGCATTCCAACTCCTAGGGACCCTATCTCCATTTGGGGTTGACAACCAATATGCCCCTTTGCCAGCTTCAGCATCAATAAGATATGGTCCTTCCCACTTGGGAGCTAATTTACCTGCATTCAGTTCTCTTGTATTTTGAAATACTTTTCTCAAAACTAAATCACCAACCTGGAATCTTCTTATTCTGACATTCTTGTTATAAGATCTAGCAATCCGTTGTTGATAGGCTGCCATCCTTATCTTGGCTAAATCCCTGATCTCATCAATTGTATCTAGATCTTGGGTTAACAAGAGATTATTTTCATCTTGGGTTAATAAACCATACCTTGCTGTTGGGATTGTCACCTCGACTGGAATTACAGCTTCTGCTCCAAATACCAAGGAATACGGAGTTCTACCTGTGGCCCCATTTGTAGTGGTCCTGTCTGCCCAAAGCACAAGTGGTAATTCTTCAACCCATTTTTCTTTCTTTTGGTCTAGGTGTTTCTTCAAGTTGTTGACAATCAACTTGTTGCTTGATTCAGCTTGACCATTGGCTTGAGGATGGACAGGTGTAGACATGATCAGCTTGATGCCCCAACGAGCACAAAAATCTCTAGTCTTCTTACTTATGAATTGGGATCCATTATCACATATGATCTCTGATGGTACGCCAAACATGCTAATAATATTTTTCTTTAAAAATGAAACTACCTCCTTGTCTCTCACTTGCACATAGGCCTCTGCCTCAATCCATTTTGAGAAATAATCAGTCATTGCCAACATGAACACTTTGCCTCCAGGGGACTTAGGAAACTTGCCCACAATATCCATGCCCCATTGCATGAAAGGCCAAGATGAGACGATAGAGTGTAGAGGTTCAGCAGGTTGATGCAAGATGTTACTGTGTCTCTGGCAAGCATCACATTCTGTACATAGCTCATGGCATCTTGACGCATGGTTGACCAGTAATAACCAGTCTTGAGGGCCTTCGATGCCAATGCTTTCCCACCAGAATGATTTCCACATGTTCCTTCATGGATTTCACTTAGCACGAGCTCAACTTGCTTATTGTCAATACATCTCAAATAGTGTCCTACAAAATATTTCTTAAACAAGACATTATCTATTAAAACAAAAGTTGAAGTACGCATTTTAAAAGATCTAGCATTCTTAATATCAGGTGGAATAGTTCCAAGTAGAAGGAACTCAATTATAGGTTGGGTCCAAGATGAACTTGTATCTTGTGCCCCATTAGATTGAGTAACTTCTTGAGTTTCCTCTACTTGGTCTATTGCCGGGTACTTAACATAAATGATGGGAATATTAGTATGCAACATAGACTTGCAAGTTAAACCCAAGTTGGCCAACACGTCCGCTTCTGTATTCTCTTCTCTAGGGACCTGTTCCAAAGAGAATGACAGGAATTTTAAAGCCAAAGCTTTAACATGTTGGAGATACAGAGTCGTCTTGGAATGCTTCGCCATATAACTGCCATTGAAATGGTTAGCGAGCAATTGAGAATCAACATATACATTTATATGAGTAATATTTAAAATTAAAGTTGTAGTTAAACCCATGATTAAAGCCTCATACTCAGCTTCATTATTCGTCGCATCGAATTCACAAGATACAGCTTGAGGTATGATATCACCTTGAGGGGATTTCAGAACTATTCCCAAGCCAATTCCTTTGGAATTTGAAGCTCCATCTGTATACAGTGTCCAAAATCTAGGAATTGTTTTACCTTCAAGCTATTGTACTTCCAGTTCCACCTCGGGTTGCAAACTTGGACTAAAGTCTGCTACAAAATCAGCTAGAGCTTGAGATTTGATAGCTGTTCTTGGCTCATATGAAATATCATACATGCTCAACTTGACCGACCACTTGGCCAATCTGCCTGACATCTCTGGAGTTCTCAACACATTTCTCACAGGATAGTTAGTTCTAACAGTTATAGAATGTGTTTCAAAATAATGACGTAGTTTAGTAACAGCAGTAGTTAAGGCTAAAATTAACTTTTCAAGATGAGAGTACCTCGTTTCAGCATCTAGTAATGACTTATATAATAAACAGGATGCTGTTCACCTGGGATTTCTTTCACCAACACTGCACTAACTGCATTCTCAGATACTGCTAAATATAAATAAAGGTGCTCACCACGTTCTGGTTTAGCAAGTAGGGGTGACATCATCAAGTATTTTTTAAGTTGTTTAAAAGCTGCCTTATGTTGGTCAGTCCATTGGAAGAGTTTATTCTTTCTTAACACTTCGTAGAATAACCTGCACTTATCAGATGATTTAGATATAAATCTATTTAGGGCAGCTACTCTACCTGTTAACCTTTGGACGTCTTTGATATTCTTGGGGGATTCCAAGTTGAGAATAGCTTTGATCTGTTCGGGACTGGCTTCAATTCCTCTTTTGGTCACCATATAGCCCAAGAACTTTCCTGCTTTAACACCAAAATTGCACTTTGCTGGATTAAGTTTCATGTTGAAAGCTTTCAAGATGTTGAACGCCTCAGCAAGATGTTCCACGTGATCTTCAATATGCTTGGACTTTACTACCATATCATCTATGTAGACTTCCATTGTCTTGCCAAGTTGATCTTTGAACATCTTGTTCACCAGCCTCTGATAAGTTGCCCCTGCATTTTTAAGACCAAATGGCATAGCAATATAACAATATATACTGATAAGTGACTATTATATAGTCATTTATCCTTATTTTTATATACTTTTTATTGCATAAATCATCATTTCTCATTTCATTTCATATACTTTTTAGTTCCTTTTCCTTATTTTCTAGATTTTACGCTTTTGGTATTTTTCTTGCTTTTTAAAACAGGTTTTAGGTTCATTTTTATCAAAAGGATACTTGGACACTTCAAGGCAAAAGACTTGGGAGAGCACCAACCAAATCAAGCACACAAAGTTAAAATTCAGACAGAGCGGCCGTGCAGAAAAGATAGAGCGGCCGTGCACTTGGCCTTTTTCAGGCCATTTTTGGCCCTAAATTATAGAGTGGCCGTGTCTTGAAGAGGGAGCGCCCGTGTCATCTTATGGAGCGGCCGTGCAGCTTATATAGGAGCGGCCGTGCGAAGTGTCAAGACTTAAATTCAAATCTGGCGCCAATGGTCACACGGCCGTGCAACTTCCTTGACGCGGCCGTGCAAAACGCGACCGCGGACGTAAAGGCACCTTTTGGTTGCACCCGATTGAAGAGTTCCCTCCTTTTATAAATAGGACCCTAGTGATCAGTCTTAAACAATGAATTATTAGAGAGAAACTTCTGATATTAGATAGATAGAAAACACAAATACTTGTGATAACAATTTCTAAGGAGATTTGAAGATCAAGTCATTATTTTGTTCTTGAAGTCACTTTGGAAGAAGAGCAATAAAAGTGAAGCATTATTTCCAGCATTTGTTCATCATAAGTCTTTCTTACTCAATCTCTTATTTTAATTGCTTATATATTATAAATGGCTTGTGAGTAATCCCCCATATTCTTGGGGTTGGAAACTTCAAAAGCATGCTTATTCATCATCTAAAAATGATTAGTCTTGTCTTCTTTCTTCATCTAAAACAATCTCTTTATATTATTCTCTAAATGCCTTACTTATTGGCGATATCCAATTTGTATGATTCGAGTCAATTGAGAGAAGTACCTAGCGGAGAATCTCAATTGACGGAACCATATAAAGAAACTAGGTTTATTGATCACGAGAGTAGTTCAATGGCCTAGGGATGTTCCTTTAATGGAAAGTATGTTGACTTCCGTCCTTAATGGATTCTTACTAATTATGGTCAGCTAGAGATAAGCCGGAATGCCCGTTTGTGACAGGGCGGGGGCAAACATAAACGGATTTCTCAAACAGTTAGGACATAATTAGTGAAGAATACAAACGCTATTGTCCTAGACCGAAATAGCGTAGGCCTAACATACCATCCTTGCTTTTTATGAAAACCTTTTATTTCTAAGACAATGACAATTTGATGAATAAGAATATGTGTATGATTTCCAATCCCAAGAATGCTTCGTTTTATAAGATTTAAATTAAAAGTATTTTCTGTTTATGATCTCTCTATTATTCTAAAAACAAATTTTATCTACCCCCCAATCCTTTCTATATTTTCTAAAAGACAAAAATATCCCTTAAGTAAACCCTGTCTCTGTGGGATCGACTCGTACTTGCACCCGCTATATTACAATAGCCCGTGCGCTTGCGGATATAAAATAAACCGTTAGGTTTCGACTCTAACAAGTTTTTGGCGCCGTTGCCGGGGACAACGGTTTACTTTTCATTTTTGTCTTTACTACATAATTTTTAGTTTTTATTTTATTTTTACTATTTTGCTTTCTCGTCCTATAATCTGTTGCGTTTAATTTTTCTTCAAGTGTTTTTCTTATAGTTTATGAAACGGTCTCGGACATTCGTTGACAACTTTGATCCGGAACCCGAAAGAAGCTTTCACGAAAGATTAAGAAGATATAGAGAAACATTGAAGAAACACATGGAGGGAGAACAGCAGACACCCGCTAGGACCCTACGGGACTTTGTTAATCCAAGTACCCCGGGAACTAGATCCCCTATTGTTGTGCCGAATGCCGGAGCGGCACACTTTGAGATAAAGCCGCGACTTTTGCTTATGGTTATGAATAACCAATATAGCGGCACCGCTTTCGATGATCCTCATCTCCACATCCAAACATTCCTTGAATATTGTGATACCACACGTATTCAGAATGTTACCCCGGAAGCGATTCGGATGCGCCTTTTTCCTTTCTCTCTTAAGGATAAGGCGAAACAGTGGTTAATTTCAGTCCCACCCAACTCTTTTACAAATTGGGACCAAATTGAAGCAGCATTCCTTGGACGTTTCTTCCCTCCGAGCAAGACTGCTCAAATTCGGACGAAGATTACAAATTTTAGCCAAACAGGAAGCGAATCACTGTATGACGCTTGGGAGCGATTCAAAGATCTCCTAAGGACGTGCCCTCACCACGGGCTTGAAAAGTGGTTAATTGTGCACACTTTCTACAATGGTCTCACATATAGAACAAGGGAGACAATTGATGCCGCCGCAGGAGGTGCACTAATGAATAAGACGGTGGATGAAGCATACGACTTGATAGAAAGCATAGCCACGAATCACTATCAATGGTTCAATGAGAAGGAACAACCGCGGGGATTCCGTGTAAGTATAATATTGATGTCATTACTACCTTATCTTCTAAAGTTGATATGCTTCTTAAAAAGTTTGAAAACTTTAATGTAAATCCCGTGGCCAACATTAATGTTGTTTGTGAACTATGTGGGTCAAACTCACATAGTACAGAATGTTGTGAATTGCTTGACACTACTTCTAGTGATCAAGTAAAATTTGTTAATTCTTATGGGGAAAAGGGTGGTATGTATTCAAACACATACAATCCCGAGTGGAGAAATCACCCAAAATTTTCCTATAAGAATAACAATATTTTAAACCCGCAATCTTCTACACAACCACCGGGATTCACACAAAAGAATTTCAATGGCAATTCTAGTGCTTTCCCTCCCCCTAAGTCTAAATTGGATCTTATTATGGATTTTATGATTGAAAGTAAGAATGAGCAAGAAAAGACCAATAATGAGTTAAGGGAATCCATAAAGTCGTTGAATGCTAGGTTTGATAATTTAGCCGCCCACAATAGAATGCTTGAAAATCAACAAGCTCAACAAGCCGGTACCTCGCATAGACCACAAGGGAGTTTCCCCGGTCAATCGCAAAGGCCCGACGAGCATGTTAGTGCGGTAGAAACTAGGAGTGGAAAAGAAATTATAGATCCCCTTCCTAAGGAAAATATCAAACCGAGTAAGGAGAAAGTTAGTCCAACCCCACCGATGGTTGAGACTAATGAAGATGTTGAAAATGGGACAGAATCCCCTAAGATTTCTAGAAATTTTGACCCTCCAATACCATACCCCCAAAGGTTGGTAAGAGCCAAACTTGACAAACAATTTGCAAAATTTTTAGAAGTCTTAAAGTCTATTTACATCAACATACCTTTTACCGATGCCCTTCAACAAATGCCATCTTATGCTAAGTTCTTAAAGGATATTCTTGCAAATAAAAGAAAACTTGAGGAGCATGAGACTGTCGCTTTAACAGAAGAAGTAAGTGCCATTTTACAAAGAGAACTTCCTCCTAAATTAAAAGATCCCGGCACTTTCTCTATTCCTTGCAAAATAGGTAAATACAATGTTGATAATGCTTTGTTGGATCTTGGGGCAAGTGTGAGCCTCATTCCGCTTTCGGTAGGTAAGAAACTAGGTGTGGGGAAAATGAAACCCACCACTATTTCTCTCCAACTAGCGGATCGCTCCATTAAATACCCGATGGGTATTATGGAAGATGTCCCTTGTCAAATCGGGAAATTGATCATCCCGGTCGACTTTGTAGTCCTTGAGATGGAGGAAGATCACCAAATTCCAATCATTCTAGGAAGGCCATTTCTTGCCACTGCAGGGGCAATTATAGATGTAAAGAATGGCACTCTTTCTCTAAACATTGGAAATAAGAAGGTCGAATTTAAAAACTTAAATCTCAAGAAGTCGTGCCATGAAGTCAACACTCCTAAAAATGATAGCAAAAAGGGTGAAAAGTCACAAGCAAAGGACTCAAGAATAATAATTAAAAAGCCCTTAGATCATAGAGGTGAAAAACATGTGCGCCCTAAACAGCCTAATAAAATTGAAAAATCAAAGGGTAGGGGGCCTAAGAAAAAAGGCACACCGGAATGTCGCGTGTGCATCAATCATAAGATCTCAATCACGCCAAAGGGTAAGGAATGGCGAGTTGTTAAGGATAAGAGACCATTACAATACCACTCACCGCCCATTGTTACTGATAGAAAGGGGTCGAGCTTATGACCTTAAACAAGCATCATCGGAATAGTAAACTGATGGATTATATTACTGTTTATCATAATTTTGTTTACCACCGCATGCTTATCTTTTTACTCTTTGTCCTTGAAACATTGAGGACAATGTTAATTTCAAGTGTGGGGGGGTATAATTGCTTTCTAGTGTAATTTTTTCTTTTCTTAGTTGCATTTTTTTTCTTTTTATGCATGTATAATAGTATATAAAAAAAAAAAAAAAAAAAAATCCCTATGATGATCAAAAATCATTATCTTTATGCTTGCCATTTGTCCTAGTATAAATGCCTTTATCTTTCCTCTCATATTTTCTATACACTTAGAAATCTATAAAAAGGAAAAGTATAAGGGATCTTTTTTAGGAAATAATTGAAAGCCTCATAAGTTGGTATAGCACAATATAGAATCTCATCAAGGAAAATGCATTTGATTAGAAAGGAATTCTTTTATGCTTGATTATATATGCAAATTTTGAATATATTCTTTTAAGATTGTACATTTTTTATCTTTATTAGATATTTATTCCATTTTTAGAAGCACCTTTTTGTTTGCATCCCTTGAATCACACCCTTTCATAAATTCCATCCTTCCATTTTCAAATCAAGTCAAAGAAAAACATTTCTATCTTATTAATAAAAGAGTGACAGTGGTCACCAAACCTTAAAAGCAAAAAGAAACCTATTATCTCCTAAGTAACTCGGGGCACGGCGTTCGCTGCGACGATGCTTCCTTGCCAAAACGGAAATAATATCCAAAAGTATTCTTGATCTAAGTATTAGGAACATGGGGCTCGCGACCACAATGTCTCCTACTTGAAAGGATCAAGAATAACTTAGGTCTTTTGCAAAAATATAACACGTACAAAAATAAGATAAATTTGTTTGACTTTGACGAGATTTTTTCACTACCATCACCCATTCTTCACCCTTGTGATTCAAGAATGTAATACAATTCTTCGGAACTTCTAAATTGTGAATAAAATGTCTATACCTTCTCTTGTACATCTTAAAGAAATAAAATTCATCTTTTCTAAAAAATCACTCTAAAAAGTGATAGCTTTTCCTACCAAGAAGATTCTTCCTTCTAGCATGCTTTACTTGGTCAAAATTCTATATATGCTATACTAGGTTATTGTCTTGCATTTTATCTCTTTAAAATATCCCTAAAATATTTCTTCCTAAAATAATTTTTTAAAGGTATTCAAAATATGATTAGATAGATAAAAGGCATTATCTACAAGGCATTCAAGGGCTTGCTACTTTATTTCTGAGGGAATCAATCATATTTTTCTCCCTCTCCATATTTCATTCTAAGTTTGCTTGGGGACAAGCAAAGGTTTAAGTGTGGGGGAGTTTGATAAGTGACTATTATATAGTCATTTATCCTTATTTTTATATACTTTTTATTGCATAAATCATCATTTCTCATTTCATTTCATATACTTTTTAGTTCCTTTTCCTTATTTTCTAGATTTTACGCTTTTGGTATTTTTCTTGCTTTTTAAAACAGGTTTTAGGTTCATTTTTATCAAAAGGATACTTGGACACTTCAAGGCAAAAGACTTGGGAGAGCACCAACCAAATCAAGCACACAAAGTTAAAATTCAGACAGAGCGGTCGTGCAGAAAAGATAGAGCGGCCGTGCACTTGGCCTTTTTCAGGCCATTTTTGGCCCTAAATTATAGAGTGGCCGTGTCTTGAAGAGGGAGCGCCCGTGTCATCTTATGGAGCGGCCGTGCAGCTTATATAGGAGCGGCCGTGCGAAGTGTCAAGACTTAAATTCAAATCTGGCGCCAATGGTCACACGGCCGTGCAACTTCCTTGACGCGGCCGTGCAAAACGCGACTGCAGACGTAAAGGCACCTTTTGGTTGCACCCGATTGAAGAGTTCCCTCCTTTTTATAAATAGGACCCTAGTGATCAGTCTTAAACAATGAATTATTAGAGAGAAACTTCTGATATTAGATAGATAGAAAACACAAATACTTGTGATAACAATTTCTAAGGAGATTTGAAGATCAAGTCATTATTTTGTTCTTGAAGTCACTTTGGAAGAAGAGCAATAAAAGTGAAGCATTATTTCCAGCATTTGTTCATCATAAGTCTTTCTTACTCAATCTCTTATTTTAATTGCTTATATATTATAAATGGCTTGTGAGTAATTCCCCATATTCTTGGGGTTGGAAACTCAAAAGCATGCTTATTCATCATCTAAAAATGATTAGTCTTGTCTTCTTTCTTCATCTAAAACAATCTCTTTATATTATTCTCTAAATGCCTTACTTATTGGCGATATCCAATTTGTATGATTCGATCAATTGAGAGAAGTACCTAGCGGAGAATCTCAATTGACGGAACCATATAAAGAAACTAGGTTTATTGATCACGAGAGTAGTTCAATGGCCTAGTGGATGTTCCTTTAATGGAAAGTATGTTGACTTCCGTCCTTAATGGATTCTTACTAATTATGGTCACTAGAGATAAGCCGGAATGCCCGTTTGTGACGGGCGGGGGCAAACATAAACGGATTTCTCAAACAGTTAGGACATAATTAGTGAAGAATACAAACGCTATTGTCCTAGCCCGAAATAGCGTAGGCCTAACATACCATCCTTGCTTTTTATGAAAACCTTTTATTTCTAAGACAATGACAATTTGATGAATAAGAATATGTGTATGATTTCCAATCCCAAGAATGCTTCGTTTTATAAGATTTAAATTAAAAGTATTTTCTGTTTATGATCTCTCTATTATTCTAAAAACAAATTTTATCTACCCCCCAATCCTTTCTATATTTTCTAAAAGACAAAAATATCCCTTAAGTAAACCCTGTCTCTGTGGGATCGACTCGTACTTGCACCCGCTATATTACAATAGCCCGTGCGCTTGCGGATATAAAATAAACCGTTAGGTTTCGACTCTAACATATACCTTCTAGAGTCATGAATGCCGTATCCTCTTGGTCTGAGGGCTCCATTTGAAATTGCTGAAAACCTGAGGACGCATCCATGAATGTCAAGATATCGTGACCAGCTGTCTCATCAACTAGAGAATCAATATGAGGAAGAGGGAATGGATCTTTCGGGCAGGCCTTGTTCAAGTCTGTGAAGTCCACGCATACTCGCCACTTGTCGTTCCTCTTCTCTACCACCACAACATTAGCTAACCACCTTGGATATTGAACTTCCCTGATCATCTTGGACTTCAAAAGCCTCTCGACTTCATCCTTTATAATCTGGTTTCGCTCCTGGGCAAATTTTCTTCTTTTCTGGTGGACAGGACGGATGGTTGGATCAATGTTCAACTTGTGAGTAATGATGTCCTTGCTTATTCCTGTCATATCCTCATGCTTCCACGCAAAACAACATTTCTGACTCTTCAAGAACTCAATCAGTTCCTCCTCGATTTCGGATGGAAGATCTGCACCAACTTGCACTTGGGCCTCAGGGTTTGACTCATCAACAGAAATACTTTTCGTCTCATGCTCCACTGCTTCAAGAACATCCTGGGCCTTTTTCTTTAATTGCTATGCTTGACGAGGAACTGAACTTGCTTTCATATTAACCTTGTAGCACTCTTTAGAAGCCTGCTGATTTCCCTTCAACTTGGCCACACCCCAAGGTGTTGGAAATTTGACGCACTGGTGATAGGTTGACGGCACGGCCTTCATGTTGTGGATCCAAGGTCTTCCCAAAATGACATTGTACGAGGATGAGCATTCAATCACACAGAACCTTTCCATAGAATTCATACCCTCCAAATAGATAGGCAACTTGATTTCTTCGACTGTTTGCTTTACTTCACCACTGAACCCCACCAGTATGGATGAATTCTTCACAACTTCGAACAAAGGAATGCCCATCTCTTCCAGAGCATGAGTGAAAATTATGTTAACTGAGCTGCCGCCATCAATCAGAATTCTCTTGACCACACAATTAGCAATCTGCACCTGGACAACTAGACCATCATGATGGGGGTCCAACGTGTTATCCTTATCCTCATCTTCAAAGGAGATAACTTGACCATCTGTGAATTCGCGACACCTTGAGGGCAGTTCTGACTGATCCTCCTTATAACTCTTGGCATGACGCTTGGCTGCAGAATAAGTTGTACCGCAATTATGGGATCCACCTGAAATAACATTTACTAACTTGGTGGCTGGAGGAGGTGCAACTTTCTCGGGTCTAGATTGCTCCCCAGAATCAGGCTCTTTGGACTCATTTCTGACCCTCTTCTTACCCAACAGATCCTTAAGAAGACCCTTTGACAATAGATGAGCAATTTCCTTCCTCAAGGCAAAACAATTTTCAGTAGTATGCCCAAACTCCTCATGAAACGCGCACCACTTGGACTTATCCTTCCAAGTCGAGGGCTTGTCACTCTTCTTAGGCCATCTTGCTTTGTCTCCAAGATTTTCCATGGCGCAAAGGATTCCTGCAATGTTCACGTAAAAGCAAAGAATCGAAATTTTAGGATAGTCATTATCATCCCCATCTTGATCATCATCAATGTAATGAACTTTAGAGGATTCAGATTTAGCAGGGGGTTTGCCCCTGTTAGACTTATAATGATGGGAATCTGTTTTTCTGTCTGAGGGCTCAAATAGAGGAGTAGGGGTCCTCCCAGCTGACTTCTCCATTGCCAGGCTATCATCTTCCAATCTGATGAAACGCAAGGCTCGTTCTCGATTTCTTCAAGTTGTTTCGCAGAGTCATCACTAACTCATTATAAAATAGAGTGCTCTTCTTCAAGCCTATACGGAATGCTTCCGTAGCCGTGGACATATCCAAGCCGGGTATAGTCACCGCTCCTTGTTAAACCTGTGCAAATATTCTTTAAGACTTTCGTTGGGTTGTTGCACAATTCTGTAAAGGTCACTAGTCAACTTGTCAAATGCCCTGTTGCACGAAAATTGATTAGTAAACATGTTGACAAGTTGAGCATAAGAAGAAATAAAATTTAGAGGAAGTCCTGTTAGCCACTTTAAGGCTGGTCCTGACAAAGTCGAGCCAAAACCCCTGCAAAAACACGCTTCTTTAAAAACAGGGGGGATACTTATGATATCCATCGATTCCTGATATAGCAACACATGCTCTGCTGGATCGGTGCTCCCGTCATACTTCTTCATATGAGGGACTGAGAACTTCTTTGGGATCTCTACATTAGCTATTGCTGGAACAAAACGAGATTCGTTAAAGCAAGTTGGAGAAACTTGGTGATAAGGCAAGTTGACTCCAGGCACGCTTCGAAGCAAATCTTTTATAGTCTGCATTTCCTTAACAAGTTGATTCTCTGTGAAAAGAGGATTGTTATAAATTGAGATGCAGAAAGTATCAAAAGCATTAAAGAAATTCCTGTTTGCCCCATCGAAGGTGTGGCATAGGTGTAGCAAGATGACAACACAGGTCAAGCTAGCCGGAAGGTCAATCTCGGTTGCGTGATTGGAATGGACGTCACGATTGTGCTTTCGCGGCAAGGTACTGGACATAGGGATATCTCCAAAATGACTTGGTCCTGTACCTGCACCAAACAAAGATCTAGGATGCAAAGGTGAAAATGGAGTAGATACTTGAGTTTCAGCTTGCTTCCCTTTACGCATGGCATCAATGGCATTGAATATCATGGTATTTATATGCTCTTGAGCATCCAATCGGTCAGTCACTTTCTTCAACATAGTGACCATGTTGGACATTAGCTCCAAATTGACAGCTTCCGAATTTGAAGATAGGTTGCCTTGGGTGCCGGAACTAGGAAGCGGCTGACTCCTCTCACCTTGACTACCGGACGGCGGATTGGTCATTTCTACGCAAATAATCAAAGTATTCCCACAGACGGCGCTAAATTATTTTGGTCAAATTTCAATAAGTACCACCAATGACAAGAAAAATGACAAAAGAGATAAGAATCAGGGTACAATGATTATTGGATAGAATAGAAATGAACACGAAGAATTTGTTGACTAGGGAAAGCCCTTGAACAACTTGTTCGCCGGCACAAAACCCCGGGAGGTTTAGGAACCTGCCTTGACCAAAAGGTGTATTAATGGCTGAGTTTGAGTACAAAAATAAGAGCGTAAATAGGGGAGCTTATGCTAGTGAGATTGTGTGTGTAAAATACAGGTGTTTATCCCCCTTTTATACCTCAAATAACGGCTAAAATACAAAGAAAATAACAGGCCTAGAATCTCAGAATTAAGTTGATCCTGTTGAGATATTCTCGCCACTTTGTTGATGAAGGAGATAATGGTCCGTTGCTGGATACTTCAAGGGAGAAACGTCATTGAATCAGTCTCCTAATTCATTAGCACGTTTTCTGAAAAGTAGGGTTTAATATAACAATAATTCAACCTGCAAGATGATCAAGATGTAGTAGGAGAACGCAAGTTTGTTAGTACCAAGATGTTATGCGCAAGTTGAAAACATGTTTACTGAAAATGTAGGGCCTAACACATAAGTCATGTATACAAGGTACATGTGTTCAAACCCGTTAAAAATTTAACGAATTGTTAATTTATTCACCACATTGCAATAAATTGACAATCTTAGATGGCAAATTAACACTTGGACTAGCAACGAGGCGCGCGTGAGAGTGAGGTGGAAAAGAGCGTGAGGTGGAAAATAAGGAAATAGAGAGTGATGATGTCATGAAGGGGATAAGAGACCAATGGTATTTAACTAGGGGGTGGAGAGGGAGGGAGGGGGAAACCCAAGAAACCAGCAGACAATTGTCTTTGGTATATAAATGAGTTTCACTTTTTTAAATGTACAACTCTCCCTGCCCTCATATTCTCTCTGTGTCATCATCTATCACGTGACCACTTTTTTCTTTATTATTATTATTATTATTATTATTATTATTATTATACTCCCTCCGTCCCAATCTAAATGTCCAAACTTTCCTTTTTGAGCGTCCCATTGAAAATGTCTCATTTCCAAAAAAGGAAAGTTTTTTTCACTATTCAACCCACTCATTCTCTCTCCTACTTTACTTTTACACTCACAACATTCTCTCTCCTAACTATTCCTCCCACTCATTCTCTCTCCTATTTAATTTTTCATACTCACAACATTTAAACTTTTTCTCTTTCCTACCTCACTTTTTCTCTTTCCTACCTCACTTTCCTTAATTCCCGCGCCGAACCCATTTTTGGACATTTAGATTGGGACGGAGGTAGTATTTTTTAAAACTTTTCAATTTACAACTTGGAATATAGGAAAATTGACCTTTAATCTTTCAAAAGGAAAAATCATGACTGCACTATCATCTAAACCAATGCGCTGGCTTTAACTGGATCTATCAATTTACTAAATCAAACGTTACAAGTAAAATACAATTTGAAGGTCTTTTGAGTGTAGTTTTCAAAGCGATTTTTGGATCATCATTTGAAACTTTCTATAGAAGATTATGACTGTTTTGATGAAGAGAAGTCATAGGAATATATTCATTCGAAAATTGACTATATTTTCATGTTTTTAATGTATTTTGAGGTTTCTATCTTATCTTATCTTTAAATAATACTCCCTCCGTCCCAACAATTGCTTCCTCTTTTTTAAAAATTACGCAAATTAAGGAAATGAGAGGGAAGTAAAGATGTTGTGAGTGTAATTTGAAAATAGGAGAGAGAATGAGTGGAGGGAATAGTAAATTATAATAGTGTTGTGAGTATTAAAATAATGAGGAGAGAGAATGAGTGGAGGAAATAGTAAAGATTCCTTTGCCAAAAAAGGAAAGTGGAAGCTATTAACGAGACACCCAAAATGGCAAAATGGGAAGCTACTATTGGGACGGAGGGAGTATTTGTTAGATCATGTTTAATGGTGAACGAATTTTTCGTTCATCACGTGAACGAAACTGGCATGTAAATGAAATTTCGATCATGCTAGCTTACATTCTGTAGTGGTGAACAAATTTTTCGTTCATAGAAATATTTTTTAATAGAAATTTGATATTATAAAATTAATAATATACATTAATAAATATTATTTTTTATTAACATCATTAACAATAAATATTTTTTTATTATTTTACTTAATACACAATTTTAAAAAATTAAACACTCATAAATAAACGTTAAATTACGATAATTTAAAACATTACACTCATGAAAATTGTGTTGGAATAGTTTTGAAAATTGTGTTGCTGAAAATTTTGTACGAAATTGGGATCGTTTGCCAGCATTTGCTCGAACCAAGTATGATCAGGATTTGTTCCAGATTATGAGAACTATTCCCGTAATTACTCATAATAAAAAAAAATCTTGATTTTTTTTGCTAAGTATAGAGAAAGAAAGTATGAAAGAAGAGATGTACTCCCTCCGTCCCGCTAGTAACCGCACTGTTACTGTTTGCGCGGGAATTAAGGAAAAAAATAATGATATAAATATTATGAGTGTAAAAGTAAAATAGGAGAGAGAATGAGTGGAGGAAATAGTAAATTATAATGGTGTTGTGAGTATTAAAATAATGTATGAGAGAGAATGAGTGGAGGGAATAGTAAAGATTCTTTGCCATTTTAGGAAGTGTGCGATCTGTAATGGGACACGCCCAAAATAGAAAGTGTGCGGTTTGTAGCGGGACAGAGGGAGTACATAATCTAGCAATCTTGAGCTCTAATTATAGTGAAAAATAAACGTAAATTTGGATCTAAACGACGTCGTTTGACGCAAGAGAAAATTTAAATATATAAAAAATTAAAATTTTATCAAATATATACAATAATTTTTTTATCATTTTTAAATAGGAAATATTAAAATTATGTCAAATATTATAAAATTAGACTCTATTTATAGAGGAAAAGAAATTATAAACTTTTTTAATATTTTTATTTCAATAATATAATTTTAAAAATGTCAAAATTACAAAATACACATATAGCCATAACGAAATTTTCGCTCATGAATTCGTTCATGAAATGAACGAAACTCATGAAGGAAATTTCGTTCATGGTCATGAACGAAATTTCGTTCACCACTAATTGCCATGAACGAAATTTCGTTCACGGAATTGCTTTTGGTGAACGAAATTTCGTTCATCACCATTAATCATGCTCTTAGTTCACTCTAGAATTTTTAGTATTCATAAACTTGGAGGGACATTTTAAATAATCTATAAATACCCTGATTAGTCTTTGTAAAGCAAAGTTGAATTTTGAATTGATTAAATATAAGATTGTGCTTTGTACCTTCTTTTACGTTTTTTATCTATTCGATAGATTTCGTTTAGCGGTTAACATTGTTCACCTATATCTCTTTGATAAATTTCAAAAGTGGTGAGTGTTTATATCATGTTTCTTCAAGGTGGATTCATTGAATTGGTAACCATACTATCCATTTTTATCCTATCACTTTTCTTTATTTTTCTTTTCGCTACATTTTTTGATATCATTGGAATTTGGATCATTGGAGTAATTGTTTCATTGGTTAAATAATACAAGAGTGAGAAATAATAAATTATAGTAAATTGGATACTCCATCCGTTCCAAAATGCTTGCAGTTTTTAGAGAGATTTTTTTTCCTAAAATACTTACAGTTTAATAGTTTTTCATAAAAAATTGACATATTTTGCCAAATCTGCCCTTAAAAGATTAAGGCCAATAAAGGGCTTATCCCATCATTATCTATAGTATAAATAAGAACTGTTCACCTCAACATGTGAACAGTTCAATGAATAGTGTCAAATGTCAAATTTTTCATTTTGTCCTCACTAAGTTGTTCCTTGACCATTTTGCCCTTAAAAAAAATAATTTTTAATTAAAAAAAAAAAAAACAAACACGTGTTCTCGAACACGGGCTTTTACTAGTTTATTACATGAAAAGAAGTTGTATTATTAATACGATAATTATTAATACAAGAATAAATAATAATGTTTATCCTTATTCTTGTCTTTGTGTTTTGTTTGTGATATACTATGTAAAATTCTAAAAAACAATAAATTTAAGAAAAATCTATCATTTGGAAAAAAGGTGTTTTGAAATGTCACGAGATGAAAAAGTGTTACTGGAGGCATATTCGTCTCAATAATTATATGGGCCATTTGCTAAATTTGAATATTGGACCCGTAATATTTAAATAAAACCAACAAAATCTATACTCCCTCTGTTTAAATTGGGAAAACAGAATTATTCCCCTTAACTTAAGAATTGGTTGCAAATATGTCCATAGCATCAAAAATTGGCACATTTGCCCCTAAACTCAATGTATAATAGGGCAGATTTGATCTTCGTTAATTTTCATCTAATATTTAACGATTATGAAACCTAAATTGAATTAAAACGACATAAATGCGGTAAATTGTGAACTATTAAACTATAAATCCTAAAGAATATTTTAGTCATAGAGTTTTTCAACTTGAAAAGGAATTGCACAATCTAGAACAAGGTTCTAGCTCAGTTGAAATATATTACCATAAATTGAAAGGTTTGTGGGATGAAAGCAATGCTCTAGACACAGTTAATACATGTTTTTGTGCTTGCACTGTTGGTGTAATGCCCTAGGCTTTAGTTATGTTTAACTGAAAACCGTTATGTATCATCTTTATCGTTTATGTTTATTATTTGATTATTATATAGTTTGCATATTTATTGTAATAATCTCCGTCCCTAATTATTAAGAGAATAATTAGTATAATTGTCAATGGATAATCATATGATGATTATATGCATAGAGATGCACATTGAAATTATGGGTACTTGTTAGAGAACAAGTGACTGGACTTGACCCGTATGAGATTTATGTCATGGTCAAATGTCATAAGTAAATCTCATAAGGTTACTTCATTTAGTCCCTAGACTCGAGATTATCATGACCTTTACATATGATGAAAAGTTATGTTTGATTTTAGTCAAACGGTATCTTAACACGATATCTATAAAGGCTATCTTTGGCATGATCGGATTCATGATGGGAAGGATGATAAGTCAAGATGGAATTTGTCCCTCAAAAGAGAGATGTTTTGCTTGGGCCCCTCGATGAGTGATAATGATGAAAGCGTGTGGCCACACCCCAATATGATTGGACTATCATTATACTCAAGATCGAGAAAGCATTGAACAAATACAAGTTGACGTGGACCATGACTTGTGTTCAATATAACATCGTGAGACAAAGGGAGAAATGGAAGTGTACCATTGGAAACGTGAACTCTTACGTTATATTATTTGGGTAGACATAATGGCTTGCTAGAGTCCGCTTATGTCTTATGGGATTCGATATGATCGAACTCATTGCCAACATAATATAATCCTATTGGGTCACACACAACTAGAATGAATTGGTTAAACCAAAGGAAGAATGATTGAGAGTTCCTGCATATGGCAACTTATGTCACGCGACATAACTAGCCACTGGCTAGTTATGTCACGCGACATAACTAGCCACTGGCTGGTTATGTCGCGCGACATAACTAGCCACAGACGCGTTTTTGACAGTCTGTTCTCCTAATTCGATTAGGAAACATATTTACACTAAAGTAGTATAAATATGTGAGGTCTGTCAACCCTAAGGCCTGGCCGAAATTTTCAAGGGAAAATCATAACAAAATACTCTCAATATTCTTCCATAAGTTTTAGGAATCTAGCAATTCCCAACCCGAGAATTGTTCTCGACATTCATATTTGTGTGGATTACCAAAAGAGGGTCTTAGTTTTGTTCAAACAAATCAAAGACCTAGAGTTCAAATACAAGATCCAAAGGAGTTGAAGATTCGAAGATTTGAAGATCAAAAGTTTGTGATTACGAATCACATAATTATCCGTTCGATAGCTCAAGACCGGAAAGCAATTTAGGTTGGTAAATTCTATCTCATAGCAATTCAATTTAATCGTATAGAACGGATCTTAGGGCTTGGGTTTTGTGTTAATTTGATGCTTAATTCCGCCGCGCATGGATCCATAAAACCCAACAAAGTGGTATCGTGAGCCCCGTTCATATGGTTAAGTTTGAATTAACATGCTAGAATGATTATATAAATTGTTTATATGTTCGTTGCATGTTTTTGTATTCGATAGAATTTTGATTGTTTATGTGAAACAATGTGAAAATCGTTTTCGAATTATGTTGAATTAAATCTGTAAAAGGGTTGTTTTATATGATTTAATTGCATGTAATCTGAATTGATTGAAATCTGAAATCTGCGACCGGCTACCTATGTCGTGCGACATAGTAGGCCACAGAGGAAATTCGGTAATCCGGCCGGTTATGTCACGCGACATAACTAGCCACCGGCTAGTTATGTCACGCGACATAATAAGCCAAATCAAGCGTAATCGGTTTGTTTAATTTTTACGCTAATCTATGATTGTGTTTGCAATCTGAGATGTTTTATGTCTTAATCTGGATGCTATAAATTTCTGGAAATAAAATTTATAGGGCTATGCTAGATTAATTCATTGTTTATGATGCATGCTTAATTAATTCAAATGTGTTTTATTAATTGTTGCGATGCATGAATTTTTTGTTCTTAAGTGTTAAGAATTTTATTAGATGTTTAGTTGAAACATTGAATTGTGATTTCCTAAAATGCTTAGTTGAATCATTGCATTATAGTTTCCTAATATGTTTAGATTTAAATTTTGGATTTTATGATTGTTTATGGAAACAAGTCATAATTACGCGAAATTTAAAAGGAAACTAATTGTTTATAAAAGGTAGTGATTATGTTGCCAAATCAGAGTTGATTTCTAATTGTGCATGACTAGGAGAGTTCTGTCTAAGGAAGAGTTGGTACTTAAGTAGCCCTTGTGGCTCACCTATCTTCCTGGGAACTTACCTGGTGCATGATTATGACTATCTTTGCTGATATGCTTATAATCTACCTTAAAGAACCTTCATTTAACTTTTAAGTTCTTTATGCCAATCCATGATTTAAACACTTGAGACCACTCGGATAGTTTTGGGTGGGCTTGCCATAGCAAGGTGCTTTGATTCTATTCCGTTTGCGAGCAAGATGAGGAAATGGTGGTTCCTATACGTTTAAAATGGATGAACTTAATTGGGTTATCAAAATGGTTTTGGACCCAAGGCATAAGATGAGATTAAAATATGCTTGGACATATGATGTCTTAAATAAATCTCATAAAAGATCCTAAGAGTCATATATGATATGATTGATGTTTTCTACCTAATTAGTTTAATCTTGAGCGGTGCGCCATAGCGTACTTGAGATTAAATTAAAGTTGGATCTTAGTCCTAAGAGTCATATACGATATGATTGATGTTTTTCTACCTAATTAGTTTAATCTTGAGCGGTGCGCCATAGCGTACTTGAGATTAAATTAAAGTTGGATCTTAGCCCATTGAATGCATATTATGCTTATTAGCATTAGAAGGTGTATGATTTAGTGGGAGTATTTGTAAAATACATTATTTGCTCTTAAATGATAAATTTGTTGATATTGATATGTGTTCATATAATTTGTATATTTTGTTGTAGAAGTAGCATTACATAATGATAATTGCGATTCGTCCTTATGAAGGACAAAGTTCGAAATGAATGATACAAATAATTTTGATTGGATCAAAAGCCTAAAGAATGGTTCTTAGGTAAATTTGTACGTTCATTACGAATCCGTTCCTATTGAACCTATTGCAAATGTTGCAAAGGGCAAATAAGGAAGCAATATTAGAAACATAGTGATGATTCTGACAATATTGCTTGCCTTATATTTGTCACCATGTTCAAAGGCTCTTATGAAGAACCTTGTGCACATGATAAATACTTTTGTTCTAGCACACCGCAAAAAGGGAAATGTTCCAAGTGCAAGCTAGGCAAAAGATGTATGTTGTGGTGAAAGCTCTTAATTCATGAGATGAAAGAAGGAGCAATCCGCAAATTGTGTTAATGGTTGACACAATAAAAGGGTTCATAAAGGAAGGAAAAGAAGGTAAAGCAAAAGTTGCTAAACCTAGGACAAATGTTGTCATAGCCGAAGAGGCTAAACCCAAAGTGTCTCAAAAAGGATGCATTTTGCTATCATTGCAATAAGATTGTCATTGGAAACAAAGTTGCAAGGCTTATTAGGAAGGCCTAAAAGGTGAAGAAGGGCAATATGATTGCTACTACTTCAAGTATCTATATGATAGATATTTTCCTTTCGACTTCTTGTTCTTGGGTATATGATACCGGATTGGATCCCACATTTGTCTAAATGTGCAAGGAGCAAAGAATAGAAAGCTACTCAAATAAGGTAAATTAAACCTAAGCATGGAAATGGAGCAAGAGTTGCAACATTAGCCATAAGGGACTTATGAAGTCACTTTGCCTTGTGAAGTAGTACTTGTTTTGAACAAGTATGACTACGTTCCGGATTTGAGTAGGAGTATTATTTTCGTTTCTTAAATGGATGATGAAGGATATAATTTTCTTATTTTCAATAAGAAGTTTTATATTTATTTAATAATATGTCTTATTGTAATGCATATGTCATTAAATGGTCTTCATATCCTTGATGATGAGAAACAAAATAATATTGAAGATATCTATGATATAAATGGGAAATCTAAACCGAACAATATGAACAAAGCGTTTATATGGCATTGCCGGCTTGGTCAAATAAATAAGAAACATATATCTAAACTCCATTAACATGGACTTTTAGACTCATATGACCATGAATCATTTGAGGAATGTGGATCTTATTTATTGAGATTATCGACCAAACCACCCTACACTAAAGTAGTGGGAGGGCTAGTGACTTATTGGTCATTATACATGAGATGTATGTGGACCATTAAGAAGCATTGCTAGGGGAAGATTTCGGTATTTCATCACATTTCGCTAAAGACTTATCTAGATATGACTATGTCTATCTGATGAAGTCCAAAGGTGAATCGTTTGAAATGTTTCGAACATTTCAAAGATGAAGTACAAAATAACTTGGTAAAACTATTAAGTACTTCGATTAGATCGAGGTAATGAATATTTGAGCCAAGAATTTGACAATCATCTCAAAACTATGAAATCGTTTCAAAGTTGACTCCAACCGGAACACCACATTGTATGGTGTGTCTGAAAGGAGGAATTGAAACTTGTAGGACATGGTTCGTTCGATGATGTGTCAATCAGACTTTCCTATTTCCTATTTCCTTTTGAGGATATGCATTAGAAATAATGCGGTTACACTGAATCGAGTCCCTACTAAATCGGTTCCTAAGGCCCCACATGAGATGTGGCATGGAAGAAAACTTAGTTTGTCTTTCATGAAGATTTGGGGTTGCGAATCTTATGTAAAGAGACTTGTCTCTTATAAGTTAGCACCAAATCTGACAAGGTTATTTTCGGATATTGACTTTACAATCACAAAGAGAACAAAATGTTTGTTGCTCTACACGATTTGTTTCTTGAGAAATAGTTTCTCAATAAAGAATCTAGTGGGAGTAAAATTAATCTTGAAAGAAGTTCAAGAACCCGAAAATAATATGGAACCAAGAGTAGAGACGTAACCAAGTTCACAAAGGAGTTGTGAAACCGGTTCAAGATGCACAAGTCCATCGTAGATTGGATAGGATCCGATCCGAACTCAAGAAATAGTAATTTCTCGTTGCGGAAAGTGATGAAGTGGAAGTCATTGAGAATGACAATCCTACTTGCTATCAAGAAGCGATGTCCTCTCCTAATTTGGATAAATGGTTAGGAACCATGGAATCCAAATTACAATCCATGTTTAACAATCAAGTTTGGAACTTGATTGGGCTACCTAAAAGTGTAAAAACTAAAGGGTGCAAGTAGGTCTTCAAAGACCGACATGGATGTGAAGGTGTATACTTTCATGACTAAGGATTGTAACAAAGGGATTTAGGCAAATTCATAGTATTGACTATGTTGAAACCTTTTCGCCGCCACAATGTCGAAGTCTGTTAGATTTTCAATTGCCATTATCACATATTGTGACTATGTGATATGACAAATGGATGTCAAACGACTTTCTTTAAATGGAAAGATTATTAAGGATGTGTATAGTACACAACCCGAATAGTTTGACGATCCAAGAAACTCTAATAGAGTATGCATGTTGCAAAGATCCATGAGATGGGTTGAAGCAAGCTTAAAGGAATTGGAATCTTCGTTTTGATGAATTGGTCAAAGAGTTTGACTTTATCAAGTACGAAGATGAACCTTGTGTATGCATGAAATTCATGGGAGCGTAGTATTATTTCTATTGTTTATTACAATGATATCTTAATCATTGGAAAACAAGTTCCGATACTTAAGACTCGTTAAGTCTTGGTCAAGGAAAGGTTTCTCAATGAAAGATATGGGTGAAGCCGCTTACATCCTTGGCATCAAGATATATAAAGATGGATCTAGAAGGATAAATTGGTTTGAGTCAGTGTTCACATTGACAAGATTCTTAGAAGAGTCTAAGAAGAGTATCTTGTCAATGGGTCATGGTATTTCTCTTAGCAATATTCATTGTCTTATGACAACTGATGAGCAAAAGGGAAATGAATGAAGTTCCATATGCTTCGGTATTTGGATCCGTCATGTATGCCATGATTTGTACTAGACCCGACGTCTCATATGCTCTAAGCATGATGAGTCGATATCAATCTGATCCCGATATAAACCATTGGAAGGCAGTCAAGATGATCCTTAAGTACTTAAGAAGAACTAAGGATATGTTCTTGGGATTTGAAAGATTGGAAGTTAATCTTGTTGTAAGGGTTACATAGGTGCTAGCTTCCAAACTGACAAAGTTATTTTAAAATCGCAATTAGGATTTGTGTTTGTGCTTATTAGAGGTGCAATTTTGATTGGAAGAGTTCCAAGCAGAAATTGTAGCCGATTCTGCTACTAAGGCCATATTTTAGCAACATATGATGTAGCTAAAAGAGGGCAGTTTGGATCAAAAGTTCATTTAGTATTTTGGAAATACTCCAAGTATTTTTCCAAGTATCACTAATCGGTGAAACTTTTGTTATGACAATAGTGGTGCCACTTGTGCTATCAATGGAACCAAGGTCACAACAAATGATCCAAACACTCACTTAGACGTTCTTCAAGAAATTCATGAAGAATGAGAAGACGTTAAAATATACAAAGTATCAACCGATGATGACATATGGGATTCACTTACAAAGATCCTCGCATAGGCAGAAGCATGATGGGCATGTTAGATCCATGAGTATTCGATACATAAATGAAGCCTAGTGCAAGTGGGAGACTGTTGGTGTAATGCCCTAGGCTTTAGTTATGTTTAACTGAAAACCGTTATGTATCATCTTTATCGTTTATGTTTATTATTTGATTATTATATAGTTTGCATATTTATTGTAATAATCTCCGTCCCTAATTATTAAGAGAATAATTAGTATAATTGTCAATGGATAATCATATGATGATTATATGCATAGAGATGCACATTGAAATTATGGGTACTTGTTAGAGAACAAGTGATCGGACTTGACCCGTATGAGATTTATGTCATGGTCAAATGTCATAAGTAAATCTCATAAGGTTACTTCATTTAGTCCCTAGACCTGAGATTATCATGACCTTACATATGATGAAAAGTTATGTTTGATTTTAGTCAAACGGTATCTTAACACGATATCTATAAAGGCTATCTTTGGCATGATCGGATTCATGATGGGAAGGATGATAAGTCAAGATGGAATTTGTCCCTCAAAAGAGAGATGTTTTGCTTGGGCCCCTCGATGAGTGATAATGATGAAAGCGTGTGGCCACACCCCAATATGATTGGACTATCATTATACTCAAGATCGAGAAAGCATTGAACAAATACAAGTTGACGTGGACCATGACTTGTGTTCAATATAACATCGTGAGACAAAGGGAGAAATGGAAGTGTACCATTGGAAACGTGAACTCTTACGTTATATTATTTGGGTAGACATAATGGCTTGCTAGAGTCCGCTTATGTCTTATGGGATTCGATATGATCGAACTCATTGCCAACATAATATAATCCTATTGGGTCACACACAACTAGAATGAATTGGTTAAACCAAAGGAAGAATGATTGAGAGTTTCGCAGATATGGCAACTTATGTCACGCGACATAACTAGCCACTGGCTAGTTATGTCACGCGACATAACTAGCCACTGGCTGGTTATGTCGCGCGACATAACTAGCCACAGACGCGTTTTTTGACAGCCTGTTCTCCTAATTCGATTAGGAAACATATTTACACTAAAGTAGTATAAATATGTGAGGTCTGTCAACCCTAAGGCCTGGCCGAAATTTTCAAGGGAAAATCATAACAAAATACTCTCAATATTCTTCCATAAGTTTTAGGAATCTAGCAATTCCCAACCCGAGAATTGTTCTCGACATTCATATTTGTGTGGATTACCAAAAGAGGGTCTTAGTTTTGTTCAAACAAATCAAAGACCTAGAGTTCAAATCTGAAGATCCAAAGGAGTTGAAGATTCGAAGATTTGAAGATCAAAAGTTTGTGATTACGAATCACATAATTATCCGTTCGATAGCTCAAGACCGGAAAGCAATTTAGGTTGGTAAATTCTATCTCATAGCAATTCAATTTAATCGTATAGAACGGATCTTAGGGCTTGGGTTTTGTGTTAATTTGATGCTTAATTCCGCTGCGCATGGATCCATAAAACCCAACATGCACATGTGGATCTGGCAAGGCACAAGTAGAGAGAGATGAAGTGAAGAGGTTGATGCGATTCCTTTTGGGATTACATGAAAGTTTTGTGAATATTAGAGGCCAGATTCGTGTTATGAATCCACTTCCAAATGTCAGTATAGCATATGGAATGGTTAAGCAGGAGGAATCTCAAAGGCAAGGGTTCATTCCTAATGTTTCAGATGCTTCACACATAAGAGCGAATGTGAGGTTTACACCTGTTCCACATAACCACAATCCACAACCTAAGTTTCAAGGTAGCACTTGTGTTAGAGGACCTTTTAAGAATAGAACTCACTGTGCACATTGTAGCTTAGAAGGACACACTAGAGATGAATGTTACAAGCTTATTGGCTATCCACCTGGGCATCCAATACATTCTGCAGGAAAAGGCAGAGTTTAGAAACCTAGTGACACTAAAACTGGCCCTGGAAGACAGCAAAATAGTTATGCAATTGCAAACACATCTGGTGGTGGTTACACAAGTAATGCAAAGGCAATGCAAGTTATGCAAAGCAATACGAATAAGAATGAATATTCATCAACTCAAGCCACTATTGATCTACTGCAGAATCAAATGAGTCAAATCCTTAATATGATGAAGATGCAAAAGTGCAACAATGACAATCCAGAAGATCATCTGAATCCCCAACATTTGGCAGGTATGGTTTCTTCTAAAGCTTTTGTTTCTGCATTTATGACTTCAATCCATAAAACACATGCTTGGATAATTGATTCTGGAGCTACAGATCACATTTGTAATTCCTCTGCTCTTATGCATTCTTTTATTCCTTTATCTGCACACATCATTTTGTCCCTCCCCAATGGGTAAAGGCTCAAAGTATCTCACACGGGTTCAGTATTCATAAATTCACACATTACTCTGCATGATGTGTTGTTTGTTCCTCATTTCACATTCAATTTTCTTTCCATTTCAAACTAACTCAGCAAGTTCATTGTCTTGTTTCATTTCATCATGACAAATGTGTTTTCCAGGACCCTCATCTGATGAAAACAATTACTACTGGAAATCTCCATGATAGCTTGTACATAATGCATGGCTCAGAGGCTGCTATTAAGGATACTTTTGCTGGTGCTACAACTACTTCTGTTCCTATATTTTCTAATACATCATTGTGGCATCAAAGATTAGGACATAGCTCTGTTTCTATTCTATAGAAAATTCCTTTTCTTAAACAGTTGTTACAAAATGTTTCTTGTCAACATTTTTATTGTACAATTTCAGATTGCAATATATGTCCTCTTGCCAAATAGCATGCTTTGCCTTTTCTCACTAGTACTACTATTACTTATTCTCCATTCCAGTTAATTCATTGTGATTTGTTGGGCCCAATAGAACTTCTACTCTAAATGGTTATAGATATTTTTTCACAATTGTGGATGATTATTCTAGAACCACATGGACTTTCTTGTTCCCCACTAAACAACATGTGTGTTCTCTCAAATCAAATCCTTTGCACCATATGTTCAAAACCAATTTCAAACCACCATCAAAACTTTTAGGAGTGATAATGGTACTAAATTCTTTAATCAACAAGTCATTCCATTCTTACTATCTCTAGGTATAGTTCAGCAAAGTTCTTGTCCTGGCTCCACAGCAGAATGGTATAGTTGAGAGAAAACACAAACACCTCCTTAAAATTTCAAGGGCTCTAAGATTTCAAAATGTTTTTCCTATTCATTTTTGGGGTCATTGTTTGTTGACAACTACTTATATCATCAATAGACGACCCAGTAGTGCAATAAAGTTTCAAATCCCATATACTCTTCTTTTTAATCCAGGGCCTTCATACGATCATCTTCGAGATTTTGGTTGCCTTTGTTATGCTTCCACACATCCTCTAGATAAATTTTCTCCTCGTGCAATAAAGTCTGTGTTTCTTGGTTATCCTCTTGGTAAAAAAGGTTACAAATTATACAACCTCGATGCACATCAAATCTTTGTCAATAGACATGTGGTTTTCCATGAATACATTTTTCCATTTCATTCTCAACATTCTGATAATCATATTCCAGTTTCTGATTGTCCTTGGATTGATGAATGTTCTTCTTCAGTTCCCTCTAATCAATCTTCTCCATGTGTTGAAATCACATCTCCTCAAATCAATTTTCCTCATGTTATCTCTCCTTCTCACGACCATGTTTCTTCTTCACTTATTTTGCAGCCTTCTCTTCCTACTAG
Organism: Adenophora triphylla var. japonica; assembly: GCA_022495995.1. Taxonomy (NCBI): domain Eukaryota; kingdom Viridiplantae; phylum Streptophyta; class Magnoliopsida; order Asterales; family Campanulaceae; genus Adenophora; species Adenophora triphylla. The sequence goes on from JAFEMH010002436.1 coordinate 181,884, forward strand.
AGCATCAACTAGAGTGAGGAATGTACCTCATTAGCTTCTTGATTTTGAGGTTTCTTTGACTCCTTCTAACATTTCTTCTACCTCATCTATTCATTCCTTTTCTTCATCCCTTCCAAAATTTCATAATTCTCATTATGTGTCATATGCAACTTGCAAACCTTCCTATATTAACTTAGTTTCTAATCTTGATAGCATTACTGAGTCTTCCTCTTATACACAAGCTATTAAAGATGATAGATGGATTGATGCCCTGAATAAAGAAATATTTGCTTTAGAATCTAACAATACTTGGCAGGTAGTCCAATTACCTATGGATAAGAAAGCCGTGGGTTGTAAGTGGGTTTATAAAATTAAATACAAAGCTGATGGTTCAATCGAAAGATTTAAAGCAAGGCTTGTTGCTAAAGGATACACCCAGTGTGAGGGAATTGATTTCCAAGAGACATTCTCTCCAGTTGCAAAAATGGTCTATGTTAGAACTCTATTGGCTGTGGCTGCTACAAAATCTTGGCATGTGCATCAATTGGATGTCAACAATGCTTTCTTGCATGGTGATTTAGAGGAGAAAGTGTACATGGAGTTACCCAAGGGTTATGGTTCTACTCATGGTTCCAATTCTGTGTGTAGATTAATCAAGTCAATCTATGATCTTAAGCAAGCATCTAGACAATGGTTTGCCAAATTAACTAATGCTCTCTTGCAGTTACACTATGTGCAATCACATGCAGATTATTCCCTCTTTACTCTTCACAATTCAGACAGCTTCTTAGTGGTTTTGGTGTATATTGATGACATTGTGGTTGCTGGGAATGATATCACTGCCATTAATGCTCTTAAGGAATTTTTGGATCTTAAATTCAGTATCAAGAATCTTGGGGAAATAAAGTATTATTTGGGTACAGAGGTTTTACGATCCCCTTCTGGTTTCCATTTGTGCCAAAGGAAGTATGCCCTTGACTTGGTTTCCACAACAAGTTTGTCAGTTGCAAAACTCCTCACTTTGCCTTTGGATCGAAATGAGAAGCTCTTCCTTTATAAAGGAGACCTTTTGCCTGATCCATCTATTTATAGATAATTGGTTGGGAAACTTCTTTATCTTACTATAACCAGGCCAGACCTTGCTTTTGCTGCTCACACTCTTGGTCAGTTTGTCCAAAATCCAAGACTACCTCATTTAAAGCCTTACATAGAGTCCTCAGATACATCAAATCTTGTCCTGGTCAAGGATTACATTTTTCCTCCACTTTCTCTCTCAAGCTGACATCCTATTATGATAGTGAATGGGGTGGTAATCCTAATGACAGAAAGTCTATTTCAGGTTTTTGTATGTTTTTGGGTTCATCTTTGGCCTCTTGGCATTCTAAAAAACAATCTGTGACAGCTAGATCATCTGTAGTCTCTGAGTATAGGTCTCTTGCCACTGCTACATGTGATGTTTTATGGCTCCATGCCTTGTTGAAGGATTTATGAGTTGTTGTTAATCTACCCATTTTCATGTACTATGATAGTACTGTTGCTATCAGTATAGCCTCTAATCCTGTTTATCACTCTAAAACAAAACACATTGAATTGGATTGTCACTTTGTGAGAGAGAAAGTCCAACAAAATCTCATTGTTCCTCTCTATATTTCCACTAAACAACAACTTGCTAATGTTTTTACTAAAGCACTTGGGAAGGATCTTCATTGGTATTTTTTTAGCAAGTTGAAGGTACTAAATCCTTCTATACCTTCACCTTGTGTGAGGGGTATTAACCACGATGCTTCATCTAATGGTTCCCCTACTTCTGCAGCAAATATGGTTTCAGTTGGATCATCACAAGGATTGCCACATGTACTCAATCATCAATTACTTAAGTGTTGGAGTAATGTCATGTATAAAGACACAGATCAATGGAGCTGATTATGAAATAGTTTGTTATAATAGTTTGTTAAAAAGTTGTTTTTCAGTTAAACAATTAGTGAGATATTTTCCCAGTTGTAAGTAAGATATAAAAGTGTGAACTGTAAACAGAAAATGGTATTGTGATGAATAAGAGATCTTCAATTCAGCTTTCTCTTCCTGAATATATTCTTCCATTCACTTTTGAAGACTTTATCAAATTCATATTAACTTTTGAAGACCGAATGTATTCTTCCATTCACTTTTGAAGACTTTATCAAATTCATAGTAACTTCAACAATTAAAGTGAACAGAATCCTTCTTCTATTCTATAAGACGCTCTCAAGGAATCCTTCTCCTATAAGAAGTTGTATTCACTCAAGAAGACTTACACGGAAGAGACTCTTAACCGGTTAAAGAACTTACTTAAGAAATACTCCCTCCGTCCCACGTGATTGCAAACTAACTTTTTGGGTGTGTGAATTAAGGAAAAGTGATGTAAGAAAGAGAAAAAGATAAATGTTGTGAGTATGAAAAATTAAATAGGAGAGAGAATGAGTGGGAGGAATAGTGAGGAGAGAGAATGTTGTGAGTATAAAAGTGAAATAGGAGAGAGAATGAGTGGGTAGAATAGTGAATATTCCTTGCCATTTTGGGAAGTTTGCATTTACGTGAGACGGACCAAAATAGAAATAAGTTTGCATTCACGTGGGACGGAGGGAGTAATTTATTTTACTAAAATGATTTAACTAAGCTTTTCTTATTTTCGGAGACACTCCACACGAAATAAATAGGGATCAAATTCCATCATAACATAATTCCGTTATTTTCAGTTTTGTGATGCTTCAGTTTGAATTTTGATAATTTCATCTCTATATACTCCCTCCATCCCGTGTGTCTTAAAGGGCATTTTTTTTGTCCTCGTACGGGAATTAAGAAAAGTGATGTAGGAAAGAGAAAGTGTACTCCCTTTGTCCCACAAATCTATGCACTTTTTGTGCTGGTGCGGAAATTAAGGTAAAAATTGATAAAAGTGATGTGTTGTAAGTGTAAAAGTAAAATAGAAGAGAGAATGAGTGGAGAGAATAGTAAATTTGAAAAGTGTTGTGAGTAGAGAGAAATGGGTCCCATTTTCATTTTAGGAAAGTACAGATTATTGTAGGACATTCAAAAGAGATCTTTTTACATATTATCGTGGGACGGAGGAAGTATAGTAGAATATAAATGTTGTGAGTGAAAGTTGAGATATGAAAGAGAAAGTAGGGTAGGAAATAGTTACTGAATATTTATTGTGAGAGTATGGCAAGTGGGTCTCACAAATAAAAAAGTAATAAATTTTTTTTCATTTTTGAGTTATGTCTTTTTAAATAAGACGTTCAAAAAGAAAATTTGTATCCTTTCGAGCGCGAGACCGAGGGAGGGAGTACTAATTTTTGCACCCTAAAATTATAATCGGAGATGAAACTTAGGTTTTTCTATTGTTTTCAGCCTATGCAGATTATACTAGGCATTATTAAATCCGCTTCCTTAATTTACAATTTTGACTCAAATACTTTTCTCAAAAGAGAAGATGAATTCGGGCAACGGAGTAGGGCAAGAAATCCTTTTCTTTTATAGGGAAGATGAATTCGGGCAATGGAATAGGGCAAGAGAGTGTTTTTTTCTTGGAACGGGGGTGGGGGTAGGGGTTATGTTCAGACACAGTAGCACACTTCCCAAAAATACAAGCCAAAGAATCACTCAAAAGCAGCAAACCCCAGCTAATAAATACACTTCTCCACAGTAGATAAACATAAATGAAAAAAAAAAAACCATTAAAACCCTCCAAAACCCTTTCTGAGTTTGAGATGCTCCTTCTTCTTCTTCTCTCTCCCCCACCACCCATTTAAGTGTTTTAGCAAAGCAGAATAGACTGGTATAGGTATAGTACACTGAAGAAAGCTCTGTTACAGCTGCCACTGTTTTTGACCACCATCATTTAAGTCAATACTTTTAGAGAGAGAGAGGGAGAGAGAGTATACTACTTTTAGAGGGTGAGAGAAAGAACACATCATATAAATTTAATCATTTAGGTCAATACTCTCTCTTGAACGATTTCATTTTGTAGTATTTGACTAAAGTGGGGTGAAGTAAAAAAAAGAGTCTGAAACAAGTTAAACACAAGGAGGCCCATCTCTTTGCACTTTTTGCAGTCTGTGTGGTGTTGTTGTTGTTCTTGAGAGAGAGAACACAGGAGTATATACTTTTAGAGAGAGAAAGTGAAGAGGATCAGAGAGAGAAAGAGAGAGAGAGATTGTGCAGTTAAGTTATAAGTATAAAAGAAAGGAAAAAAAGAATGCAGCAGCACCTGATGCAGATGCAGCCCATGATGGCAGCCTACTATCCCAACAACGTCACTACTGATCATATTCAACAGGTTCCCTTCTCTTTCTCTTACTGTGTGTTTTGTGTGTGTGTTTTGATGACTTTTGCTGGCATTCTTTAAACTTCCCTTTCTCTCTGATCTTCCTTTTTTTTTTCTTTTTTGGATTTTGACTTTTAGATTTGCTCTGTCCATTGATATTCTGCCTAACACTTTGCATTTTATTCTGTTTCTCTTGTTTTGGAGCAAGTTAGCTATTATTTGGTCATTTTGGTGTGTTTATCTTTGAGGTTTCTTTTTTTTTTTCTGGTCAGCTCTCTCTCTCTCTCTAGTATTTTCTTTAACATAACTTACTTTTTTCACTATTTTCACTATTTTGGAGGTTGAAATTTTAGGGTTTTCTGGTTGGCTTGTATTTGATCTTTAAATATAATACTATATTGTTTTTTATGTGGGTTCAAGTTCAAATCTTGTGGGTATTTTCTTATGGGAAGAAAATATGACCTCATGTGAGGTTTGATGCTTCTTGAAAATACCTTATTTTTGTCATTAGTTTGGAGTTTGATATTAGATACTCCTAGTATAGTTCAGTAGGCTTACTTTTATAATCTATTGTTGTCTTCTCTTGTCTCCATCTTTACTCAGAAAGGGATCTTGCTGCCATTTTAATTTAATTTTATTATTTTGGTTGAACACATGATGTATGAACTGTGAAGAACAGTTTTGTGATGTTTCGCTTTTTTTGTAAAATAAAAATAAAAAATCTGCTGTTCAACCCTTTTAATGGATTGTCAAATGAAAGTTAGTGGACCCAGCATGTTTTTATTTAGTTTATTTTCATTTCCTCATGTAAATGACATTCCTGAGCATTGTGCTGGATTTGATGCTATACTGTAGATGGTCTAGTGTTACTACTGTAGTGAGAGTTCTTTACTCTTATATAGGGAACAGTGGCGGCGAAGCGAGATTTTTTTTCGACTGGGGTTTTTGGGATAAATATTATAAGGGAAAGATTGAACTTTAGCATAGGTCAAAATGATAATTTAGTACTCTCTTCGTCCCCGACCAAGGGATTTCGGGAGGGATTTCACGCTTCTTAAGATTTTTTTTAAAAAATGAATAAAAGTTAAATCTGGGATAGTGAATAGTAGTTAATGATTGATTTTTTTGTAAATATGTTAACCTTATATGGGTATAATGAATGATTTTTTTTTGTAATATGGGTTAGAGAATATTAGTTAATGATTGGTTCTTTAATAGAAGAGAGAATGAGTGGAAGGAATAGTAAGGGGGTTTTTGTTTTTTTTAAGTGATAAGTCTTTGAAATCGATTTCGGTTACGAAAATAATGAATGATTAAGAGGCGACAAGCGAAACCGAATTACGAATTGGATAAGTTATTTGATTTTGTATCTGAATTCATTATACGAAACAGTTAAAAAAAATAAAAAAAAAAATTGAAAAAAATAAAAAAAAATCCCAAACGTAAATGCAGTGAACAGTAAACGGTTTAAAAAAAAATTAACATAAACCAAGCATGAACAGTGCGTTTTAAGAGGCTTTCAGCACCATTTTTACCTCTTAAAAATCAGTGGCTTTTAAGAGGCATTAAGGCTGAAAAAAAAAAAAAAAACAAACACACTTAAAGTGTTTTGCCTCTTAGAATTAAGTGATTTACCTCTTAATAAGAGGTAAAATGAAAAAACAAAAGCCCCCTAAGTTAATGATTGATTTTTTTGTAAATATGTTAACTTTATAAGGGTAATATGAATGATTTTTTTGTAAATATGTTAAATTATAAGGGTATAAATATATTTAAAAACTTGCCATTTAAGGAAAGAGACTCTTGGTCTGGAATGGACCAAAAGGGAAAGTAGGACTCTCGGTCTGGGACGGAGGGAGTAGTATATTTTTCCTCTCAAAATTAAGGGGGTCAAAATGTATGAATCTTTCATTTTTAGCACTAAAAAATCATTAAAAAAAAATTCAAAAGTGCTAAAATTTACACATTTCCAAACGGAAGAGGGCGACTGACCCCCTTGGCATGTGCCTACCTTCCCTACTGTAGGGGATGGTTTTGCCTGCAATTAGAAGGGTATTTTCAGCGTCTCCTTTGCATATGTATTTAATTTTTTTCTCTTACAATTTATGTCTTTCCCTCTTAAACCTGTAATTAAATTTTGTGTTTGATATCATCCATTCAAAATGCACAAAATCTGCAATTTTGTTATGTGGAGCTCTAAGCATCAACCTTACTCTCTACATTAGCTTACTGTGTATTTTGAAAGAATCGATTAAGTTGACGCGTATCACACTGAAACTCACCCCTTCATTGGGAGTAGTGAGACATTGAACTCTAAATTTACATTCCTTGCGAGCAAATGGTATATTGATATAGATGTCTGTCACTCAATTAAAAAAGTCTAATATAATACTCACCGGTTCTGTATTTAGAGATTTCAGTTTATAATTTTGTTCAATGCAAAGATACTCTTTTTTATGATTTTGTGGAGTAACTCAAAGTATCAAGATACGAGTAGAAGGTTATGTAACTTATGCTGATCTCTCTCTCTCTCTCTCTCTTTTTCTCTTTTTATTTTTTTTATATATGTTGATCACTCAGTAGGGCCATTAAACTTGAAAAAGTTACTCCTCATTCCTAAAGAGTGTCCTCCTTTAGGTTTACAAAGAATCCTTTTACATAAATTATACCTCCACTCATGGAAGTCAGCAATGGTTTGGAAAGACATGCAAAGCAACCTTTTCGTCTCACTTTATTTTATTTACAAACCGTAGTTGTAAATTATCTTTTCGCCAAATTCTTCGGTCGTTGAATATATATATATATGGATAAAGTTGTGGCCTTTCGCTGAAAATCTCATACTTGTTCAGAATAACTGCATTGCTAACTTATCCTTGATATGTCCTCTCTGCTATCACTTATAGGTTCATTGAATCAGGTTTGATATGTATTTTTAATGAGTGTTAGAAGGTGGGAATATTGAGGGATTAGCAATTGGGGAACTAATGCCAAAGTATAATTGAGCTGTTTGTTGCTCTAAGTATTTGCCGCTTTCTCTTTTTTCTTTCTTTCTACTCCCTCCGCTACGAAAAAGAGTCTTGTATTCTTTTTTCCAGATGTTAGAAAAAAAAATGTCAACCTTCCATTTGACACAAGAAAGGATGATATTTTTCCACATATTTACTCTGGATCCTCCTCCCATCTAATTGCTTCCACGAACTTTATTTTGCATTAAACTATGTGCAAAAAGTGCTACTATACTTATTTTGTTACGAGGGAGTATTTTATTGGGAACTTACCGACAAAATCGTTTCCTATCTTTGAGTTGTGTAAATTTCATTGAGAAGGTGATTGTCTATATACATCTACTTGCTCTTTTTATGTTGTTGAATAAAGAAAAGAAGTGAAAGTGATAACTTGCGAAGTATGCTTATATTTGTTATCATCTTGTCCCAAAAAAAGAGTCGCACTTGACAAGTTAACCATTCCAAGGACTGATATTTAATTACTTGCTTGAACCATACTCCCTCCGTCCCACGTTAGTTGAGACTAACTTTTTGGGCACACCAATTAAGGAAAAGTAAGTGAGAGAAAAAGTGAAAGAAAATGTTGTGAGTATGAAGAATTAAATAGGAGAGAGAATGAGTGGGAGAAATAGTTAGGAGAGAGAATATTGTGAGTGTAAAAGTGAAATAGGAGAGAGAATGAGTGGGATAAATAGTGAAGATTCCTTTGCCATTTTGGGCAGTCTCAACTAACGTGGGACGGCCCAAAAGGGAAAGAAGTCTCAACTAACGTGGGACGGAGGGAGTATACACTAGATTTATTTATTTATTTAGAAATATGTCTTTTCTTGGACATATAAAAGGAAAGTATGCATCTTTTTGGGGACGGATCTTGTCTCCTAGTAATTGTCTATGATTAGCCCAATGCAATAACATATGGTAGGGTTTCAAGATTATATGTCAAATTGTCAGTTGTAAATGTCATCAGTTAGAAGTCTAGTTAGCGAGCTGCAATAAAAAAATCTAGTAACGACTAACGAGGCTAGGCCTGTGTCAGTACTTATCATATGCCCAAATCTTTATTCACTTTCTTTGAACCCAATGAGCCTTCTTTTTCTATTTTTTTCTTTTTTTTTCTCAGTAGTCTTTCTATTCTAACCGGAGGCACCCGTGCTATTGTTATAATTCAAGTTGAGTTTTGGTTTATTTATTTGCAGTATCTCGATGAGAACAAGTCTCTGATAATCAAGATTGTTGAGAGCCAGAACTCAGGGAAACTCAGCGAGTGTGCAGAGTAAGTACTCAACTTAGTCTTCTTCAGAATGATCTTCTTTGTGTACTCCCTCCGTCCCTAATTGAATGTCAATTTATTTTCAAATATGCTCTTGATCAAGTGCAAATTTGAAAAAAAATCGACAATCATTTAGGGACAGAGGGAGTATAATGTTAGAACATTGTTTTAATTTTTTATTTCATTTAACTGTTGTAGCATTTGAAGTTGATATTTTCTCTTTTATATTAATATTTTTTTTGAGCCTGTCATCTTTCTTCTAGACCTCGATGGCAATATTGCATCATTCCACTTTTCTTTTTCATAATCTGGAAAAAGTTATGCAAGTCTTCAGAGACTCTTCGGTATGTGTTTTCAGTAGAATATCAATATTGGATGAGTTCTATTTATGGTTCAAGAAGCTGTTTGCTTTACAAAAGTAATTTGAAATTCAGTAGGGGACAGATTCGGAAGGTTTTGTTGATTTCCTTCTTGTGCACCGTTGTTTGAATCTATATGATGCATGATCGTCTTGGTCAACTATGGATATGTATGAATGAACTTTGACTTTTGGATCCCGATTATGGGTTAATTATTCCCTTATTTCTACAGGAATCAGGCTAGGCTACAGAGAAACCTTATGTACCTTGCAGCTATTGCTGATTCTCAACCTCAACCACCTGCCATGCATTCCCAGGTAGTCTTTGGATCCTTCATAGTGTCTTCTACTTTCTCAATTGTAGTATTTATTTATCGTACAAATAAAAAAGTAGCTTATGGAGATTAAGTCCGGATCATTGATTATCACTCCGTCTGCGAAAATACGTTTTTTTTTTTTTACTTTGCGTGTCAGTATGACAAAGTTGACTTTTAAACAATTTTAGCTTTTCCTTTGTCCCAATAGAAGAATGATGTGTGAAAATCTAGTTGAATTCAGTGCCATCCTTGAAGTTTGACCAAATATCAGTGTCCACCCTTTCCTACACAGTTTCATTTTCAATTACAGCTACTGAAGGGTGGGCAGTGGCATTGATTTTTGGCTAAACCTCAGTGATGGGCACATAATTGAACCCTGTAAAAGTCTACCAATTCTCTAAAATGTCTCTCAAAACTTGTGTTTTGAATTCAAACCATGCAGTAAGATGAAGGTTAGTTTATGCAATTTGTTGTAAAAAAAATAAGAAAAATGTTAACTCTTCAATGGTATAGACCAAAAATGACCACACCCCTCTAGTCAATTTCAAATATGAAATGCTCAACTTGGCATGCATAATCTTTTCTGATCAAACTTTTTTTAATGTTGTATAGTTCCCGGCAAGTGGGATTACGCAGGGAGGAGGGCACTATGGCCTACAACACCAACAAGCTCAACAAATGTCGCCGCAAGCAATCATGGCTGCACGAAACTCGATGCTCTACAGCCAACAACAATACTCATCCCTGCAGCAGCAACAAGCAATGCAGAGCCACCTCGGGATGAGCGGCTCAAGTGGCGTAGGTAGCAGCGGGCTCCACATGCTGCAGGGCGAGGGTAATAGCAGCAATGGTACTGGTGGCCTTGGAGGCGGCGGAGGAAGTTTTGGCGACTTTGGTCGTGGCAGCACAAGCCATGATATTGACGGTGGTCAAGGCGGGAGTGGTGGCGGTGATGGTGGGGATAATCTGTATTTGAAATCTACTGATCAAGAAGGTAATTGAGAGGTTGGGTTGGGATGCTGAATGAAGTTGTGGTGTGATCTGAATGAATGTCTGAACTGAACTTGTGATGGTTTTTAGCTAGTAGGGAATTAATTAAAGTAGGTTTTAAGGTAGAAATGGAGGCTAAGAGGTTTGTTGACCATTAAATTAAGACTTTGTTCTTGGAAGTCAAGTTAAAACTATGGAATTCTGGGTTTAGTGTTTTGTTGTGTAAAGGGTAAAAACTTTTATTTTGGTCACTTGCCTTTTCATGTTTTTAAACTGTGGTGGTTAGTTAAATATATATATAGCTTAGTAATTGCTTAATCTCAATCATTAAATCATTATTGAGTATCTCTAATTTAACTAGACTAGTTAAATTTTTTTATTTACCCTTGTGATACCATTAGTGCTAGTGCTTGGGTTTTATACTTATATTTTCTCAAAAATTGAATAATTGGATATCTTAGAGTTTTTTCAAATTGAGTTTTTTCAAATATGATATTGATTTACTTGTTCAACCTATCATACCCTTAGTCGTTTAACCATTCAACCGGTTGGGTCAGTCAACCGGTTATGCTCCTCAGCAATCAGTCAAGCTTTTTCAACAAGTTTTCATCAGTTGACCCATCATTAATTGCTTTCACCTAATTAGCCTATTACTTAGATAAAGTTGATAGAACAGTTGCTATTAATACTTTGCTATCGCATTGTCAGTAACTACTTTAAGTAATGTTCAAGTTATCATTACTCACAACAACTTCTTTACCCAGTGTAAAATTCAAATATGGTCGTACTTTAAATCTAAAGCATTCCATTCAAAAGATATTCTCTTTTAATTCTTATTAGACCAAGTAATTCTTTCAATCCCTTTAAAGACAACAGCTCAATTTTAATACACTATAAATACTTTTCTTAGAGAATTTAAGAGGGTGGGTGCATTGAAAACTTTGAGAGTGACATCAATATCAATATATATATATATAAAAGCTGAAGTGAATAAGAAACATTGCTAAAAATAGTAATTTGGCGCCAAAACTTGAATTATATATATAGAAACTTTCAATTACACATCATTAACATTTAGAATATTTCGATTAAAAAAACCCACATTAATTGTATGTTTGGTGCATGCTTAAGCATTTCACGGACTCCCAAAAATAATATATGAAAAATGATAGTAATTATTACAAAACTCTTAAATAGTAATTATTACAAACCTTTTAAATAAAGAATTTATCTAATGTGTGCCCAAGGGCACACGTTAATAACTCAAAATTTCACAAAAATGTGTAGCAGTAATTTTAGTTGGAGTAAATCATTAATGAGAACAATTATTATCCCAAACTAAAAAATACTCCCTCTGTCCCATAAGTCTTAAGAAAACTTTCTATTTTGGGCGTCCCATAACTCTTAAGAAATTTACTATTCCCTCCACTCATTCTCTCTCCTACATTATTTTAATACTCACAACACATTATAATTTACTATTTCCTCCACTCATTCTCTCTCCTATTTAATTTTTCACACTCACAACACTTCTTCCACTCATTCTCTCTCCTAATACTATAATAATATTCCTTAATTCCCGTGCCAAATGAAATCTTCCTAAGCTCTATGGGACGGAGGGAGTATAAACGTAAACAAATTCCCCCTCCCCTTACCAGCTCCCATCACAACCCTTCCCCTTCCCCACCCGCCGCCTCTCCTTTCCTCTCCCCCGCCTCATTCCCCAATCCTCTATCCTGCCTCCTTCCCCGATCCACCACCGTCACACACCCACCCTTTTTTCCTCCCTATTTTCGGCCCCTTCCTCTCTCCCTCCGGCAGTCCCTTCAACAATTTGCCACCTCTGGCAGTCCTCCCTTCCCATATCAGTAAAGACAGATAAATTGAACATCTATAAGCAGATGGAAAACTGAAATGAAACATTAGTGGAATATAGATGTCAAATAAAGTTGTGGTCTCTGCTTTGGCTGTAAACCCAATTGAGAAAAACACCAAGTACAAGTTCTATTTTTATGAATAAATGTACAAGTTTCATTGAGCAATGGAAAATGATAATCAGGTGTCTAAGGAGGGGAGTGGGGACTACAGGTGGGGAAGGGAGGGGCCGTAAATAGAGAAGAAGAAAGGAGAGGGGGTGAGCTGGCGTGGGGGAAAGAGAATGAGAAGGGGAAGGAGGCTGCTTGGTAGTAATTGTTATGGAAGATGAAGGAAAATCAGGTTATAGATGGGTACTACTATATACAAGGCATGGATTTACAAGGCATGCACAAAATGACCAAAATACCCTCATATAAATACTTTTAAAAAAAAAATTCTTTCCCCTCCCTCTCCATTTCAAACACCGGTCCCTGTTCTATCTCTCTCTCGCTCTCAAAACCTAAGGCAAAAACAACGACGCTCTCTCTTCTCTCTCTCTCAGTCGACGAACGCCGCCATCACCACGCCGGAAAACATGAAGACAAACCTCCCTACCGGTGGAAAGTCCGCCTCTTCCGCCGCTCCAAAGAAAGTAATTAATTTTAACCTAAAATTTCAATTTGAAAACCCTACAACAAATGTATGCCTAAAATGGATTATATAATGCTTAATGTTGTTTAAACGTATCCTAAATGGTTCTAATTGCGATTTCGTAACATTAATTTGGGTTTTTTGTTTGAATCGGATACGAATTTGTGTGCCTAAAATTTGAAGTTGTCGGCGTGCGTTTCGTATGAACACATACGAATGGTTACCAACATATCGGGTATTGGCATACGAAATGTAACCGATTCATCGGTTTACATTTCGTGTGACAATACACTGTTGGTAACATTTCGTCTGTGTTCATACGAATGGTGACCAACCTTTCGTGTATTGGCATACGAAATGTAAACTGATGAATCAGTTTACATTTCGTATGCCAATACACGAAAGGTTGATCACCATTCGTATGAACACATACGAAATGTTACCAACATTTCGGGTATTGTCACACGAAATGTCATACGAATCTTGAATATTAAGCTGTCTCTTATTTAATTTTTTGTAGGGACGTAACCTGCGACGGCCTCTAATAGAAAGAGGAAGGCCGAGGAGGCGGCTGCAGCTATGGCGGACAAACGGTCCAAAGAAGAACGACAAGAATGTCGTGATTCTTTGGCCGGATGTGGTTGAGGAGAGTGATAGTAGTGAGAGTAGTTATTCTAGTGAGGATTCATCTTCACGTACTATGTCTAGAGGTGCATGCGTGCGAGGAGGAGGCACATTTATCTAGTGAGGAGGAGGCGGAGGAGAGTGTATACGCGAGGCCTCGCAAGAGGCGGGAGGCACGGGGCGAGAAAGGGAAAGGGGCCAAGGATGACGAGTGGCGGTGAAGAGTAACCCGGTGGCGGCCGGAGGAGGTTCGGTTGTTGTACGGGTTTGGTCATCATCGAGCCCGTAAGATATGGGAGAACGCCACTTGTGAGCCGGTGTTGAAGCGCCAAACAAGGCGGCGAGATTTTAGATAAGTAAGTATATGATTTTGTTTATTATTAAATAGCCATTTGCAAAACATTATCAAGATTCGGATGACATTTCGTATGCCAACATACGAAATGTTGGTGATATATTCGTATGTGTCCATACGAATGGTCATCAACATGTCGGGTATTGGTATACGAAATGTAAGCGATTCATCGGTTTACATTTCGTATGCCCAATACACGAAATGTTGGTCACCATTCGTATGAACACATACGAAATGTCACCAACATTTCAGTATTGGCATACGAAATGTCATCTGAATCTTGAAACAGAAGGAGTATTAATTATAATTTTTTTGTTTGGAATCAACGGGTTCTCCCATGCTTCTTTTACGAGGATGATAGAGCTTGGTGGGCTCGTGTTGAGGGTACCGGCCTCCATTTTCTTCATGATGCTACCATTCGCCGGCCTAGCATGGCGCTCCTAACGGCGTTTGTGGAGCGGTGGTCTCCGAGACTAATACCTTCCACATGCCGTGGGGTGAGATGACGATCACTATGCATGACGTCACTCATATCCTAGGTATATTCTTGTTTGTTGTCTATTTTTTATAAATTTCATAAATTTTATCAATTTTATTAATTATTTCATTTTCAATTTGTAGGCATCGGTGTTCGGGTGGCCCTGTTGGGAAGGCGGTTCCGAGCTGACGTAGCCGCTATCGGGGCACGCCTTGAGACATGTCGGAAGGGGACGACCTACTCTTTAGATGGCCTCCGCCGTTCCTTTGAGTCCCCTTCCGACATGACCGACGATGGCGCGCGCTACGTACATCATGTTCCTCACTGGGCTCCACGCTGTTCGTGGACAAGACTCAGGATAAGATGCCCTACGACTACCTTTCATTGTGCGTGGATATTGACGAGTGGGGCTCTATCTGGGGGACAGTGGGTTGGCATATCTATACGGGAGTTGGGAAGGCATCTAGATACGGATGCAAGCGGATTGGCGGTTGTTTGAGTCTTTTGGAGGTAATATTTAACAATCATTTAATAATTACAACATGCATTTATGGTTATAACATTGTTAACTTATTTATTTCATACATTTGCGAGGCTGGATATACGAGCACTTTCCGGTTTTCCGGAGAGATTGACCCGTTATGGACGGAGGGCCGGTAGAGGGCTCGTAGATGGGTACGTGCGATACGGTGGTAGGGATATGCCCCATCTATTGAAGTTTCGGCATACCCTGGACACGATGACGGTTGATAGGGTGAGTTAGTTATATTTAAAGTTTTACAAATTATTATTTACGGTGACGGTGTCTAACAAATTCATTTTTAGGTTTGTTGGACTCCTACGGCACCCCAGAGGCGCTTTTACCGGTCTCATACTTTCGTGGGGTTATACGCTTCCGGGATATCACGGAGGCGTATTTGCACAGCCGTGTTACACGCCGGTTTGGGATCCGGCAGAAAATCCCCAGAGACCCCATATCTTGCTCCCCCAAAATTGTTCATTGATAGCGAGGTCAAAAGGGGTACAAGAAGTCCTATGGAGGGCGTGATGATGTATGGGAGGATTGGTTAGAGGACGGCTTGGGGGGTTTCGATCCATTGCGTAGATGGGGCCCGTCCGTGAGCACATCTGCTCTATATCCACAATTTCCATCACCCATCACATCTGTGAAGCCATCAATAAATGGGACAATGAGAGGGGTAAGCAACATCCTATGGACAGAAGTATGTATATCATTGACTTGTCCATTTCCACGACCCCGCCCCCGTCCCCGTCCCCGTCCCCGACCTCGACCTCGACTTCGACCTCGACCTCTCCCACGAGAAAGCGGCTAGTGGTGGAAGAGATGTAGGAGTGGTAGGGCTAGATGGTGTAGTGTTTGAAGCTGATCTCGACATCAAACCTGATTGGGTTGATGCAATAAATGAAGATCTAGACCTGCCGCTAGTGGAGGGTGGTGTAGTAGGGACTCCAAAATGTCTGTCGGTACGCTCCCAATCGACGGTACTCTACTGTTGGTGGTCCGGGTTTATTTGCCTTTGAAATATGATCCGGCTCGAAGCATCTCCGGTTTGTGGATGTAACCCTTCATTTATCGTTTGAAATAACCTTCTCTTTACGAGTCCAGGTGCGTTACGCGGTTCATTCAACACAACTTCAAAATCGAGTCCGAGTGGGACAAGATTCTACTTCAATGTCCAACTTCTTCCAAAAATCATGAATCGAGGACAACTCAATCCGGCCCCCGAGTTTTGTATGCATGCAATCTCGTGACTACATGGAAGTCCATGTGTTCGCCTCGAGTAACACCAGCGGCTGAAGGATCCATGACATTATCCCCACAACGACTCGCTCTTCTTTGATGATGTCCAAAGTCAGTCTTTGACACTCGACCCAATATGTCTTGATACGGCATCACATGTCTTCATATCATTTGGAATTCTACTCTTTGATTGCTCCATAGTAGCTTTGATTGTTGTTATTTGGATTTCCATAATCTCATGAGCCTTTTTGAATAATGTGTCAAAAGTAGAAGAAGCACTCCCAAGGCCTTCTTCAACCTGTTATGCTCACTCTCGGCCTGTTCGTGGTGTGGGTTCCGAAGTGCAAGAATGGCGATACGTGTGCATCGACAAAATATTCGTAGAGTATGGAGCAATCCAAGTCTCGCGGAGGTAGGTCAATAAATCGGGATAAGATGCGAAATGATCGCAAAACGATTGCCAGCGGGTGTCCCACTCTTCGCGAGTAGCGGCCGATATTGCTTTATTAAATCTCCTCATGAATGATAGTGCAAACTCATTGCTACCGGTTTTAGCCAACGCTCTCTTTTTAACATTGACTTCGATATGCCTTCGACACAAATGGTGTGCGGTCTCGGGAAATACCATTTGGACAAAGCATTAATGAAAGCCAAGTCACGATCGATTAAGAAAACGGTTGGCATGTGGGGAGTATGAAAAAGACTTTGCAAATTCTTGAGTGCCCACGTGTAATTATCGGTCTTCTCATTTTGGAGGAACGCATAGGCAATTGTGAAATTCTTCCCCGTTGAAGTAAATCCTATAATCTCAAGTAACGCCATTCCATAGCGGTTGGTGTTGTAAGTGCGATCACCTTGTATCAATAAAAAAATAAAGTTAGAAATGAATAAAATTGCAATTCAAAAAATGCATACGACTTGTGGAAAACAGAGTCAAAAAACGAGATTCAAAAAAATCAAAAATTTACCTTGTACTACATATGGAAAACGAGCTTAAGCATATCCGATGCTCGTGGGTGAGAGAAGAATATGTCACCGATCATGTCACTCTCGTTAGCTTTCCTCATGAAGAAGGTATATTTCTTATCCTCGAGTGCTTTTATGAGCTGTTGAAGCGAGGATCTCCCTTGTCGTTCTTGTGACTTGCATTTTGTGAGGGCATTGTGGACGTGTTTCGGAGTACTCACGTTCTTCTCATCCTTCCTCTTTAACATTGTTAGCATGTTATTTGGCCGCACCTTAGAAAGGCTGACTTGCGCTACACACCTCCTCATATTCGAGAACTAGTCAATTTACCCAACGGATGACCTTCGGGATACGTTGGAAAGTCGTGATTATGAGAACCATGCTTCACAACGTAACCCCATACCCCATCACCCCTATCTTTGGCCCGGATTTCAAAATTGCACCCAATCTTCTTCGTGCTAGTCAACCTCACATCTTTAGTTTTTCCGGACCTGTACTTGCCACCAAAATGGCATACAATCTTCGCGTAGCCTAGGATCTTGCCACTTGTCTTCCTCGAATCCACTATAGAAAGGGTTATATTTTGACGGGCCGCGATATCCCGTACGTGTTTAACAAGATCATCCCTATTTGAAAATAATAGGGATGTATCGAATTGATCACTGACATCCGGTCCCTACAACATCAATTAGAAAATTGCACAATAAGCAACGAGTGTATGACATTTCGTGTAGCATTATACGAGATGTTCCTGGAACATCTCGTGTAAGTGTACCCGACTTAAACCCATTTATCTCGTGTCATACAATACGATATAATACACCATAACTCGTGTATAAAAACACGACAAATAGCATAAAACTCGTATAATATGACACGAAATAGAGTAATATCAGAATTTAAAAATCCAATCTTGAAAAACAATTTCGTTTCAAGATTGGATTTTATTGCGACTTTGATCAAAACACCAAATATAACTTTAAAAACTTACTTCATTGCTGCTTGGATTTTGATTTTGATGTGGAGAATTTGGTGGCAAACCTTCTTCTTCAAAAATATATTCCACAAGCTCAAGATCAATATGATCATAAAAACTTGGAGAATGTTGTGGAGAATCCATACTATGGTGTTAGATGATATGAGAATTAATGAAAATAATGGGCATAAATTTATGGGTGTTAAGAATAGGACAATGGTGTCACAGCTGCATGGGAGTACAGCAGCAACGGTGTTTCTCTCTGTTGGGCCGTTGTCTGCGTGAATATCGTTTTTGATGTAGGGTTTCAGGGTGTATCTCGTGTGTATATACACGAGATACTATGGTACATATCGTGTATACAAACACGATATAGTATTTGTTTCTGGTAATTATATCGTATGAACAATACACGAGATGCACCTTGATTACTTTCGTGTATTGTTCATACGAAATGCCTCAGTAAATATCGTGTATTTAGACACGACACAACATATAATAAAATAAAAAATGGTATACGGCTACCTCATTTATTTATTTTTAATTTTTTTATACATTCTAAATGACATTTAAAGTGTTTTTCATCTACATCACTTTCCTCAAAATCCAAATGGAGATTGAATTAGAAATATTTGCCATTATTTAGGGTTTTTAGGGTTTTACATGTCCCGATCTTGCCAAAAATGGTATACGGCTACCTCGTTTATTTTTTTTTAATTTTTTTCTACATTCTAAATGACATTTAAAGTGTTTTTCATCTACATGAGTTTCCTCAAAATCCAAATGGAGATTGAGTTACAAATATGTGCCATTATTTAGGGTTTTTAGGGTTTTATGTGTCCCGATCTTGCCAAAAATGGTATACGGCTACCTCGTTTATTTTTTTAATTTTTTCTACATTCTAAATGACATTTAAAGTGTTTTTCATCTACATGAGTTTCCTCAAAATCCAAATGGATATTGAGTTACAAATTTTTGCCATTTTTTAGGGTTTTTAGGGTTTTCTGTGTCCCGATCTTGCAAAAAATGGTATACGCCTACCTCGTTTAATTTTTTTTTTATTTTTTTCTAGATTCTAAATGACATTTAAAATGTTTTTCATCTACATGAGTTTCCTCAAAATCCAAATGGATATTGAGTTACAAATATTTGCCATTATTTATGGTTTTTAGGGTTTTACGTGTCCCGATCTTGCCAAAAATGGTATACGGCTACCTCGTTTATTTTTTTAATTTTTTCTACATTCTAGATGACATTTAAAGTGTTTTTCATCTACATCACTTTCCTCAAAATCCAAATGGAGATTGAGTTACAAATATTTGCCATTATTTAGGGTTTTTAGGGTTTTACGTGTCCCGATCTTGCCAAAAATGGTATACGACTACCTCGTTTATTTTTTTTTAATTTTTTTCTACATTCTAAATGACATTTAAAGTGTTTTTCATCTACATGAGTTTTCTCCAAATAAATAAAGTGGTATCACTTAAATGTGATAGGTTATATGATATTGTATGATCCAATATGACGTTTGTTCCTTGTCATGTATAAGTGTATAAATTTTGCTCAATTAACAACACAATTCAATAATATAACATAGAATATGCGTATCATTAACATCGTGTCGCAAATCATCGAAGAACACCTTCATTATGATATGTCGTATGGATATACACGATTTTAGTACATTATATCGTGTTGTTGTGTACGAAATTAATGACAGAGTAAATTTAAATTTCGTATAATTTCATACGACCTATTATTTAACCCAATTAGTTTATGTCGTGTAAAAGTACACGACATGAAGGCTTCTTGTCGTCCTTTCGAGCACGACAGACGAAGGGTAGTTTGGGAATTATTGGTGCCTTGTATATAACATGCCTTGTATATAGAATTCTCCGTTATAGATCTAGGTTTGCATTTCCTTTTTTTTTTTTTTTTTTTTTTTTTTTTTTGGGGGATAATAATATTGTATAATTTAATACTCCTCATTAATGATTTAAGTTCTGGAGTTAAATTTGCTCCAAAAAGAACCCGAAAGCGAAAAATATTTATTTTTAAATAAAAATCATTTAACTTTTTATATATTTTCATTTTTTTATAATTTAATTTTCTTAATTCAATTTAATAGGTGCATTTGTTCCTCCAATACCATTTAACGACAAAGATGTGGATACAAATTCTTATTTCACTAAGGGGGTGTTTGGTTCGACGGAATTGGCCATTCCGGGGCGGAATGGAATGGTCAATTCCGTTGACTTCATTCCTTCCGTCTGTTTGGTTCGTTGGAATGCTTTTTTTTCCATTCCTTCCAATATTGGAAGGAATGACGAATTCCCTTGGTGATGGAAAAAAAAATTTTTTTTTTGATAAAAATACCCCTAACTAACCCCCCCCCCCCAATCAGCCCCCACCCCACCCCCCATCCAGCCCCCCACCCCACCCCCACTCCCATACCCCCCCACCCCCTCACCCCTCACCCCCCCACCCCCCACGATTTTTTTTTTTTTTTTTGCCCTACCCCCATCCGGCCACCCCCACCCCCACCCCCCCCCAACAAATTTTTTGCCCTACCCCCATCCAGCCCCCACCCCCACCCACCCACCCCACCCCCCCCCCCAACAAATTTTTTTTTTTTTTTTGCCCAACCCCACCCCCCACCCCCAACAATTTTTTTATTTTTTTGCCCTACCCCCATCCATTACCCCCCCCCACCCCCCACCCACCATCACCCCCTACCCCCACCCACCCCCTACCCCACAAAAAAAATTTGCATACCCCCTGCCCTACCCCACCCCCCAAATTTTTTTTAAAGAAGGGTAAATTGGTCATTTTATATGTTTTCATTCCATTCCTATAATTTGTATTTTCAAACCAAACATGATTTGGCAAGGAATTGAATGACAATTTCATTCCATTCCGTGTCAACCAAACGGAAGGTTTGACCATTTTTTTTCCATTCCAATTCCTTCATGAATTCCATTCCATTGAACATTCCATTCCTTCACTTTTTTTCCACCGAACCAAACGGCCCCTAAAGATACATTTTCTAACATATATTTTTCTTATCATGTAAAATATGATTATATTTTTTGAGCAATTGTTCTTATGTTTTAATAAAAAAGTATTTATTTTTCAATAGAAAACGTTTTGTCGTGCGTTTTAACGCACGGGTGGCATACTAGTTGTCAATAAATAACTGCAAGTGTTCAATCATTGAAGTTCAATAAAATCAGTCCTTATATTATTACTAGATCATTTATTAGGACAAATAGTGTGAACACTCAATCAATTCTTGTAAATGTTTCCCAACAATACTATGTCTGAAACACATTGATTGATCACACTACACACTCAAGAGAAATCAGTTCAATTTGTGAACACATCTTTTGAAAACACCTGGTCAAACTTGTATCACGATCCATTAGTGATCACTTTCCTTTAGGCAGCTTTAAATCATAAAGCTTGCAACTTGTAATATACTAGTGACATTAATATTGCACATTTTCACAAATTCAAGTTTTGACCAAACTTGTTAGAGGACGTATCAGTTATTTAACATTGTGAATCTCTCCAAACAACTGTGTCCTCCCCTTTGTTTGTGTTTGCTCATTTTATCTCGTCTTGTAACCGGTTGAACTCTATCACCGGTTACAATCATTTGAATACTTAACTACTTTGTTTAGTGCTTTCCATTGTAATATAATTTGCATGATCTTTTAACTTACATGAAATTTATCTTACTTAACCGATCATTTGTGTGAGTAAACATGTAACATTTTATCCGCTGCGTAACTGGTTAAGATGGATTTAGCTTTTGATAAGTTAATTGGATATTTTAGAAAGGTTTACGAAAGAAGTTTAATCAGGATATTCACCAACCCTATAGCCTGTTTCCTACCAATTGGGCGTAAAATTTGGTATCAGAGCTTTCAATTTTTGAAAAAAAAATTTCCAACCTTCACAGCTTGACAATGGCGGGAAAACTCATGCAAACGTGGAACATGGAAACGATACCCATGTTAAACGAAAATGAATTTTTATCATGGAAAAACAGAATCATGCGTTACTGTAAGTGCTCCAATTTGAGTTGTTAGCATTTTCGTTAGAAAATTAACGAAAGTCTTAACATTCCTAACATTTCTAACAATTCCTAACTTTTCTAACAAAACAAGGGTAAAGTAGGGATTGCTATTTAAGGTTAAACCAAGAAAAGAATCTTAAAAAAGAAAAGAAATTGTAAAAACCCGAATTGGCAAGCTGAAAAACATAGCCAGTTTGAATATTTTCAAAAATATTCCTTTGGTCCAAAGCCTGCAGCTGCATTTAATGAACAGTGCACGCTGAGGGTCTTGTCCGCGCGGATGGTTTTGAATATTTCAGAGGCCTATAAATTGAGCCCCTCAGTCTCAGAAATGGAGAGCAACAACAATTCATACACAACACCTTGGCGAGAATACTAGAGAAAACAGTGGGAATTCTCTTGAATTGCCACCTTTTTCTTTGGATTATTTTCCCAAATCACACTCACTAATCACTCTCAAATTCAAGCCTCAAACACTCTCAAATTCAAGCCTCAAACTCAAAAAATCAAGGGAAGATAGGTATAACCTCCTTCTCCCTACCCTAAATCTATCTCATCCATGCATGCATCTCATACTTTGAAGATGTAACTTGTTCTTCTCTTGCCCTAGATCCAAGAGGATCACCATGGAAGTTCATCTCCATGGATGACCCTCTACAAGGATCAACATTTCTTTCAAATTGTTTTTACTTACTTACAAACACTTTTCTAAACCTAAAAACCATTTTCACAACCAAAATCTTCATTTTCAAGGATAAAATTCCCCTTCCCAATCAAATGAAATGCTTAAAGTCCTAATGTACCCTAAGGATGGCTTGATATAGTAGATCACCACTAAAATGTTTAGTGACTACTAATCAAAGCCTAAGGAAATGGGGACAAGCATGGATGCAAAACCCCCTTTAAAATCACATTTTTCTTCTTGAGAAAGTTGCTGTCCAGTAGCCTTTCTCTAAGACCTCTGTCCATGGTCTAATTTTTTGGACACAGAAGAACTTAGAATTTGGTGTTGACTACAAAATACTTTTTGTAGCCAACATCCAGATCATTCCAGAAATATTTTTACTTTATTTTTTGCGTTAGTATAACTCCATTTTTTAAATTATTTTCAAAAGGTCAGATTCAACAGTCTCTGGAAATCCAGATTTCATATCTGAGATTTCCAGAAGGTTTTGGTCCATCAAATCATCTCCAAATGGAAAAGTCTTTTGCAGAAACCTTATTTAAGATGTTTTGAACAACTTTCATACTCGGACTTTCCCCAGATTTTGAAGTTTTAAAGCTCTTAAATCTATTTTAAAATTAAGTGTCCACTGCCTTTTTCATTCTGGCAGAATTGATTCTCAACTTCAAGAAATCTTTTGAGTACCAATACTCAACCCTAAAATCATACAAAAAATCATGGGACTTGTTTAATGCCTTATAAAGAGTCCTCAATTTTTAGTTTTCTCAGTTTGAACTTATTTTGGCCAAAGGAACACACACACACACACACAAATGATTTTTAAGCTTGGAAGACTCGTTTTACGAGGCATTTCGGGTGAACCCTAACGTTCTTCCCGGCGTGTAACGTGACCTCCGAACCCAAATCTCTCATTTCGGGCATTTTTCAAAGTTTTGGCCCTTAAAACAAAAATGGCGTGGCGACTCCGTGTTTTGATTTTCAAAAAAGAGAAAAATCTTTTCCGGGTGGCACATTCGTTACAGTGGCGACTCCGCTGGGGACAAATAAGTTTTATCTTTTCAAAAAAAAAGGAAAAACTTTTGTGGGTCAAGCTTCCGTCCCGGCATTTGAAATCATTTGTACTGTGTGTGTGTTGCTTTTGCACATTTTCGTGTTGTTTTGATCGCCTCGAAAAAGTCAAAATTTTGACTATCGGACCCGTTGACTTGAATTTTGAATTATGTGCTTATGTGTGCATTTACTTTCAAAAAAAAAAGATTTTCAAAAAAAAAAAAACTTTCAAAAAAATTTTCAAAAAAAAAAGGATTAAAAAAAAAAAAAAGCTTTCAAAAAAAAAAAAAGATTTTCAAAAAAAAAAAAATCATTTTGTGCATGCATCATCCTCTTTAAGACACATGAAAAATTTCTATTTTACTCAGAAGACTGCTTGCACACTACGCGCACTTGGCCTTACACTGCACACTACGTCCTTAACCCGGGAAAATCCCATTAGCAGCCTGTTTGGCCTTATTACGCCTCTCGGTGCGAGCACGAGACTACCCAAACATCCCATGGAGCCTCGTGTCGACCATGCACTTGTCCGTGACACACTTTGTCCGAGACCCGGTTGGTTTTTAGTCTGGTCTGTGTCATGCCCTGTCTGTGTATAGACCTTTCCTTTCAAGCCTTAGTCGGCATACCAAGTCAATATCTTTCGGGGACCCTAATCAGTCGAAGTCCTGCCGGTTTTCCGTCACGGGCTTTGACCAGATATTGACTGGCGCCTTGACTTTGACTCTGACTGGCACAAATTATACACTGACTCCCAGTATGACACTGAGTCATCAAGAATTAACGATCATTTCATGCCTAATTACGGCCTAAATGACGACGGGTCAAGATCAATTGCGGACATTTATCAGTCCAAACCATGCCGACTTTTCGTCGAGCCCTCGGACATGATCTTGACTTTGACGTCAGCTTTGTCCGTAATTTACATCGAATGCTCGTTAAGACTCGATTACCTGCCAGACTTTTAGGATCGTTTTTCTTTTCGGTCGGTGGGACCCGCTTGCCCTATAGGACCCTCGCCCGGGGCTGTCCGCCCTGGGAAGTCGAAATACAGGTGGAATACGAGGGGCTTATAGACGTAGTGATGGGGCCCACTGATCCAGGATCCAGAGTAGTTTGCGAAAAAGAAGAGCAATCTTTTCCAACCGCTTAGGTTAATAAAACATGTTTTAAGTAAACAAGAACAAATAACTGCATGTTGCATGATCCCAAAGCCCAAACACCTACCCTCCTTCATTCCCAGACATCTGAACCCTCGTGTCTTTCCCCCCGCAGCTCCGCACAAAGCTTGGTTTCGGGCACCGGGTCACCGTTTGATCAGTTGGGAAGAGTCAAGCGAATCGTCAGCTTCACCATTTGTTCCGACTCCGGGTTTCAGAATGTCTGCATCAGCTGGTAACGATGGGGACAACATCACTCCGCCTCCTGGGACTCCTCAAACAGAACAGCAATGGAATCAGTTGGCCGAACAGATGAGACTGCGACAAGAAGCATAGCTGAATAGCCTTATGGAGGCTATTAAGAGCCATGGTTTGGCCGCCAGCCTCAATCCCGATGGCACCTTCACCGTGGAAGAAGAGGAAGGCCCCAGTCCCAACCTTGGTCGCCCCGACTACTCCAGGATGCCACCACCAACCTCCTACGGTACTACTACCAGAACCCATGCTTCTCGGTCGCTGGGTCAGCCAGCTCCCCAACCACAGACCACTGGATCCATGCAGCCTGACGGGACGAGCCAGTTCCCAGTTCCTCAGTGGGGACAAAATCAGTACGGAATGTCTTCTCATGGTTGGGGCTACCTCGGAATGCCACAACTAATTGGGATCCCGCCCCAGTTTGGACCCGATCAATCCGGGCCTTCGCAGCAACAGTTCAAAGTGCCACAGCAACAGTTTGGAATGCCGCCACAGTCTAGTTCAGGGCAACACTCAGGAGCCCCTCATCAGAATGATGCTAGCTCAGCTGCTCCTCCCACAGCTTTTACAAACCCATTTCTCACTCAAGGTTCAATGGGTTACCAAGCCTCTATCCCAGTTTCATCAGAATCACCAGGACCGCAGTACCCCCCGGGTTATACACCATCGCCGCAGCCAGCCATGCAATTCAACAACTAGGGACAGCAGCCCGCACTTAAGCCTACTTATGGGCCTCACCCCGGAAATCCAAGCTACCCAGCTACATCAGGACTGCCTTCACCCTCTTTGCCAGTTGAAAATCAACAGCAAGCTGCAAGGTTCTATCCCTTCGCCCAGACTCCTACTCATGCTCCCCCGGGCAATTTGGGCCCAGGACAGGTTTTCACCTACATCCCCGGAACAGCCGTTCCCTCCACCAGTCTGCCGCCAGTGGTAGCTCCTCTCTCTAGCTCAGTCACTGGATTGAACGCCATAGTTCCACCACAAGATCCTTATCTGGCCTGGTTCATGGAACAACATAAGGAAATGAAAACGCAGATTGCTGAATTGACTGCTAAGAAGTCTGCCTTCCGGCCTACGGACCCGGACTCCATTGTTCCCCTGCCCCATAAATTTGTGATGCCTAATCTGGATCTCTTTGATGGGACTGCATGCCCGAAAACTCATCTGGATACATATACCTTGGCAATGAAGGCCAAAGGGTGCACCAATCAGCAGTAGCTGACTATTTCAGTCTCTCTTTGAAGTCCAGTGCTCTAAAATGGTTCTTCCGCTTAAAACCCGAGGCCAGGGCTACACGGGATCAGATCACCAGTGCCTTTACAGAGAAGTACAAAGCTAAATTGGAATGGGAAACAAATAGGGTTGACTTGCAGACAACCGTGCAGCGTCCCGATGAGAGTGTTGGGGATTTCTACAAGCGGCGGAATCTGAAACTCAGTGAGATGGCCATCCCTCCTTCTGAAGAGGAACAGTTGGACATCTTTCATCATGCACAGAAACCACATCTGAGAGCTTCCCTCAGTCATTTCCCGTACTCAGACTTGCGGGCAATGGTCAATTCCGCAACTAAGTTTGAAAAGGCTTACAATCAGCAACCGGCTGCTGCACCTGCTTACAGATACAAGGCTCCTACCTCCAGCACGGTTCCGGCTCCTGCTAAAGGTAAAGAGATGATCAACTACGCAGGGCAGGAATGTAATAATGCAACTCCTTTTGCTCCCAGAAAACCAGCTTAGCCCAGGCCAAGGTTCATAAACCTCGAAAACTTTGGAATGCCTCTGAACGACATCTTTAGGGGACTAGTGAAAGAAGGCTTGCTGCGGCCTTTGGAGAATTTCCAACCCAGGAATCCGAATGCTCCCGTAGATACTTCAAAGTATTGCGCTTTTCATCAAGCCCATGGACATCTGACCGATAATTGCTTTACTCTGAAAAAGGCAATCCAAGGCTTGATAGAACAGGGAAAGTTGGAAGGCCCCGAGGGGCCTAATACAGTCAAAAATCCTCTGCCAAGAAACCATAACCAGGTAAACATGATTGAAAGCGGAGAACCTTCGCATGCCCAGGAAGATGCGGAAACTGATGAAGGTCCCCAAATACCCATGACCAACCTTGTCGAGGATCCTAAATTCGGATTCCCCCTCAGCCTTGAGGATGATGAACAAGTCACCCCATCTTGGTCTCATGTCAGAGATTTCTTGCAAGAGTATGAGGCTCGTATTTCTCGAATGAAGGGAAAGCTGACACAGAAGAGCTGGGGCTGTTTCGGTCAAAACATGAGAAAACCATTTACACGAGATGGTTAGAGCAGTCAAGGAAGATTGAGCATGAAAGCTTCAGACGGGCGCCTGTACTGGGGCTTATCAGCAAAAAGGCCGAAGAGCATCTGGAGCTAATACACTTCTGCAAGTTGGCTCTGGGAGAGGCTGAATATGATCCCGAGAACAGCGAAGAATCAGAGGAGGAGGATTGCTTCTATATCCTGCCTGGGGTTAAATACGTGCCACCCCCTCTCACTCTTCCCCCGCAGTTTCTAGGAGGAGAAGCCGAGTCGCAACTACTACTTCCAGGAATGGGGGCATACGACAATTTCTGCGGTTGCATGCACCCATATTCCCCTAGCGGATTTGATCGGCGTTCTCTCTCAGCCGAAATCCCAGTAGTCTGGGAAGATGATTCCGATGACAGCGATGACGATGATGATGACGAGAGCGAAGAGTCAACTGAGGCCCCAGATCCGGAATTAATCTGGAACAATCATGCCGGAAATGACATCATGGGAGCCGAACATAATGGTTGGTTGTCAGCAAGCGACAATGAAGAAACTTCGGAAGACAATTATGAAACCGAGGACATGAAAGCTATGAAATTTCCTGGGGCTGAGCACGTGGACGTCATAGAGTTCAACACTGCCTACCATGCTTTGGGGAAAGGGTTTTCGGACACCCGATCCAGGCTGATAGTTGAAGATCTGTTAGAGAGAGGGAAGCTAACTCCCATCCTCCCCAATGAGAAAATCACCATGGTCAGATCAAATCCGCCCCGAAGCAAAGTAACGATCCTTGTCAGGGTTACCCAAGAAGAGGTCACTTTCCCAGAATGCATTTCAGCTATCAGAGAAGTCCTGGAAACCGGCATGATACCGGATGCACCTCCCACACAAAGTGCTATAATCATCTCCAACTCTGAGTATTACAGAAAGGAACCAGAGTGGCTGCACTATACCGGAGATGAAATCGAGAAGCCGCCAAGCCCTGAGAATAGCAATTCCTGTTGTATGATAACCATAGGCAATGCAGGCTATAAGGGCGAATCGGAGGACGCTTTAGCTCTATGGGCCATCCAGGGGGCAACAACACAACCCCAGTCTCAAAAGCCTGTAACTTGGGAAGCGATTTTAAAGGCCGCCGGGGAAGGAGCCAGTGCGGCTCGAAGCTCGGCCCTCACCGTTGCTAGACTCGCGAGAACCCGGTGGTCGGTAGCCAGAAAAGCTCCTCCGTTGACTCTGGCAGCACTGAAGAAATCCAGTCAAGAAGCAACTGATGAGGAAGTCAACCTGTTGACCCGATCCGGGCAGATCTACCAGGGGAACCCCAAGACAGATAAGAAGGTAACGGATCAAGCACCAAGGGAAGACCGTCTCCCCTATGCCAAGACAGCCGAAATTCCTGACCCCGAAAAGGAGGATCCCGTGCTCACCCAGTTGAAGCAAACACAGGCCAACATCTCTCTATGGTCCCTGCTCACCTCGTCTTATCCCCACAAGCTAAAGAAAGCCTGGCACGCACTTTGGTCCCTATTGATGCTACTCCCGATGAGGTAGTACAATTGATCGGGAACATCCACTACGGGAACATAATCATTTTCACGAACCTTGATCTCCCTCAATTCGGGGCCGACCATAACGAGCCTCTCTTCATCACAGTCCAATTGGATGAACGACGCCTCCCTCGAGTCCTGGTTGACAATGGGTCCGAGATGAATATCCTCCCGGCTAAGATCATGAGTCTGCTCGACATCAAGTCCACAGATTTAAAGCCTTCCTCCCTCACAGTCAAAGCTTACGACTCGACATCTCGAGCAGTCCTTGGAGTTGCTACTTTGGACCTCTGGTTTGGCAAGAAATTGATACCTGTGGAATTCCAGGTTATCGATATTCCGATCAACTTTAATGCCTTATTGGGAAGACCTTGGCTGCATCAGGTCAAGGGGGTCGCTTCGAGCCTCCACCAGTGTGTGAAATTCGTCTCGGATGGGGATTTGAAAACCATTTACGGGGATCTAGTCACCTTGGAGGGCACGGATACAGGTGGAATACCTATTCTGGAAATCAAACATGATGAGGAAGGTCTCATGCTGACATGCTTCACGGTTGAGCCTCCTAAAGCCTAAGTTTGCAACGTAGATCTGACAATCACTCGGGATAAAATCCCTCCGGTCTTGAAAATGATGAGGAAGATGAGCTATCTACCTGGCCTCGGTCTAGGGAAGCACCAACAAGGAACTCACAAACTCATCGAGGTGAAAGAGCAGAAAACTCACCATGGCCTTGGGTATGAACCGACTTCGGGGAAAATTGTAATGGGAAAAGAATTTGCTCTACAAAGGAAAGAAGCTATCACAGGAAGGGTCCCGGTCAACGGCCCTAAATCTCTCCCTTTTAGTCCTAATCTGGCTGACTACTTCGTCAAAGGTCCTATACAGCATGGGAATGCCACAGTCAAAGAACCTACAGAAGGATGGCTGAAGCTACATGATGATCTCAGAAAGTCCTGGGGAAACAAAGCCAACCCGGTCAGTAGGATGTTTGCGGATCTGCCCAGATGCACAGGGCTACCACCACCATGGAAAGTGAGATTACCTTCAAAGGCATGCCAAGCCTAGTAGAACAGTTCGAGAAGCTCACTACCAGAATTCCGATTGTCCAGGAAGGCCTGAAGCCTGAGTTTGAATTAACAGTGCCAAAAGATAAAGCCATAGAGGTCTTTTCAGATGATTGGGATGGTCTGATTATGCAGCAGTTATTCGGGGAATATGTTCAGGTGCCGGACCTGATTGATCTCAGTTCAGTCAAAGAGATGGTAGCGATGATCGAGAAGGGAGGACAGAAACAATGCAATTCCCGAGTCATGAGGCCGCTGACAGCAATGCCATTGAAGAATTGGGAAACTCTCTCAGGCTCGTCCGCGACCAAAGAGGAAATGATCACCATTGGATTGGTCCCCCGTCCCTTTGTGTCAACCCATGTCAAGTCCTCCGAGTCCCTCATTGTCTAGTTCAAGTCGCTAGAGTCGTCCGATGGCCTTACGCCTAAAGACTGCGAAGTTGTAGCCAATGCTGTATTTCCTTTCGTTCTAAATGAAATGATGAACCTTTCTGAGTATCCCTTGATTGCCACTTTAACTAATGATAAATTGGCTAATAATTAAAAAAAAAGAATTTTTAATAATGATTCACTAGATAAAGAAGCAGACACATTAAATAAAGAATATAAAAAATAATAATAAAAAAAATCTTTAAGCAGGTTGTTCGGAAAGAGGAAAATCGAGCCCAAGCTGCCGAAGAGATTTTTACAAGTGTGAATCTGGGAACTTGCGGAAGAGTCTAAAGAGACGCAGATTGGTATCTTCTTCGAAGGAACTGAAAAGGATGCCCTACAAAGTCCTACGAAGTTCTCAACTCAAAGAAAGTGGCCCTCTTCATCAAAGAGAACATCATATGCAGATACGGGCTGCCAGCCGAAATCATTTCAGATAATGGATCACACTTTGAAGGGGAATGCGACAGGCTGCTAGCAGAATTCAGAATAACCCGTCACAATTCATCTCCTTATAGGCCCCAAACCAACGGAACCGTTGAAGCAGCAAACAAGACTTTGGAAAACATCATTCGGAAAATGGTTGTCCGAGGTCGAGATTGGCCCGAGAAGCTACACCTTGCTCTCTGGGGCTACAGAACATCCGTCAGAACGGCAACCGGGGAAACACCGTTTGCCCTCACCTACGAAATGGAAGCCATACTCCCAATCGACCTAGAAATCCCCTCACTCCGTGTGCTGTTGGAAAGCCAGATCAACGAGGTCGAATGGCTTCAGAGTCGCCATGATGAGTTGGCCCTGCTAGATGAACGCCGATTGAAAGTCATGGAACACATCCGAGCTTACCAAGGAAGAATGGCCAGAGCCTTCGATAAGAAAGTAAAACATCGGGAGATCAGAGAGGGTGATCTCGTTTTGAAAGAGAAACCCCTAGTTCGCATCAACCCACTTGGCAAATGGGAGCCTGTTTGGGTCGGGCCATATGTCGTTCAGAAAATCTTCTCCGGAGGAGCCATGCAACTTGCAGACCTCGATGGAAATCCTTTTGTACATCCAGTGAATGGCGACAAGCTGCGCAGATACTACGCGTAGAACACTGAGTCAAAACAAAAAAAAAACAACAAAAAAATATATCAAAAAAAAAGAGTGCTAAAAGAGTAATATCCAACTAGGTTGAAAACCCGAAAAGGGCGGCCTAGGTAAAAAACAGGGTTGCACAAAAAAAAAAAACAAAAACAAAAAAAATATATCAAAAAAAAAAAAGAGTGCTAAAAGAGTAATACCCAACTAGGTTGAAAACCCGAAAAGGGCGGCCTAGGTAAAAAACAGGGTTGCACCAACAAAAAAAAACCAACAAAAATTAACCAGGTCGAACTACGGAGACCTGAGCCCTTTAGTCCAAGGGAACGTAGGCAGCCGAAAACGGTTCGGTCTAAAACACAAATAAAAGTCATACTTTGATCAAGCCATGAAGGCGTCTTGAAAAACTCTAAAGCAATTCACATATTCATTACAGTTAAAAACTTTTTGATGAGTCTAAGCTCGGTTCACACCTACGACTTACAACCTGCTAAAAGAAACTAAGATACATAATTCAACTAATGTGTCTGCTACGACAAGAAAGGGATACTCAGAAAATCTCAAAATCACTCCAAGCCACTCGTACTGGCTTCTCCCCTCTTCTTCCCTCCTCTTCGGGTCTTCTTCCTCTGCACGGGAAAAATATCAGTCTTCCGCCTACCAAGCTCTGGTGTAGGGACAGGATCTATCAAACCCGCATCTGTCAGGGCCTTAGTAGCCCTAGCCTCATCTCTCATCTCCTGTAGCCGAGCTGGTAACATAGGAGTCCTCCTCTCTTGTCTCCTGACATAAGCCTCATAGTCGATCACAGCATCTCCGCTCCTATCATGAGGGTTGGCCCTCGCCTCAGCCCTCCTCCTCTCAGAAACCGTCATGTCTTCCATACCAACAATGGCCTCACGCCATCTCAATATAGCCATCTGAGTCTCCCCCAAATGCCTCTCGTACCAATCCAAGTACCAAGTGGTCAGAAATATGTGTCCCGGACGCCTGAGGATAACCCTAGGAGGAAAGACGTCATACCTCCATGCTCGGGAAAGAAATGGGAACACTGAAGGATCATCCATCGAAATAGAAGCCACCACCCTGGTAGCTATATCCTCAAAATCCTCCAAAGGAGTCTGCTCCAAGCCAAACTGTCTCGGAACCAGAGCCGGAATGTAAAAACTGGGTGAGAAAGCCCCGGAAGCAGAACCACATAAGACCCATCCTGAAGTACTCTCCGAGTCTCTACCCGTCAATGAGGCACCGACCACCTGATATCTGTAGTCTGGCGACAAGCCATCCAACGCTCCCATGAGCCCTGATCATCGAGGTCCACAGTAACCCCTCTCCTGGCAAATGTCCAAGGTTTGACCGCATCAGAAGTTTCACGAAGGACCCCCAGGCGCTCCATCAGCCACATGGTCAAAAGAAACGGGCTGCCCCCGTGCATATACCGCCTCCCGATAGCCAACCTGTCAAGAGCATGAAAAGTCTCCCCCAGGATCAAGGGCACAACATCCCGACCCGAACGGCAGTGTACAACCACATCCAGCAAAGCTCGATGACAGATTCCAAAAGAGTAAACCATGAACAAGGTCCCAAACATACAAAGTGCAAAAGCATCCCAATAGGCATCATCAATCAAGCCTAAACCCCTAAATCTATCAGGAAGACCAGAAATGTGAAAGTGATCGGGACCAGGGATCATACCTTGTGCTTCCTCCGGAGAAAGATGAAGAAGGTTGAACAACTTATCAACGAAAGAGGCTCCTCCGGACAAAGGAATTGCAATCTCTTCCACCTCGGGACCGCCAAGCAAAGCCCGAAATTCTTCAACAGTCGGAACAACTTCATTGTAAGAAAAGCAAAAACATGCCTTCTAGTATCCCAAAATGAAAAAGAAGCCCTCAAAAGATCATAGTCCGGAACCAATTCTTTGAGAGACCACAAGCACCTTACCTTGTACCTTTCTTCAAAAAATGACCTCCTCTTATGCATAATCTCCCTACACCACTCCTTGAACTTTTCAAAGAATGACATTTGGATTTCTTTGGACAATTTTAGAGAATTTTTGGGCATTTCCATGGCTTTTCTCTCTTCTCTCCCGAAATTCCAGTTTGAACTGGAGAAGATGAAGTTTCAGATGACATTTATGGCCTAAACCAGATTCAACAACCGAAATAAATGAAGTCTGACAGGAGCCTGACTGATCCGCGCGGATCCTTTTGATCCCCGGCATAATTCTTTTTTTTTTTACAGCTTGAAACCTGTGCAAAACCTGCCCAAACAGTTCATATACCAAACATTCACACCCTTGCCAAAAAACCAGGGCTCATGCAACATTGCATTCATTAAAAAAAAAGTAAATGACAGTGATCCTAGATTATTACATACCCAAAAAAAAAGAAGAAAAAAAAAGTGTGCATGAAAAATAAATTGTGTCTGTCTAAATAGGTACAATCCCAATCTCAGAAATCAATCAAAGATAATCAGTCAGAATCCTCGGTCCTCGGTGGCCGGCACTTTCCCCCGATCCCTCTTGCGGCTCGGGCCCGCCTCCTCAGTAGCCATGAATACCTCAGGCTCGGAATCGTCATCCTCGTCTCCAGAGAGAGGCTCGCCTGGATAAACCGGTATGCCACGATAAGGCAAGCCGAGGTCCGCAAAGAAGTCATATCCGAACGTGAACGCGTCGGATTCCTGGACATGCGAAGAAGAGCCACCATGATGCCAAACATGTCCCTGCCCATGCAAATCCCCGAGGATGACGTGATCCGGAGGAAGCTCCATGTCGGGATCTATGAGAGGAGAAAGGGGAGTCTCGGTAGAATGCTCCGAAGGAATAGGGGAAGTCTCCCGCTCTACAGGCGCCGGCTGTGCCCGTCTCGCTCTACCCGGAAAAGTCTCGTCTTTCAGCCTTAACGGAATTTCGGCAGAGTTTCGCTTGCGCGATTGACGTTTTGACTTTTTGGCATTGTCCAAGAAGATAATAGGCATGGGTCGGACGATAAAAGCCCAATGACACAGTGTCACATTGAACTTTGTTGCATACGTTGCGCGAGTCAAAGTCAAAGTCAATGTCGGGTCAAGATCTTGCCAATTTTTCCTTGTCAGAATTTAGGCAGAGCTCCGCTTGCGCGAAAGATCTTTGGATTTTTTTTTTGGCACGGACTCGGGCTCGACTCTTACGTATCTCGTGCGGGTCAAAGTCAATTTCTAAAGGAATATCTGTCTATGGCATCTTTATTTGAAGGAAATGATGTAAAGATAGGACCTTTACACCAATACACTCTAAGAGATGCCTCAAGTACCAAAGGGGACTAGGGGAAGGGTATAAAGATTGGATCTTTATACTCATCATATGCCTTTTTGTGCCTTATGAAGGTCACTAGGCAATCCTTGGAGAGTGATCCAACCATTAGGGACATGGGGAATGCATTTTAAAGTAAAGATGACATTTTTACACTAACATATGTAATGAACATGATGCAAGCTAAGGCCATGTCTTGTCGAGCGTTTTTGTTTAAACGGAGATAAAAAAACTCAGCTTTTTTTTATTAAGCGTGTTAGTCAAGAGTTTTAGACGGTTGAATTTTAAAAAGTGGGGAACATTTTGGCCGCTCAAAATTATAGCGTTCAGAATAAGCTCAGTTTTAAAAACTCTCCGTTTATAAAACTGTGTACCAGACGAGCCCTAAGACTAGGAATGAAAAGGGAGGACCTTTATGGCTTTCCTATGTCCTTTATGAACCTTTTAGGTGGACAATCCTTGGAAGCAAGGTCTATGGGGAGGGGGATGACATTCATGAATAAAGATGACATTTTTATTGTAAAAGATGACATTTTTATATGCAAAAGATGCTATTTTCACATCACCATGTGAGAGATCCACCCTAGAACAAGCCATTTGAGGTCTTATTGTTCATCCTTGGGATGGATCTTCTATGGATCCCATGTGATAGGGGAATGGGGATATTATGATCTACATGACTAAAGATTTGATTTTTATAACAATAGATCAAATATCAAGCAAGTAAATGACAATAGAAATAGCAAAGAACAATATAGCAAGTATGACAAGTATATTTTAAATAGAAGGGGAGGAGAGGTTACCAATGGTGGTGTTCCTCTATCTCCCTTAAAGATTGCCTAAGGAAGGACCAACTTTGGAGGGGTTTTGGAGAGGATGGAGGTGATTTTGGGGAGCTCTCAGCTTTTTGAAATTTCGTGTTTGTATTTTGGCAGAGTAACAGTGCTCAAATTTGTATTACAAAATGAATAGAGGAGGCCTCTATTTATAGGCAGTCTGGTGATGGCTAATGAAGCCGTGCGGCTGTAACCCTCAGCTAATGAAGCCGTGCGGTCTTATCCATTAGTGACTCAGCCAATTTCTAGAACCATGCAAGGTGGCCTTCTAGAAGGTCTTTTCCAGCGAGGGACTACGTGGAATTTTAATTCCTAACAAGTCCGTCGCCCCTCGAGAGGTTTGGGAAAGTTCCCAAATTGCCCCTGAACTTTAGGAAAGTCCGGGGAATTGCCGGGAAACTTAACCGGAAGGCATGAGCCAGATTTGGGTACTTACACTTAGCCGATATAGGCTCTCAATCGACATCATCCTTACCTAATTTTGATCCCAACTTTGAACCATCATCCTCAACCTTTCAGCCAACCATTGACCCAATGCCCAACCTTTCTAAGTCTGATATGGCAGAAGTGATGAATGAACTATTTTATGATTTTGAAAAACTAAACGATGTTCACAAAGTAATGTCTGCTAATTTCAAAAGAATCTCAACTTAAAATGACTCTCTTAAATCAGAGATAAAAATTTTGAAAGAAAACAAGCACGAGTCAGACCAATTTGATAAAAGAAAATCAAGATTTCAAGGATAGACTAAACATATGTCTTAGTCAAATTACTGATTTAGTTTCAAGAAACAATTTTCTCACTAAGACAATTGATTCTTAATTACTCTAAATCAAAGGCAGCTGTTGATACAATCCTACAAGAATAATGTCTTATAATAACCAATTTGTTTTGGGATTTAACTCCAGCAGTGACAGCAAAGACAAGTCATTTATTAAGTCTATTACTGAGAACTTGATGGACAAGTTTGATGATAGTCCATCTGACCTGCTAAATAAAAGTACTACTGGTACTTTTGGTGATGTTCCTCTCACTTACCCAAAAGTGAAGGAACAGATCAAGGTAAAGAAAATTGACAAGAACAAATCTAATTGAACTAAGGTAGTTGATACCAAGCTGGGACCCTATATCCCACTTAGTGATGGTGACAGCAAAGCTGGTATTCACATTGCTGGTCAGTCTACATTTTTAGAAACCTCAACTGGTAATAAAGCAGATGTAATCGCTCAAGGAACAACAACTGGTCAGGCAAGTGGCAGAGCTCTCCTAATCGGTAAGGCTGCATCAACCGGTAAAGGCATTTCCAAACACCTACAACCTACCAACAAAGGAAACACCAACACTTTTGTTCCCAAAGTATTTGTTAATGCTCAAACTTCAAAACCTTCTAAAACAGTGATCAAATTGGATATCAACTCACCTACCTGCACACAGCCTATTTCAATCAAGTGTGTATATTGTGGAGATTTCGATCACAAGGCTTATGAATGCCTCTTGAAGCACCTTTCTGGACCCCAATGAGTCTCAAAGCTCAAGTGGTGGCCAGATATGGTTGCCCAAGAATATTGGACCCAAAAGAATAAGGGGGACCATAAGCTTAATGTTTTATTCATATATGCTTTATGGCCTCAACCGATGCTAGTAAGGACATTTGGATTTTGGATAGTGGATGCTTAAGGCATATGACTGGCCATTCAGATCTCCTTACTAATATTGAAGAAGCATCAGGTACTACAGTTGTCTTTGGTGACAATGCTAAGGGTAAAATTGTAGGTCGTGGATTCATCATAAGAGGTATAGTTAATATACAAAAGGTATATTTGGTGGATGGTCGTAAACATAACCTTCTCTCCATATCACAATTTTGTGATAAAGATATTCATTGTGTATTTACTTCTTCCAACTATTATGTGAAAAACATTACTACCGGAGAAACCCTTCTCACTGGACAAAGAAAAGGTAACATATATGCTATAAATTTAAATGCTATTTTTAGTGTTACTAATGTTTGTTTTGTAGCTAAGAACATCAGTGAGAACTAATTTATATGGCATAAGAGACTAAGTTACTTGAACTTCAAATACCTATACAAGCTAGCCAATGCAAATTTGGTCATCGGCTTACCTCAAGTGTCTACTGATCATGGAAGGAAGTGCAGAGCATGCTAGATAGGAAAGCAACATAAAACATCATTCCAAAGAAAGCCCTACATGTCCACATCTAAGTGCCTTTAATTGCTACATATGGATCTGTTTGGCCCCACAACAACTGCCAATTTAGGGGGAATCAGATATGCCTTAGTTGTTGTAGATAAATATTCAAGATATATTTGGGTTGAAACTTTCAGCTACAAAGATGACACTTATGGAGTTGCCACCAAGCTTTTCCGTCTACTTCAAACTCAAAAGTAAAGTGACATCATCAGTATGAGATCCGACAATTTAACGGAGTTCAAGAACAATGGCATTGCTCGGTACTGTGATGATCACGAAATTGATCACAATTTCTTAACTGCTGGAACACCACAACAAAATGATGTTGTTGAGAGAAAGAACATAACCTTATTCGAGGCGGGCAAAACTATGATATCTGAAGCAAGGCTACCTAATTACTTTTGGGCTGAAGCTATCAACACAGTATACTTCACTCAGAATCGGTCATTGGTCAATAAGTTTCACAACAAGACTCCTTACGAGCTTTGTCGTGGCAGAATTCCCAATATCGGTTTCTTTAAAATATTCGACTGCAAATGTTATGTTCTTTACAACGGTAAAGAATATCGAGGTAAATTTGATGAAAAGGCCAATGAATGTATCTTTGTTGGTTATGCCAAACACAGTAAGACTTTTAGAATATTCAATAAATGTCTGTTGAAAATTGTTGAATCTGTTCATGTTACATTTGATGAATTTGATTTGCTAGAGTCTGATAAAACTCCAAATAGTAATGACTCTGGTGTTTATGAGACAGGTGAATGCAATTATGCAGTAACTTTAACTTCAATCAAAATACCAGTAATAATGCAAATCACCCTTCAGCTCAGAATTCAGGTATATCAAGTGGTGTAACCGATAGAGCCCTAGTTGATGATTCATTTTCCCTCAATCGGTTAGAAGAGAACCCATCTCCCAAAATCCCTTAACCGATTCTTTACCAACTAGTCCCTCTACCAATGTTCCTATTACACAACCTGAACCTGAACCAATTTCCAAAATTAATATACCATTTCCTTCACCTCAACCTAATCTTGATCATCTGTCCAACTTACCATCCCCTAACCAATTCTCACCTCAACCGGTCACACCTCCCTCAACTGACTATACTCCTCCACTAGAAACCTTAAGACAAGAATCAGTCAGTCAAGACATTCCAAGGGAAGTGAGATCAGTTATAGGACCACATTATTGAAAATTTGATTGGTGACTTCTTTGGTCCCAGAATAACTAGAGGCCATAGGGGAAATATGAAAGATCAACACAGTCTATTCCTCTGCTATGGTCTCAAACATAGAAACAAAGAAGACAGAAGAAGCACTCAATGATCCCAGCTGGGTAGAAGCTATGCAAGAAGAACTTAATCATTTTGACATATACAAAGTATGGGAATTAGTGCCTCGTCCAAATGATCAGACAGTGATAGGAACAAAATGAATCCTTAGAAACAAATTGGATGAGTATGGGAAAATAAAAAGGAACAAAGCAAGACTTATAGTAAAAGGGTACATACAAGAAAAAGGAATTGATTATGCTGAGACTTTTGTCCCTGTTGCTTGATTAGAAGCCATTAGGTTGTTTTTTGCCTATGCTGCCTAAAAAGAGTTTAAATTACTACAAATGGATGTGAATATTGCCTTCCTCAATGAAGAACTCCAAGAGCTAGTTTAAGTTGATTAACCTCCGGGGTTTGAATACTCCAAGAAGCCTAATCATGTCTATAGGTTAAATAAAGCATTGTACGGCCTCAAGAAAACAACAAGAACATGGTATGAAACTCTCTCCATATTCCTACTTAGTGAGAAGTTCGAAAGAGGTAAAATCGATACAACCTTATTCATTACTAAGCATAATGGTCACTCATTGTTAGTTCAAATATATGTAGATGATATTATATTTCGGTCTAGTAATGAAAACCTATGAAAGAGATTTTATAAACTTATGCAAATCAAGTTCGAGATAAGTATGATAGGAGAATTAACCTTCTTTCTTGAACTTCAAGTTAAACAAACTCAATAAGGAATCTTCATCAATCAAGCCAAATATACAAATGATCTTATCAAGAAATTTGACCTTAACTTTGTTCATCCTCAAAGCACTCCAATGGCTACTAATATACATCTTGATATAGATGAGTCTGGTAAAAAAGTATATATGAAACTTTACCGATGTATGATAAGATCTCTACTTTACTTAAATACTAGTAGACCAGATATCATGTTTGTCGTATTTGTGTGTGCTAGGTTTCAAGCTGATCCTATAAAATCTCACCTTCAAGCTGTCAAAATAATCATAAGATATCTTGTGGGAACTGTTCACTTAGGTTTATGGTACCCTAGAGATTCATCTTTTACACTAATTGGCTATTCAGTTGCTGATTTTGCAGCTTGTATGGTCTTAATGAAAAGTACTAGTGGGACTTTGTCAATTTCTAGGTCATCGATTGGTTTCCTGTTCTTGTAAGAAGTAAGCTTCAATTTCCACTTCTACAACTGAGCCTGAGTAAATAGCCGCTGGAAGTTGCTGCTCACAAATACTTTGTATGAAGTAATAACTGGTGGAATATGAAATTCCAACAGAAGTTTGTTCTATCTATTATGACAACTCCTCAACCATCTCAGTCTCCAACAATCCTGTGATGCATTCTAAGACAAAGCACATTTAAATCAAATACCACTTCCTCAAGGACCATGTTGAAAAGGGAAATGTTGTTTTTTTAAAAGGTCATACTGATTATCAGTTAGCTGATATATTAACAAAGCCCTTATACATTAAACGTTTTGAATTCCTTAGAGGTAAACTAGGCATGATTGATATACGTGGATAAATTGGATAAACTATGCTACTTGTGTAAGCTAAGCTCAACTGATCAAAAGGTGATATTACCTTTTTACCGTTAACCTATCATTGCTCCTCAACCTTAACCGATGGCAACAAGCTCTCAACCGGTCATATCCCTTGACCTATCATAATCTTAACCGGTCATACCCATTGACCGGTCAAGGCTTCAAGCGTTTACTCTCAACTGGTCACTACATGTTCAACCGGTCAATCAAACGCCTAATCGACATTGAACTGCGGCCGTACCAATCCATTTTAACCGGTGCGTCTGACACCCTGCTATTCTTTCAAGTCTTTTCAGCCGCTTGTCTGACTCAACAGTGAGCTGTTTACCAACCTTTATAGGTAGATCAAAATTTTGTTTTGATCAAAAAGGTAATCTCTGTATCATTTTTATTTATCCAAAAGGTTATCTTTTTGTTCATTACTCCCTCCGTCCCAGACCAAGGGTCCTCGGGGGGGATTTCACGCTTCTTAAGAAATTTTTTTAAAGTGGGTAGAAAATTTTAGGAGAGAGAATGTAAAAGTTAAATTTGTGGTAGAGAATAGGAGAGAGAATGTAAAAGTTAAATGTGTGATAGGAAATAGGAGAGAGAATGTAAAAGTTAAAAATATTTAATAGGAGAGAGAATGAGTGGGAGGAATAGTAATGGTTTTTTTGTAAATATATGAAGATGATAAGGGTATAAATATATGGAAAACTTTCCATTTAAGGAAAGGGACTCTTGGTCTGGGACGGACCAAAAGGGAAAGTAGGACTCTTGGTTTGGGACGGAGGGAGTATTATTTATAAAATTTAAATTGTTGCACACACGTTCTTAATTTTAATCTTCATATTTGCATTAAGTTCATGTTTCATTATCCCTATTTTTAAGTATCGGTTAAAATGTTTTGAACAAAATTTTGCTCTTGCCAATGAAAAACCCATTCGTCTCCTCCCTCTCTCTCTATATATATATAAGTAAATCAAAAGCAAACTTTTTATGTTTTCAAAATCCTCATTCTCTTTCAAACTTTCAAAACCTCTCAAGCTTTCGTCTCTCAGCTGGCGGCCAAGATCTTCAACTTTTTCTTTGAAGTTCTTCAAATCTTCAAACTTCTCTTCATCTCTCATCAATCATTTTGGTAACACTTAGAACAATTAGAAATTTTTCAAATTGATGATTTTTTTTTGTGTATCTAATAAAATATTCTAACTTAAAATGTTATGTTTTGATGTTTGATGTTTACAGATGGCTCCCAAACCAACTCCCAAGAAAGACATATATGGAGGTTACATTCTATCTTTATTCTTCGAGTCTGAGCAAGGTAAGCTTTTGAAAGATATCCTAATTATAGCTGGTGTTCTGCCATTCCTCTTGCCTGAAGGATCTGAAAACATTTACTATGAGTTAGTAAATGAGTTATTTGATTATGGGTCTATGGATAAGAATGTCAAGGCTGGAGAAGTGCCATCAATTTTGTCAACCATTGCTGGTGTACCTGTTACCTTCTCCCCAGCCTCCATTGCTGAAGCCTTTCCAACCCTAGCCTCAACCGCTCCATCAATTGTTTCAATGAAGAACATGAAGTTGGCATGGGCTCAAATCAGAGGAGAAGAGCCTTTCATAACAGGTGAATGCAACAAGAAGGTTGATCTTGATCCTCTTAATTATGCCCTAGTTGAGATAGTTGACCGATGCATTATTTGCCAGTCTGGATCACACCACTGCATCACAAAGATACAATTTGAAGCCATGACTATCATTCTCCTTCAGAAGGAATTCAATTGGTGTACGTTCATTTACAACGACATTGTTATTGCCTTCAAGAAATTTCATAAGGAGAAGCCTCTTGCCAGAGCCAACAAAGCCAGGCCATGCCATTATCTTTTGGTTAGCAGAGTGATGAGAAAGAATCTTGCAATCCTTGCTGCTTCAGCCGGTCAACCCAGCTACCCTCAGTCATGGGTGAAAACCTTTAACAAATCTGACTGGGGAAGAATTTCTAAAGAGGCAACAACCTCAATCGGAGCTCAACCGGTTGAGAAGAAGAAGAAGGCTTACAATACTAAGGTAAAGAATTCTGCTGAGCCTGATTCCTACCAACCGACTCCCACTCTACCGGTTAAAAGGAAGGCAATCGATCCGTCGGTCAGCACAGCCAAGCCAATAACCTCCTCTCAATCGATTGTTGCTTCTACCTCCCCATCGATCAGACCCAAAAAGACAGCCAGAAAACAAGGTGTCCTACCCCAAGTCCAAAATTTTCCAACTCCTTCTACCTCATCCTCCTAACCAAAATCTAAACCAATCCAAAAATCTACCTCTCAGCCAGCCAAAGAAAATGCTGAGAGGAGAAAACTGAATGAAGCTGACATTTACAATTTTATTCCTTTCATTCCTAAGAGGTTGTTTTCTCACAACTTCCTAACCGGTGAGGTCCGCATAACCGATCATGCCTCAAACCCATCAGTTAGAAAGTGTCAACCATTAGAAATCCTACCTTCCACATCTTCTTCAATAACCCTTGGGCTGTCCAAGATAAGCTTATCCCTTCTCACAATTGGGTTCATCCAATTCATCATCTACCCCCATTCCTCAGGAAACTTCTCCAATTCCATGAGCTATATAAAGACTTAGTTCCTGCTGGTGATATTTATAAGTATGTTGAATTTTAGAATACTCACAAAGAAAAGGGCATCTACTTCAGCAAATATTGCCAAC
Organism: Adenophora triphylla var. japonica; assembly: GCA_022495995.1. Lineage (NCBI taxonomy): Eukaryota > Viridiplantae > Streptophyta > Magnoliopsida > Asterales > Campanulaceae > Adenophora > Adenophora triphylla. The sequence continues at coordinate 225,300 of JAFEMH010002436.1, forward strand.
TGAGTGAGTATGATACCTCCCTATCCAAGCAGGACCTATTGAAGCTCTACAACCGATATTGTGACTTGATTCCCAATCTGTTGAATGTCATTTATGTTGCCCACGATCGGTTGCATCAGGACATGATGGTTCATGCAGTGTGGACTGATTTTGCCATGCTATATGAAGTTCAAGCCACTTTGAAATAATCTGACCCCTATCAGTTGGGCAGAGATATGAACATCCTGATGATCTACTTTCTCTATTTGATTCTGAACCAATCTCTTTGGGTCCACGAAAAAACCAGCTGATCAGAAATGTCATGGACCTGATTGAGAATATGATGGAAGTAGATAGAAAGTTGCAGGCTATGGGGAATGTAAATCTTGCTAACTTTTTCTCTTCGGTTCACTCGAATAAAAATAAGTGGACTTACATAACCGATGAAGAGATAGAAGAATTGTTCAAGGATGATGGTGATAATGATGGAGATTTTGATGATGTGGGTGATGATAGTGAGCATTCTAGCTTGATGGATGTGGTTTTACCCATCCAAAAGATATGTTCCTAGCTTATTTTCTATTTGAAACACTGGGAATTTAATGTGTTTGTTAGTGTTTTGAAAGTGCAGGGGCTGAAGTGAAATATGGGAGTAAACTGATTCTATAAAGCTCAAGGTCAAAAAATGAAATTTACTGGAAAAGGAGGGACTAAAGTGCAAATTTGGGAAGTATAGTGACCAAAGTGAAAAAGATGAAGATTTAATCAGCACGAGTGGTGCAAATCGCATGACTCGTGCCACGAGTGCTAATGCGATGATGTCCGGCCTTTGCAGCTTTACTTTTTTTTTTAAACCTTTTTATTTTTCTTTTCTTTTCCTTTTGGAATAAGGTATTATTGGGTGGAGTATAAATACTTTCCTTTAGAATATTATTAGGGTTCCAACTTTACATTTCTTTTGGAGGCTTCAAGCCCTAGCAAGAATTGAAGTTTTTTTATCAAGATTTCAGGTTTTATTATTTTAATTTATTATTTGTGATTGCTATCATGAATATGTGTGGCTAATTTCATTGTTCGTGGATTTGGTATAAACAGTGTCAAAGTTTTATGCTAAAAACCTAATTTCAATTTTAATTAATTTCTTGTTCTTCAAAGTTGTTCTTCATGATATTTAGGGTTTTTGTTAGATCATTAAAGTGAGTAATAATTACATGATCACACTTTATGGATTAAATCCAATTGGTTACGTAACTGTATCGAGAAGATTTAGGTTCGTGTATTCCTTGGTTTTTAATGCAATCTTTAATTATTGAGTGACGTAACTGAAAACTTACTATTTGAGATTAGAAGAGTTGCAAACCGCACACCAAACCGTCCAAACTCTTAGGCTTGTGAATGAACCCTTGAAATTGATTGAATACTATCTTTTATTAATAGCATATTACTGCGACACTGTGAAATCTCAATCCGTGAATTCTTTTTAATCTGGTAAATCCCTTCAATTACTTGTTTCCTTTTTGCTCTATTTAAATTATTGTCTGTAGTTGTTAAGTGAATTCAAATCATAACCTAGCATTGGCTAAATAAGCTCATTCTCACTCAGTCTCTGTGGATTCGACCTTTGCTTGTGCATACTACTATAACGGTAGATTCTACGATTGCGAGGAATTTTAACTGAGAAAAATACTCATCAAGATTTTGGTGCCGTTGCCGGGGACTTGGGTGATTTGAACGAATTTATTTGGTCGATGTATGCAAGGTCGGCGCTCGCAGGATCCCGAGTTGCTCCCGTTGAACGACGACGTTGACAAGGTCGAGAGGGGCATTCCCCCGATTAGTGAATCACAGTCTGACACTGATCATTCTACTACTACGATAGAGGATCTTATTCTAAGTGAGTCAGACACTTCTTCCACCGAGGGAGAAGAGCAAGTTCCTGAAATGGCAAACCAACAAGATAGACTCATGAATGAGTTTGCTAAACCAAAAGTGGACACATCGGTGTCATGTATAGTGTTGCCCCCTGAAGCTTTAAGTTATGTAATTAAGGGGAAATTCTTTCATCTTTTACCTAATTTTCATGGAATGGCTAGTGAGGATGCATTGAATTTTTTGAGGGATTACATGGTGAAAGTGTCAGGATTCCCAGTGAGAGAGGGAGTAACACATGAACACTTGAGAATGAAGTGTTTCCCTCATGCTTTGAAAGATAAGGCCAAAGCTTGGCTATTGTTACTCCCACCTAGGAGTATCACTACTTGGGAACAATTACATGATGCATTCTTGGATAAATATTATCCACATTCTGCATTGGCTGCATATAGGGTAAAGATCATGTGTTTTAAGCAGGAATTTAATGAGCCTTTTCACGAGGCCTGGGATAGGCTTAAAATGTTACAAATTCAATGTCCCCATCATAATTTTCCCCAATCCATGGTGCATCAAACTTTTTATAGTGCTTTGTCACCAGAATTTCAGACGATGGTAGATAATGCAACAAGGGGATATTTAGGGTCTAAAAATGTTCAACAATGCCAAGAATTGTTTGAGATGTTAAGTGGGAACTCTAAACAAAAAGGGGACATGGGGAAAATTGGGAGTGTGAATGAGGTAGGCATGAATAAAGAGATAGCTAATCAATTTGCCATATTAAATAAAAAAATTTGATAAATTAGCATTGATGGCCTCTTCTTCTTCTAGTTCTTCTAATGTTTCTGCTATTGATAAATTGGTATATGATAGTTGTGTTACTTGTGGTTCTAACTCTCATTCTTATGAAAAGTGTCCCACCACTAGTACACACAATTTTGGAACTGAACAGGCACATGCAATGCAAGATATGGTCAGAGGTTCCCCCAGAACAATTACCAATATGGGAACATATATGATCCTGGGGCTCCAAGACATCCAAATCATGGATGGGGAGGCAATCAACAGCCAAATAAGTCTTTCCACACTCAGCCACCACAGGGACAGTTTGATAGGAAGAAAGAGCCCTGGGAAGTGGCCATGGAGCAAATGCAGGCTGAAAAAAATCAGTTGAGGGCGGAAAGTCAACAAGCTTCCAAGAACCATGAAGCTGCCCTTCAGAAGTTGGAGATTCAAATTGGGCAGTTGGCAACTGCCTTACAAGCACACAAGCCCGGTACCTTCCCAAGTCAAGGTCATCAAGCCAAGGCCATCTTCAACCTTCGAGGTGGTAAATAGGTAGATAATAAGGTACTTTCTCCTTCATCTTCTATCCCTATATCTCCTATTTTGGATCATGAGGTGGATCATGTTGTGAAAAGTGTTGTGGTTGATAATGTGGTGCTTAATGATAAGAGTACTAATGATTTGGGGGAGAATGTGATTTTTGATACTCCCACCCCCAAGCCATATGTACCTCTTGTACCATTTATTGGTAGGTTTTTAAGGAACAAGATGAATCACCAAATGAAGGAGTTGATTGAAATGTTTTCAAAAGTTAGCATCAACCTCCCACTTTTAAATGTGATAAAAATGTTCCAGCTTACGCCAAGTTTTTTAAAGAAATAAACTCCAGGAAATTCAAGTATGGGAAAGATGAAAAGTTTTTGTTGGGAGAGAGTGCTAGTGTTGTGGTACAACACAGTCTTCCACCAAAATTGAAGGACCCCGGGAGTTTCTTAATTTCCATTACTGTGGGGGACTCAAACAAGGTGAAGGCTATGTTGGATCTTGGCTCTAGCATTAACTTGTTGCCATACTATGTGTATCTTGAGTTGGGTCTTCCCGAATTAAAAATCACCATGATGGCCTTACAACTCGCTGATCGGTCCATTAAAAGACCTTTGGGCACTGTGGAGGACGTTTTGGTTTAGGTTGATTCTTTGATCATACCTGTTGATTTTGTGGTACTTGAGATGCCAAGAAGTGAAGGAAGATGCCGTGATTTACCCATATTACTATCTCTGGTACTCAAAAAAAGCTTTTTACTCGTTTTTTCTACCAATAAAAATGACTCCCCGTTTTCAAAGCTTTTTCCTAAGTTTTTGCTGCCAATAAAAACGACACCATTTTCAACCAAAAGTCGGTTTTCAACGTTTGGGCTCAAAATACAAAAACCGCGTGGCGACTCCTCTCCTTCCCGAAAGCGAGGTCTCAGACACCAACCCCGCAAAATACAACCGCTTTGCTCGCACGAATTCGGGTAATTTCAGGTTCAGATCGGGTTCGGTCAAATTGTCATCCCGAAAGGCATTTAGCGACAGATTAGCGACGGAAATTTTCCGTCGTTAAAACCCTTGTCGCTAAATAACAGCGATAGATTTTTGAGCCGTCGTTAAATTAACGACGAATTATTCCGTCGTTAAAATCAAAATATCCGTCGCCAATGTTGGGAAAGGGCCTACAAATTTTGATTATATTAGCGACAGATTTAACGACGGAAATTTCCGTCGCTAAAATGTATTACATATTTTCACATTTTTATTAATATTTTTAAAATTTCTTTTTTCAATTATTATTTTTTATAAAATTTCTTTTTTCAATTTTTTTTTATATATCAAATTACCGACGGATATTTCCGTCGCTAATTTGATATTTTTTATTAAAAAATTGTATATATATATATATATATATATATATATATATATATATATATATATATATATATATATATATATATATATATATATATATATATATATATATATTTCAATAGTTACACTTTGCTCCTCTCAACTTCAAAATCAATTTAACCAATTCCTTAACTTTTATTATTTTCAAATCAGTCCTTGATATTTCAACAGTTACACTTTGCTCCCCTCAACTTCTCTTATACTCAAAAAAGTCCTTACATATCAATTTCTTTTACTTTGATCCCTAAACTTCCAAAAATACAGTAAACTCCTAAAAATCTTCTACAATCCTCTAGCACCAACAACCATCAAGCAACAACCAAGATGAACTGTATAAAATTAATAAAAATACGGAAAAAAATAACAATTGATGGTTTGTTTCTTGTGTACTGAACCAGAACCGGAGCATGTATGCCCACTCCAGTCACAGTTTTGACAGTACAGGAAGGAGTGAAGATGCTATAAGGGTCAATGTTATCAATTTCATCAAAAGCTTTATCTAGAACTTTTTCGCATTGATGTGAGGTATGAACAAACGACTGGAAGTCGCAGACAAGGTTCAACATCTTGTAAGTTTGATCGGAGATCATACCAGCTGTCCACATGAATTGGAAAACTCCAAAATGGTCATGAAAATCATCAGTCAGGGCATTTCCAACCTGCATTTAGATTGTTTTAAAATCAATATAAATTAACATAAAGTCTATTATCTTAAATGTGGCAAGAGAAAGTCCGTACCAAGTAACCTCTGAAATTGATTGTTTTTTCCTTTGCGGCCAAGTTGTGTCTTACAATGGCTTGGCTTAGTTGAGGAACATAATGTCCTGGGAAAACAAGTTGATTTTTTTAAACAACAGAAGAACTAGTTGGATCAAACAACACATACGAATGGCGTCAGATTATGCATGCCAATGCCACATTGGAAATGGATGTATCAAGATTCCAAAAGAGCGGCATAATCACGCCAAAAGATCTATTGCAGTACTCCCTCCGTCCCATAAAGATGTTCCCGTCTGACTTTTCAAACAATTTAGTGATATATTGTCCGTTCCATTACCACCCCCCAATGAGCATAAGAATTGCATAAAGGACCACTAATCATTCATATCTATTTCACTCAAAATTTGGAAATTTACTTACTTTAACCATTCAAATTTAGAAATGAGACTTTCTTTTGACAAACAAAAATCGAAAGTGAGAATATCTTTATGGGGCAGACGGAGTACTTAATTGCTTAGAACCATATCCATTATTTGGAAATGAGATTGATCCCGAAAGATAATAGCATGCTTCAAAAAGAAAAAGATCAATAAATGTATACCTCCATAACTTTCTCCAGTAATATAAGTCTCTTCCTTTATACTGAGGAAACCGCTCAACCCACTTCAGCAGAAAGGCTAGTTAGTCTGCTAGTGGGTCCTCAGCTGCACCACAAAGTATGAACTTGAAAACATAGTCTCAAGTGCATCACAAATGTGTGTGTGTGTATGAAATAATATATAATAGTCCCCCCGTCCCAAAAAAAATGTCCAAAAAATTCTCAAATTTGCTCTTGATCAAGAGCAAATTTGAGAATTTGTTGGACATTATTTGGGACGGGGGAGTAACAAAGGATTCATATTGTACCTGTTCTTTTATCTCCATTGTTTAGTACATCGAAAGAAGTGTTGGAATATGAAAATCCAACTCCAACAAGGGAATCAAGAAACAGAACATTTGCAACTGCAAAACTCAAGAGTAATTAGAAACGTGTCTCTCCAAAATCAACACAAAGGGAGAATGACAAAATCTACCTTTGTTCCAAGAGTAAGGGTTCAGATAAACGGATTTCCCATCTTTGTTAACATGGAATGGTCCAATTTCCTCAGCCATCCCATAAGCAATAGACGAACATCCAGGCCCTAAAACAACAGCTCTTGGTCAGTCACCCCTTTTCATTATTGACTTTTATTAATCAAGAATGCAACAAAAAGTTCACTATATTTATGTACCGTACTCATTAAAACCAATTTGTCTGTATAAATTGCCAAATACCAAGGAATACATTATCAAAAACACAATGTGGTACAAGGCAAAACACACATACACACACACACACACACACTATGTATATATATATATATATATATATATATATATATATATATATATATATATATATATATATATATATATATATATATATATGAAAGGAGTTACTTAATGAAAAGGGTTATTTCATTACAAAATTAATTTCGTACAAAAATAACCTCCATTGAGCCAAAGAAGAAGAGGCTTTGAAGAAGGATCTTCATCAGCCTCAGTTAACCAATAAAAGAGGGCCCTCCCAGATTCTTTATTGACAGTTACATACCCAGAATACTGTGCAAAACTGACATTGAAGTTTTGGCCAGGCAAGACTGAAACCCGATCCAACTGTTGTTGGGTAATCGGGTCAAAATCAGATGAGCTTCCCAAATGAAGATGATTTGCAAAGATCAAGAGACAACCCACAAGAACCCAATTCAGATTTGACATTCTTGTTAGGGTTCTTGAGCTAGATGATCAAGAAACTTGATTTGGGCAACAATGGAATTGAGTGGGAGGAATATATACAGTGGTGGGGATTAGAAAAGGGAATTAAATAGTTGGGATGAATGATTGTTTCGTGAGAAATGGATCAAACAAGGCATGCTTTGTTTGTTATGCTGCCCCCATAATCATGGAGATATTTTAAGAAAAGTGGCAATTCATTGCCAGTTATGTTTCTCTCTCCTGCCTTCCTCGTGGGAAGATTGATGAGGATAAGCAGAAAAAATTATACGATTGTGTCATTTATCACAAGGCAAGATTGACACAAACATATAAAAGCAGTAGATGGTGTAAAAGGATGAAATTCCACATATCTTCTAGATATAAACCAATAGGATGATATCAGATTACATGTTTCATAATTAAGAGACAATAAACCAAAAGTTTGTTGAGAAGAAAGTTTACTTTTTTTTTTCTTCCCCTTTTAAAGAGTTCAGAAAAAGAAGGAACTTGAACAAAATCACAGAACCAGATTCAAACAGAAAAAAAAAAAACAAGACGCAGAAAATTATGGTTTTGGTTTTCACACTCTGTTGATATAATCTTGCAGAACTTTTAAGACTAATACTTTAACCTCGCGTGGATTTGTGCCTCTCATTGTTTCTTCTGTAAATTCTCATATGATCCACTGAAAGAACAATACACAATCATTGAAGAGATAAATAGTGAAAAGATAGGTCGAATTTTACCTCGTCGTAATCTATCTTCTCAGCCTTTGGTGCCTTCAAAGGTTTTGCTTTTCCACCTGCCCAAAATCATAAAAAAATTGAAAAAAAAATATCATGTAACAGATTTGATTGAAAAGCTATAGAATTTGATGGAAAAAGGAAGGGAGAAAAATAAGGAAGTGGAAGTACCTTGCTTGGATGACATGGTTGAGACCTAGGGTTAGGGTTTGTATCTGATAGGAGCAACGCGAACGAACAAATTAACAACAAAGAAGCCCTAACCCGGAGACGCGAATTCTCATGGAAAAGAAGAAGTGGGAAGGGGCTTTGGGAATGAAACATCGTGGTGTGTAGAGGGTGGAAGGATGACGGGGAGAAGGTGGGAGGACGACGGTGAGAATGGTGGTGAACTGCGTGAAGAGAGAGAAAGAAGATGAGGGAAAGGGGCAAGGGACGGAGTAAGGTGGGAGGAGATCGAGAGGGAGGCGGCGCCATTGATACCAGTGAGCTGCGTGAAGAGAGAGAGAGAGAGAGAGAGGACGAGGGATGGAACTTGGAACGTGAAGAGAGAGAGAAGATGAGGGAGGCGGATAAGAAGGAATAAAAAAATGTGGGTAGGGTTTTATTTAGTTAATAAGTGAAAGAGGGTGAGAAAGGATCTTGGCCATTGATTTAAAGTGAATGAATGGTTGAGATGATGATTCAAATGAAATAGTTTGTTAAAATGTGAGCCATTGGATTCAATTTAAATGTGTTGTTATAGATGGCTAAGATGGTGATCAATGTCAAAGCTAAAATTTTAATAAAATAAATGTCAAAAAGTTAATAATGCTTATTATTAATAACCATTCTTTATACTTTCATTTGTTTAATTTTTTTTTTTCATAACTTTTTTTGAAAAAATTCAGTAGTAAAAAATTCTCAAATATTTATTTATATGCAAAAAAAAATCAAAAATATACTATTTAGTAATATATTTGAACCCCTAAACCCCACTCTATACCCTAAATAAATTACACCATAAATCTTATACCCTAATAACTATAATAATTTAATAATTAATAAAAATAATTACTAATAACTATAATAATTTAATATATAATATCTATAGTATAAATCACACCTCCAGTATCTACAGTACAATGAACAGTACCAAGCGGCGAATTTCCCATTTTGCACTCATACATTTGTCCCTTTCCCATTTGTCCCTTTAAAAAAAAAAAAAAAAAAAAGCACAACACGTGTCCTTGGACACGGGCATGTACTAGTAATTTCATAATAATGAGCTTGTAATATATATGGTATAGGGTATAGTATATAGGGTATATGATATAGGGTATGGGGTATAGGGTATAGTATAAAGGGTATAGGATATAGGGTATAGGGTATAAAGTATAGAGTATAGGGTATATGATATATGGTATAGGGTATAGGGTATAAGGTATAGGGTATATGGTATATGGTATAGGGTATACTCCCTCCGTCCCAGCCATCTTAGAAATTTTTCATTTGGTGTGGGAATTAAGGAATATTATTATAGTATTAGGAGAGAGAATGAGTGGAAAAAGTGTTGTGAGTGTGAAAAATTAAATAGGAGAGATAATGAGTGGAGGGAATAGTGATGGGATTATTGTTGTGAGTATGACAAGTGAGTCCCATTTAATATAAAAGTAATATAAACTTTCCATTTTGGGAATTCTTAAGATTAGTGGGACATCCAAAATGGAAAGTTTTCTTAAGATCGGTGGGACGGAGGGAGTATGGTATAGTATATAGGGTATAGGGTATAGTATATAGGGCATAGGGTATAGGGTATAGGGTATAGTATATAGGGTATAGAGTATAGGGTATAGGGTATAGGGTATAGGGTATATAGGGTATAGGGTATAAGGTATAGGGTATAGGGTATAGGGTATATGGTATAGGGTATAGGGTATAGGGTATAAGGTATATAATATAGGGTATAGGGTATAGAGTATAGGGTATATGGTATAGTATATAGGGTATATGGTATAGGGTATAGGGTATAGTATATAGGGTATAGGGTATAGTATATATGGTATAGAGTATAGGCCATGCCATGTAGGACAAAGACAGAGGGAGGAGAGGGATGTACACATAATCACTAGTGAATAATCACTAAAAGTGTAGTGATCACATTCATGGCCTATGACCCACAAGCCCATTTGGACACAACCTTGCAGAACCTAATAAATAGGCCATGCCATGTAGGACAAAGACAGAGGGAGGAGAGGGATGTACACATAAGCAATGTAATAGAACATAAACGAGAGTACGAGGTCAGAAAGGAGGTAGGAAAAAGAGGGAATGAGGGAATGAGGGAACGATTGAAACAATGAGGTGGTATGGCTTTCTTTAGCTCTCCTAGTGCAAATAGAGGTTTTGTCAATGGGGCACGCTTAACGATGTCATATTTGAGCTCGGTGAATGACATCCGGTCACCTGCTCCCATTGTTGATTGATAAAACTCTCAAGAAGAATTTGTATGGGTGACTTAGGCTCCATTTTTTTAGCGTAAAACATTTTTCGGAAAATGATTTCCGGCAAAATGTTTTCCGAAAAGTAAGATAAACATGTTTTTTACTGTTTGGTAAGGAAAATATTTTCTGAAAAATGTTCGATTGAGTTGACTGCAAATTTACCCACCCCAATCACCACCACCACCCCCACCCTACTCACCACTACCACCCCCTCCCCCACCCCCACCCCCACCCCCTACCTCCCCAATCCACTAACCACCCCCAATCCACTCACCACTCCCTGCCAGCCCACCCTACCCCCCACCCCGTCAAGTAAAAAAAAAGAGGCATTTACAAAAAACTCATTTTATAAGTTCAATATTACAAAAAAAAACATAAGTTTAATTTTACAAAAAAAATACATCTTATTTTCCATAAACTACACTCATATTTTCGGTTTTCCTATTAAGTCCTTTTTCTCTGTAACCGCCACTAAACCCTCTCTCCCCAAAATGCAAAACCCACACAACGCACATACTCCATCAAATTAACGGCCTGAAGAAATTTCTCTCTCTCCCACTCTCCATCGCCATTTTTCCCGACAATAACTACGGATTAAATCGCCAGAAAAATCTCAAATCTAAGGTAATGCTTCTATTTTCAACTGATAAATATGGTTTTTGATTTTTGATTTTTTTTTTGAAATTTCTTCACTATTCTTTGTTTGAAATGATTTTGACCTAGATTTGTGTAAATGTTCGATTTATAGTGTTTCAATTTCTACAAACAACTGATAGATGTGTTTCGATTTCTACAAACAGTTCATATAAACAACTGATATATTTAATTTATCAGTTATTTCGTTCAATTTAAAGTTGTTTGTGTTTCGATTTTTGACCTAGGTAATGATTATGTTTATTGCACATTTTGCAAATATTTTCATATAAACAACTGATATATGTAATTATCAGTTGTTTTGAAATGTTTACAGGCAAATTTTTGACATGAATATCACTTGTTAATTTAGTGACTATCAGTTGTTTGGTAAGAGAGAATTTCAGTTGTTTGTTTTATAACTTGTGAAATGAACAAGTGATATTCACTCTTATCAGTTGTTGTGCATTTTCTTTTGTGTAACATGTTATGGTTAAGTACAACCGATACGAGTGACTATCAGTTATTCAATTAAGTGTTTTTGTTTTATAACTTGTGAAATGAACAAGTGATATTCACTCTTATCAGTTGTTGTGCATTTTCATTTGTGTAACATATTATGATTAAGTACAACTGATAAGAGTGACTATCACTTGTTCGATTAAGTGTTTTTGTTTTATAACTTGTGAAATGAACAATTGATAGTAACTCTTATCGGTTGTTGTGCATTTTCATTTGTGTAACATGTAATGATTAAGTACAACTGATACGAGTGACTATCACTTGTTCGATTAAGTGTTTTTGTTTTATAACTTTTGAAATGAACAACTGATAGACACTCTTATCAGTTGTTGTGCATTTTCATTTGTGTAATATGTTATGATTAAGTACAACTGATAAGAGTGACTATCAGTTATTCGATTAAGTGTTTTTGTTTTATAACTTGTGAAATGAACAACTGATAGTAACTCTTATCAGTTGTTGTGCATTTTCATTTGTGTACCATGTAATGATTAAGTACAACTGATACGATTGACTATCAGTTATTCGATTTGTGTTTTTGTTTTATAACTTGTGAAATGAACAACTGATAGACACTCTTATCAGTTGTTGTGCATTTTCATTTGTGTAATATGCAATGATTAAGTACAACTGATACGAATGACTATCAGTTATTCGATTAAGTGTTTTTATTTTATAACTTGTGAAATGAACAACTGATATTCACTCTTATCAGTTGTTGTGCATTTTCATTTGTGTAACATGTGATGATTAAGTACAACTGATACGAGTGACTATCAGTTATTCGATTAAGTGTTTTTGTTTTATAAGATTGAAATGAACAATCGATATTTACTCTTATCAGTTGTTGTGCATTTTCATTTGTGTAACATGTAATGATTAAGTACAACTGATAAGAATGACTATCAGTTATTCGATTTGTGTTTTTTTTATAACTTGTGAAATGAACAACTGATAGTCACTCTTATCAATTGTTGTGCATTTTCATTTGTGTAACATGTTATGATTAAGTACAACTGATACGAGTGACTATCAGTTATTCGATTTGTGTTTTGTTTTATAAGTTGTGAAATGAACATCTGATAGACACTCTTATCAGTTGTTGTGCATTTTCATTTGTGAAATATAAAACTGATACATGTTATTTCTCATTCCGATGGTTAAGAAACAGGTTGTGAAAAGCGATGTTAAAGGGAAGAAGAAAATTAGGAAACAGAGATCTGAGAAAAGCCTTGTCTATAGATCAAACATTGAAGGTACCCTTAAGCTCATAAAGAAGTTAGAGTTAAGGGATAATCAGCAGCAGATGCTGAAGAAATCACCCTTCTATAATATGTTATATTCCCTAACAATTAACAATGATATGCCAATTAGGAAATATGATATGACAAGTCGTGGCATTATTAGGTGCTTTGATCCTAAGAAAGGGAAGTTTAAGCTTGGGAAAAAATATGTCGACTTGACAGCTAATGATGTCAAGGTCATATTTGGGATTAAGTCTGGGAAAAACCTTTGGTTTTTAAAAATAAAGGGTGTGTAGCAGAAAATTATGATTTAGTTCAAAGAAGATTTATGGATATTCCAAGAACTGTAAATAGTGTTAAGGATTTGTTAGTTGATCTCTGTGAGAGTGACGTGAAAGTTGATGTTGAAGATGTAGTCAGACTGTTGACTCTTTTTGTTATGTCGACATTGTTCTTCACCAGCACAAGTACTCACATTACAGCATCATTTTTTCCCTTGTGGAAAATTTGGATACCATGAAAGATTTCAACTGGTCTCAATCAATAGTGGATTATCTAATGAATTCAATCCGTGAAAACTACAGAGAAACAGAGATGGTGAAAGGATGTGTATTTGTCTTGTCGGTAAGTAAAATGATATTTACGTTCTATTAAAATTGTTTTCTTTTTAGTTTATCATACTAACAAGTATCATTATCCTATCATTTATACAGTATTGGTTCAGCGAACACACAACAATATTCGAACCAAAAAGGGAACTACTTCTCCCAAGGTTTTTAAAGTGGGAATTGCCGAAGAAGTTTGATGGGTTCAAAGAGTTACGCATCGATCCACTGAAGAGGGAAAATGTAAGTTTAAACAAAAAAATTCTAAAATATATTTATCAGTTGTATGTTCATCAAGAATTGTTTGTGCTAAAAGTTTAGAAAAATATACTAAGGCTCCGTTTGTTTCGCCGTAAAACATTTTCCGGAAAACGTTTTCCGGAAAATAACTCGTTTTACGCCGTTTGGTTAGCCCCCGGAAAATGTTTTTCGGAAAATAACTCGTTTTCCGCTGTTTGGTTGCCTAAGTAAAACGTTTTCCGGAAAACATTTTATGCCCTTTCTAAGTAAAACGACCTACTGACCTTGTCCTAAGTAAAACATTTTCCGAAAAATGGAGGCCTTAATGTACAACTCATATTACGCCCGGTACAACATAATAATAATAATTAAAAAAAAATTTAACTGCCCCCCACCCACCCCACCCCCCAAAAAAAATTTTTTTTTTTTATTTTCTGTAACCGCCCCACCCACCCCCTACCTACCCCACCCCCCCCCTCCCAAAAAAAATTTTTTTATTTTTTTTTGGTAACCGCCCCACCCACCCCCTGCCTACCCCACTCTCCAAAAAAAAAATTAATTTTTTTGGTAACCGCCCCACCCACCCCCCGTCTACCCCACCCCCCAAAAAAAATTTTTTTTTATTTTTTCTTGGTAACCGCCCCACCCACCCACCCCCCAAAAAAAAATTTATTATTTTTTTTTGTAACCGCCCCACCCATCCCCCCACCTACCCCCCTCCCCCCAAAAAAAAATTATTTTTTTTTGGTAACCGCCCACTCCACCCGCCTCCCCCCCCCCCCAAAAAAAAAATTTGTTTTATTTTTTTTTTTGGTAACGCCACCCACCCCCCAAAAAACAATTTTTTTTTATTTTTTTTCACCCACCCACCTCGTGCCTACCCCACTCCACCCACCCCCCAAAAATTTTTTTTTGGTAACCGCACCTACCCTTGCCTACCCCCCCCCACCCCCCAAAAAAAATTGGGGGTGGGTGGGGCTACAAAAAAAAATAAAAAAAAAATTTGGGGGGTGGGTGGGGTAGGCAGGGGTGGGTGGCTACAAAAAATCAAAGTGGGGGTAAAGGGTGTGGGGGGGGCGGGCTGTTACAAAAAATTTGGTGGGGGGGTGGGGTAGGCAGGGGGTGGGTGGGGCGATTACAAAAAAAAAATTGGGGGGGGGTGGTGGGGTGGGGTAGGCAGGGGGTGGGTGGGGCGGTTACAAAAAAAAATTTGGGGGGGGGGTGGGGTAGGCCACCTTGTGAAATGTGAGTCGTTTTACCAAACACCCGAAAACATTTTACACCCTTCCTCCGTAAAACATTTTACGCTCTACCTCCGTAAAACATTTTACAGGAAAACATTTTCCAGAAAACGTTTTCCGAAAAATGCTTTACGTCGAAACAAACGGAGCCTAATATTCACATTTACCAGTGTTGAAAGACAACTGATAAAAGTGACTATCAGTTGTTTTTAAAGTGTTTTTGGGCTAAGAGGTTTGAGTAAATAATTGATAAGGTTATTTATCAGTTTTGGAAAACAACTGATAAATGATAGTTATCAGTTGTTTTTAAGTGTTTTTGTGCTAGGTGTTTGGTTAAACAAATGATAAATGTTATTTATCATTTATTTTCATGTGTTTTGGACAATAATAGTTTGAAAAATTAACTGATAGAAGTGATTATCAGTTGTTTTCTGGTAGCTGTTTAAATAAATGGACAATTCTTTTGAAGTTTTGTAACATTTTAATGTTAACTTTCAGGTCAAAGAAAATGAGTTAGTTTTGAGTCGGGAAGAAACAGAAATGCTTTGTGATGATAAAAATGTGACGAGCGATGAAGAAACTCAAGATGATGAATTTGAGAAAGTTGAATATGCAAAGAGTGATGAAGAAACGGAAGATGATGAAGTTGAGAACTATAAACAAATCAAAGCAGCGAAAGAAACTGAAGATGATGTAGTTGGTGGGGAGAATTTTGATGGAAACTTTGAGGATAATGTTAATACAGTTGTTCATGAAGAAGATGAGATGGATTTGGATGATATGGCAACATCTTTGCTGGATGACCTTGTAAGAAAAGTAGAAGTGGACATGCTGCATTTGGAAAAATAAAAGTTGGAGAATGAGAAGAAAAAAATGCAAGAGGAGAATGATGAGTTGTTGAAAGAAAATAGTAGGTTGGAAATGGAAAAGAGAGAAACTGAGGAGAAAAAGAAAGAGTTGGAAAAAGAGAAGGAGGAGCTGATGAAGAAAAGCAAGAATGAATGTCAACAAAAGGAATCAAATATGTTGCTTGAGAAAATTGAAGGATTTGAAAAGGAACTGAGTGATGCTGGTAAAAGAATTAAAGATATTGAAGAATGTGTATTGCACAAGGAAATGGAATACCAAACCCAAAAAAGAAAGATGGAAATGGGACATGAGGAGGAAGTGAAAAAGTTGGAAGATGATGTTATTCTTTTAGGTGTACAATTGGAAGAACAGAAGACACTATTTAGTGAAAAAGATCTGTCTGTAAGTGTGCAGCTTTGGAATCCCAACTGAATGAAGCAAGAGTTGAGCTAAAAAAGAAAGAAGATGAATCACATGAGATCAAAGTAACTGGATCAATGGTCAAGAGGGTGAAGGAAAGAAAGAGGACTGCAAAATTTGATGATGATTTTGTTTCATATCCAAAAAAGCTTAAAAAAGATGATGGAAAAAAAGAAAAAAAAGAAACAAAGGAAACACAAATTGTTATCAAAGATGATCAACCAGCGGAGAAGAAGATTAAGGCGAAAAATGTTCGAAAACTGAATTTCAAGAAAGGTCATAGTAAAACGACAAAGCTCATCAATAAAAAAATATATTGATCACTATCAAAGCTTGTTGCTTGCTCTAACAAAGGAGTAAGTAATATTTAACTTATTTTAAATTCTCTCTGATAAACTTTGTGTTAATATTTATTCTAACAGTTAATAAATATTACTTCTTGCAGTGGGGGTGCATGGATAAAAGGATATTTGCTTATTACTGTGGAGGAATTGTGGAAGGTAGCTCATGACGGATCAACTGATGTTTCGGTATGGTCCTTCATCTAAAACTGATATATACATAATAGTTAAAACTGATAGGCATATTTATCAGTTTAATAGATTGTATATGATACATGGTTAAATAATTGATAAATTTTTTTTTAACAGTTAATTGATGGATACATTGAGATAATGAAGAAGCAATATGAGGGCAAAGCCAAAACTTCGAGTTCACAAAATAACCGTGTTGGAGTGATCATGGGAAATGCAATGGTAAAATTATCACTTATTACAATTATTACAATTTTTTTTTATCACTTGTTTGTTTTGTGTCTTTGTGGAATGTGTTGTGAAAACACAATTGATAAAAGTGATTAAAATTGTTTTTTAGGGAATTAGTTCAAAATCTAAAATAAACAACTGATAAATGACAACTAATATTCAATTTTATCAGTTGTTTCAATGTGCATTTGTGTAGTATGTGTTAATAAACAACTGATATTCATTTTTATCAGTTGTTCTTATGTGCATTTGTTACAATGTGCATTTGTGTAGTGAGTATGATTTAATAAACAACTGATAGTCACTTTTATCAGTTTTTTTATGTGCATTTGTTTCTATGTGCAGTTGTGTATTGATTATGTGTTAATAAACAACTGATAGTCACTTTTATCAGCTGTTTATGTACTATGATAAGAATGTAATAACTAAATGTTAATGTATGAGATTTTTTTCTCCTCTTGTTTATTGCAGGCATTTTTAGAAAGAAATTACACAAATGTAATCAAGAAATCAATTGATGATGCTATTGAGAATTTTTTAAGAAAAGGCAACAGCGTTAGGTTTATCCTATTCCCGATACACACACCAGCAGTAGCCAGGTTGACAGAGCATTGGACTCTACTAGCACTTGATGTTGAAATAGGAGAATACAGGTTTTATAACTCTTATCATTCAAGAGTAGACAGCATAAAGGATCCCTATGCAGTTTATGGCAAACTGATGGTAATGTGATAACACATGTGATTTCATATTAGGATTTTGACTATCATGATTATTAATTGCTTCTCTTTTGTAATTTTATAGTATGACTATACAAGGAAGTTATATATTGGAGAAGAGAAATCAACTCCTGAAGATACTCAAGTGGAGAAGTTCATTGAAGTTGAAAGCACGCCACAACAAATATCGGGCAGTCTTGATTGTGGAATGCATGTTCTGATGATGATAAAAGATTATTTTGATTATTCAGCTGTCAGAACAAGCTATGAAAAATATGAAGTGAACCAGTTTAGAGCAAAAGTGTTTGAGGATTTTTTGAATGATGAGCATATTAGGAACATTTAATTCTGGTTAATGTTAGGTTATATTTGGTATTCAAATGCATATGGCTGGAAACTGTAATTTGTCATTGAAACCTAGATACATAACTACTAGTTGTTAATGTACATTGTTTTAAACTAGAATTTCTGAGTAATCCATCCCATATACTTTTATGTTGTTGGTGTTGCCATTTATAGTCCATATTTTTTGCTTGAGCAATAAGAGATGAATATCTCTTATTTGTGTATATTATAAACAACTGATAATTAACCTTATCAGTTGTTTTTATGTGTTTTTGATGTTCTGTGACATTTGGAAAAACAACTGATACTTATACTTGGTGAATCTCAATTGTTTATTAACGCCATTGCACATATACATATACAAAATAACTGATAATTAAACTTATCAGTTGTTTTTTAGTTCTTTCAGGTTAAGAGGTTTGAGAAAACAACTGATAAGAGCATTTATCAGTTGACTGCACCACAAGTAAGATCTATCAACAGACCTTTCACAAATGTGAAATATAATTAAAAATAATAAACAACTGTAATAACAATGAATTAATAACAAAGAATTAATGTATTTTTAGAATACGATATAAAGTACTACATCAATGGCTAACAATGTATGTATTAAAGAAAATTCAAAATTACTACATAGGTTCCTTGCAAGACTTTCGATTGTGGTTACCCACTTTTCCACAGCGACTGCACGTAATCTTTCTTTTCGTAATCTCACCCCTAGAAGGGATACGATTCTTTCTAGGCCTTCCAGGAGGATGCCTTACGACTGGGGGGAGTATAATCGATTTTTCAGTAGTAGGTGGTTCCCCAAACGACACATATGGGTGAATAGCATTAGCATAGGACTCTCTGTAGTAACTCGTATAAAAATATGGCTCAATGTATTCAATTGGAATATCAATGGCTTTATACAAAGCAGCTAAAGCATGAACGCAAGGGAAGCCATCTTGTTGCCACTTTCCACATGTACATGTATAATCTTCAATGTTAACAACCATTGTAGGAAAAGAATTTACTTCATACATGAACTTAGAAGAATCATATACTATCCACGATCTTCCCATCTCAATATTCTCATTGTACCTCTTATCCATGAGTGGACACAACGTAGAGGCCCAACTAGCTGACTCTTCTCTACGATTTGACATCTGCGCTCTATAAGCTCCATAATAGGCAGTGAACGACCATCTTTGAACTGGGAATTAAAGGACTCAGCAGCATTGGAAGACATTTTCCCATATTGCATACCATTAAAATATGAATTTGCATAGTTTTCAGGGGGCAGGTTGTCCAGGAATTGAGTGACATTTGTACCACCTCCAGCCTTCATTTTTCTAATAAATCATGAAAAAGCTCTCTTGTAGGGGCCTCTGCACACTCACTAAGTTTAAAACACATCTTTTTCTTAAGCCCTAGATGACATGCTTTCATCTTATCCTTTAAGTTGTTCTTCAAATGAACCATACAAAATGAATGAAAAAAATTTGCCATGACAGCCTTAATTGCTGTAATAATACCTTGATGTCGATCCGAAACAAACGTCACAACCCTTTCACCTATGACATGTTTAAGTTGTTCCATAAACCAAGTCCAATTTGCTATATCTTCACCACCAACAATTGCAAATGCCAAGTTAAAAAGTCCTATATACATGAAAATAGGAAAATAAACAGGTTAAATTGCATTGAAATTGACTGCAGATGTGAAAAAGATATTTCAGTAAACAACTGATAAAACAAGTTATCAATTGTTCACTGTTGAAGGACATAATTTGCATGTAAATTGTTCAAAACAACTGATATTCAATCTTATCAGTTGTACTTTCATAACATGTTACACAAATGCATATGCAAAACAACTGATAAGAGTGACTATCAGTTGTTCATGTCAAAATGAATTAACATTTGTTCATGTAAACAGTTTAAAACAACTGATAATTACATATAAACAACTGATAAAACAAGTAATTCATACCAGAATTTCCGTCTTTCGTTGTTGCTGCAAGTAGGGTCCCTTTGAATTTTCCATGGAGAAAAGTACCATCAACAAACAACAAAGGACGACAATGTCGGAATCCTTTTATGCAAGCACCAAAAGAGACGAAACACCTCATAAAATGGCCAGTTTTGGGATCAGATTCAAGGAAAAACTTGTTGCTCGGATCCAACTGCTTCATTTTCCTAACGTAACCTCTAAGGTTATTATAAGAGATGGATTCTTCTCCAAATACTACTTCCCTAGCTTTCTCAAGAGCATACCAAACAATTATGTAAGTAACATCAAGTCCAAACCTAGTTTTAATAGTTTTCAAAACTTCTGCAGCTCCAATTGATGGCTTACCTCGAACAATTTCAAGTATGGAATCCGATACAACATTAGAATTTACCCTACCACCTTTTCCACTACGATGCACATCCCCACATGTATGATTTGAATCAAACTTCTTTATATAAACAAATACATTTGCATTCTCAATAGAGGCATGGATCCTCCAAGGACAATCTTTAGAAACTTTATGAATACATTCTGCAGTAACACGTTTCTTATCATTAGAAACAAAGTTAAACTTAAATCCAACCTCAGTAGCATACTTTCTGAATTTGATACGAAACTCAGTTATTCCCTCTTCGAAAACCTGCCCGACACCTTTTATATCCGTAGCCCACTTCTTAGTTAACAGATCCGTTTCATCATGGTGGAAAAAATTCACAGCAAGATCAAGACAAACATTATTGCTACTGTATTCAACCTCATTAGATGCAGTTCCACAAAAAATGGCAGACGTTGAAGAATTATTTGCACAAATAAGCTCACCCTTTCTTTTAACCTGAATATCCATAGATTTGAAAACACTACGCACAACCATAATACCCATGTTCTTGTAATCATCTTCGCTATCAAGTACACATTTTATATTCCCATGTAAAACATAAAACAAAGAGAGATTATCCCTATTCAATGACTCCCAACGTGAACATACAAACTCAACTATAGAATCATAAGAAGAAAACTGATTAAAGTTGACTATAACAGTCAAACCTTCATGCTTGAACAAAAACAATACCAAAGAATCCATTGCAATGAGATGAAAGCTGCATAAAAAAAACATTAAAAAGCAGTAAACAAAAGTGATAAATGATTATAGAAATTCAGACAAATTATAATCAAATGCAATATGATTCAGAAAACCACGAATTCTCTATGAAGAATGAGAGTTAATTTGTGAATCTAAATAAACATACCTTTGTTCTACTTGATATTCGGAATAAATCAATTCAGATCTGAAAATCAAAGTGATAATCGATGACAATGAGCTTAGAAATACTCAGATTGAATTGAAAATCAAACAATATCAAAGATTAGATTGAAATTTTAAGCGAATTTGAAATAGGAAA
Organism: Adenophora triphylla var. japonica; assembly: GCA_022495995.1. Lineage (NCBI taxonomy): Eukaryota > Viridiplantae > Streptophyta > Magnoliopsida > Asterales > Campanulaceae > Adenophora > Adenophora triphylla. The sequence continues at coordinate 246,600 of JAFEMH010002436.1, forward strand.
AAAAATCGCCATCGGAATATCGCAGGAGGAAAGAGAAAATTATGTGCCCGTCTGTTATGAGAAATTTAGAAACTAGGTTTATAAAGGAGGACCTGCGAGGAATTACAGAAAGTTATAATCCCCTCCGAGGTAAGAGAGTGAAGTTATTTGTAAATTCCATAGTTAATGGAGTATTATTTTGTAGAAACGGAATTTACAAGTTTTTTTTTTTTTGTAAATCTCAACTTTTTCAGTGACTTTTTTGTAAAAATTCCAAAAAAAATTAATCATTTTAAATTTATTTTTAACAACTCCTCCCCCAATGCACTCACCACCCCCTGCCACCCCACCCCCACCCACCCCGCACCCCCCCAGGTCGAGTAAAAAAAATAATTAATCATTTTAAATTTATTTTTAACAACTCCTCCCCCAATCCACTCACCACCCCTGCCACCCTACCCCAACGCCACCCCCACCCCGTCGGGTCAAAAAAAAATTCTTTTTTTTTTGAATTTAACTGCAAACTGTTTTTCGAAAAATGATTAATTTTTTTTATCCGACAGGAGGGGTTGGGGGGTTGGGTGGCAGGGGGTGGGGGGTTGGGTGGCAGGGGGTGGTGAGTGGAGTGGGGGAGGAGTTGTTAAAAATAAATTTAAAATGATTTTTTTTACTCAACGGGGGTGGGGGGTGGGGGTGGGGTGGCGGGGGGTGGTGAGTGGATTGGGGGAGGAGTTTTTAAAAATAAATTTAAAATGATTTTTTTTTACTCGAGGGGGTGGGTGGGGGTGGGGGTGGGTGGCAGGGGGTGGTGATTATGATGGGGTAGGGGTGGTTGATGTGGGTTGGGTAACGTGGGTGTGTGTGTGTGTATGTATGTGAGGGTGTTACCATTTTTCGGAAAATGTTTTACTTAGGAAAAATTCGTAAATCAATTTACTTAGAAAAGTGAGGAAAATATTTTTCGGAAAACATTTTCCCCATTTTCCGGTGCAAAACAAACACCAGAAAATGGGGAAAATGTTTTCCGAAAAACATTTTCCCCCAAACAAACGGAGCCTTAGGTTTGGAGTTCTGTATGTTATGATGATCTATTTATATGTGATTTTGTTACTTGGAAATGAATAGTTGCCAATATTGACCATTGTGTATGTGGAGTATAAAAATATTTTCCCCCAAAGAAACGGAGCCTTAAGTTTGGAGATCTGTATGTTATGATGATCTATTTATATGTGATTTTTGTAGGAATTTTATGTTAGGCTTCTTAAGGAAATAACAAAGAGAGATGAGAAAGATAACGGAAAATATAACGGAAATTGAAAAACAAACCACAAATAGTCGAGTCTTGTGTTTAACACAATTTCCGTAAGAAGTATTTGTCCCGCACAGGTGCTTACGGTTGATGACAAACTTCTCATGAGATGAAAAGACTTCTAATTGTTAATAGGAGCACACCAAATTAACAATTCTAACGAACAATGGAAAGTTTGGAACTTTAGGACTTGAAGGAATTTGATGCAACAATATGAAATGATTAGGCTATGTTAATCTATCTCAAATGTGGGTAGAGAGGCTCAAATGACTGTATATATATGAATTGAAATTCGAAGGGAAAGTATATAAGGAGAGTTAAGGGGTTTGTGTCTTTTCCCTTGAAAAGGCACAACTTTTCTTTTGAATTGACACATGTTCAGAAACTGGTTTTGAGACAATAAATGAGTTTCATTATCTACCCTAAATGTAGAATACATTTTGTAACTTACTTCGTTAACAAATAACGAACTCCGTTGGAAGTTAACGAACTTCCGTTAGAAAGTTAGGTCACCGACAAGTCAAACTTAACTTTCGTTACCCATTTCCAACAATCCCCCACATGAATGACAATTAATGCATGTATGCAATTTCATCCAAAAGTTTCGGCGAACCATTATTACATCGGGATAGATAGCTTATGGCTTTGAATCTCCCCTAGTGAAATATTATTGGATATACTAGCCATTTGGTAGCGAGTCGCTTTGAACCAGTGACTGTATAATGTATACCAAGACAACAATACTCACATAATAATAGCTCTAACAGTTATTGTTCTCACGTTTTGTCCATTTCAGCCCTGGACCGTATCTCATTTCATAAGCGTTCACATTAGAAGTGGCCATGTTACTTCTCGCTTATATAGGGGATTCATACTATTAGGAGTATCCTGCACTACTCCACCCGTAGGTATAGGAATCATTAAAAGTTTTCTCAACTTATCCTCACCACTGCTGCAGGTGCTTATACTTGGATGTTCTGGGAATGAGTATTCAACATCTCCAGGTCATTCAACCGAGTTGTTGTTTCCAAGTAATTCTACTAGAACTTATAGCTTGGTTGTCTCATTGAACCAAGGGCATGGGATCTCCAATTTTCAAGGTTGAGTGTCCACTATGAGTTCTTTTATTGTGGGTTTTAAGCCCATTCCCTTTAACAGTTTATACAGTTGATCTCTATTTATACATTTCGTAAACGGATCCGCTATGTTATCATTTGACTTCACATAGTCAATTGTGATAACCCCATTCTTGATCAACTGTCTAATGGTATTATGTCTATGACGGATATGTCTAGACTTACCATTATACATACTACTCTGTGCCCTTCCTATTGCTGATTGACTATCACAATGTATTAGTACAGCAGGCACATGTTTATTCCAACAAGGAATATCCTCCAGGAAGTTCTTAAGCCATTCTGCTTCTTCTCCTGCTTTATCTAAAGCTATAAACTCAGATTCCATCGTGGATCTGGCTATACACGTTTGTTTGGAGGATTTCCATGACACTGCTCCTCCACCTATTGTGAAAACATATCCACTCGTGGATTTTGAGTCTTTTGTGTCCGATATCCGGTTGCATCACAGTATCCTTCTAATACTGCTGGATATCTCTTATAAAAGTATCCACATGATTCATAGTATACTTTAAATATCTCAATACTCTCATTAGTGCTTTCCAATGATGCATCTTTGGGATTACTCGTGAACCTCGCTTAGTTTGCTCACCGAATATGCAATGTACGGACGTGTACAATTCGTTAAGTACATCAGACTGCCGATTATTCTTGCATACTCCAACTGAGAAACTGGTTCCCCTCTGTTCCTTGCTAAGTGTAGAGTTAAGTCTACCGGTGTCTTAGCTGGAGGGCTGTTAATGACATTGAATTTTCGAAGTACATTTTCCAGATAATGGGATTGTGACAGGACTATTCCTTCTGATGTTCTAGAAATCTTTATTCCTAATATGACATCGGCTAATCCCATATCTTTCATGTCAAAGTGCTTTCTTAACAAGCCTTTGGTATTCATGATCAATTCATGATTACTTCCCATTATCAATATGTCATCCACGTAAAGACAGACTATTACAAATGATTCAGATGTTTCTTTAATGTAGACACATTTGTCACATTCATTAATCTTGAATCCATTTGACAACATAGTTCGGTCAAACTTTTCATGCCATTGTTTAGGTGCTTGTTTGAGTCCGTACAATGACTTTACAAGTTTACACACCTTTTGCTCTTTACCTGGAACAACAAACCCTTCGGGTTGTTCCATGTAAATCTCTTCATCTAACTCTCCATTCAAGAAAGCTATTTTCACATCCATCTGGTGTATCTCAAGATTATGCACGGATGCAATAGCTATAAGAACATGTATAGATGTGATCCTTGTGATAGGATAATATGTATCGAAGAAGTCATATCCCTCCTTTTGTCTAAATCCTTTGGCTACTAGCCGCGCTTTGTACTTATCGATAGATCCATCTGCCTTATACTTCCTTTTAAGGATCCATTTGCAACCTAACGGTTTGCATCCTGGAGGAAGATCAACCAACTCCCAAGTATTATTAAGCATTATGGATTCTATCTCACTGTTAATAGCCTCTTTCCAGAACGTACTGCCCGGTCCAGATAACGCTTCTTTAACAGTAGCTGGTTCGTTTTCCAACATAAATGAGAGAAAATCAGGACCAAAAGACTTTCCACTCTTGCCCTTTTACTACGTCTAGGTCCTTCATCTTCTACTTGAGATGGACCGTTTGTAGATTCATATGTTCTCTTTTGAGAATTACCTTCTTTCCTATCCTTGGCAGGAAGGATATTTTCAAAGAATACTGCATTCCTTGATTCTATTGTCATTCCTGCATTCATATCAGGAATTTCTGACTTGTGCACTATGAATCGATAGGCACTACTGTTATTGGCATATCCAATAAAGATGCAGTCAACCATCTTGGGACCGATCTTTATTTGCTTTGGCTTAGGTACTTCAACCTTAGCTAGACACCCCCACACTTTAAGGTATTTATAACACTGCCTATGATTATGCCATAATTCATAGGGTGTTTTATCAATACCTTTCTTGGGTATCTTATTAAAAATGTAATTAGAAGTGAGTATAGCTTCCCCCCCCCCACAAGTTGTCGGGTAAGCCTGAACTTATCAAAAATGCGTTCATCATCTCCTTGAGTGTATGATTTTTGCGTTCAGCAACTCCGTTAGACTGAGGGGTATATGGAGCCGTCGTTTGATGAATTATGTCGGATTTCCAACATAGTCCTTCAAACGGAGCTTCATATTCTCCTCCTCTATCACTTCTAATTTTCTTAACCTTTAAGTTAAGTTGATTTTCAACTTCTTTCTTATAAGTCTCGAAAGCCCCTAAGGCTTCATCTTTACTTCTTAAGAGATAAACATAACAATACTTAGTGCAATCGTCTATGAATGTAATGAAGTACTTTTTACCTCCTCGAGTTTGCACAAGTTTTAAATCACATATGTCGGTGTGAATTAACTCGAGAGGAGTTGTGTTTCTTTGTATGGCATTAAATGGCGACTTCGTCATTTTTGCCTCAACGCAAACTTCGCACTTATTAGTTGAATCAGATTTAGTCATTTGGATTAAATCTTGTTTAACTAACTTCTTAATAGTGTCGAAGTTTACATGACCTAATCTATCATGCCATAAACTAGGACTTTCCGACAAGTAAACATAAGAAACAACATTTTTATTCTTCGCACCTTGGCGGATAACATTCATTACATTCATCTTGAAAAGTCCCTTCTCGAGGTAACCCTTTCCAAGGAATAAACCATTCTTGGTTAATACAAACTTGTCGGATTCAAAAACTAATCTAAAACCAGCTTTACTTAATAAAGCACCGGAAACTAGATTCTTGCGGATGTCCGGAACATGCAGCACATCAAGCAAGGTCACTGTTGGAAAAAATCGACCAAGGAATGCTTCTTGAATTTGGTCCCATGTCGTCAATGAATTTTGGGGGACCGAATTTAACCATTGTTTCGCCTTATCCTTAAGAGAGAAAGGAAAAAGGCGCATCCGAATCGCTTCCGGCGTAACATTTTGAATACGTGTGGTATCACAATATTCAAGGAATGTTTTGATGTGGAGATGGGGATCTTCGAAAGCGGTGCCGCTATATTGGTTGTTCATAACCATATGCAAGAGCTGCGGCTTTATTTCAAAGTGTGCCGCTTCGGCATTCGGCACAACAATAGGGGATCTAGTTCCCGGGATACTTGGATTAACAAAGTCCCGTAGGCAGGGGCGGATCCAGGGGGGGCAGGTGGGGGCACTCGCCCCCCCCAGCGGCGAAAATGCAGTGGAAATTTTTTTTTTTGCCCCCACCATATTTTTGTTATATATGTATATATATAATTAACTTCAAGATTAACACCAGTGAGTGGTGTGGTTCAGCGGTAGAAGGGGTGAAGTTAAAGCCTTTGGTGTTTCCTTTCAAATCCATGTTCGAACCCTGCTATCTACATTTTCAATTAATTTTGTCTTCCATCTTTGCTATTCTTTCTCTTAACAGTTTTGTTTTTCTCTTTCTCCTAATTTCCTCACATTTTTTCAATCTTAATTAATTCGTTAGGCTTTTCCCTGTTTTTTTTTGTTTTTGGTCTTTCTTCCTATTATCCCAAGTTTAATTAGCAAATTTGAATTTCTTTTTTGTACGAGTAATATATTTTAATAAATTGTTTGCGTTAAATACTTCAACATTATTTCAATCGTTCTTTGAATTATTTACTTTTATCATTTTTGTTAACTAAAATACATTGTATTTCATGAATCCGACCCATTTTTTACTTGTCCGACCCGAAAAATTTTTTTCGGCGGCGCTGCCCCCGAACCCCCATGTAATCTTGCCCCCCCCTCGGCCAATTCCTGGCTCCGCCCCTGCCCGTAGGGTCCTAGCCGGTGTTTGCGGTTCTCCTTCCGCCATATGTTTCTTTAAGGTCTCTTTAAATCTTCTTAGTCTCTCGTGAAAGCTTCTTTCGGGTTTCGGATCAAAATTTTCAAAGAATGTCCGAGCCCGTTTCATACACTAAGAGAAAAACACTTAAAGAAAGATTAAACGCAACAATTTATCGGAAGTAAAAGCAAAACAATACAAAACAAAAATAACAAAATAAAATGAAAAATTATGTAGTAAAGACAAAAACTTAAAATAAACCGTTGTCCCCGGCAACGGCGCCAAAAACTTGTTGGGGTGTTAACCTAACGGTTTATTTAATATTCGCAAGTGCACGGGCTATTGTAATATAGCGGGTGCAAGTACGGGTCGATCCCACAGGGACGGGGTTTATTTTGGAAATATTTTTGTCTTTAGAATTATAGAAAAGATTGGGGGGAGATAAAGTTTGATTTTGAAAATAAAAAGAACATAAACAGAAAATACTTTAATAAAATTCTTATAAAACGAAGCATTCTCGGGATTGGAAATCATACACATAACATTTGTTCATCAAATTGTCATTGTCTTAGAAATATAGGTTTTCATTTAAATCAAGGATGGTATGTTAAGCCTACGCTACTTCGGGTTAAGACAGTAGCGTTTGTATTCTTCACTAATTATGTCCTAACTGTTTGAGATTTCCGTTTATGTTACCCCCGCCCTGTCACAAACGGGCATTCCATATCTCTAGCTGACCATAATTAGTAAGAATCCATTAAGAACGAGAGTCAACATACTTTCCATTAAAGGAACATCCCTAGGCCGTTGAACTACTTTCGTGATCAATGGAACCTAGTTTCTTTATATGGTTCCGTTAATCGAGATTCTCCGCTAGGTCTATCTCTCAATTGACTGAATCATACAAATTGGACGTCTCCAAAATGTAAGGTATTTAGAGTTTGACATAAAGAAATTGTTTTAGATGAAGATAGAAGACAAGACTTTTCATTTTTAGATGATGAACATGTATGCTTTTGAGTTTCCAACCCCAAGAATAAGGGGGGATTTACTCACTAGCCATCTAAAACATATAAGCAATTAAAGATAAAAGATAAAGTAGGAAGACTTGTGATGAAAATAGAAGGCAAATGGCTGGAAATATGCTTCACTTTTATTGCTTTACTCCAAGGTACTTCAAGAACAAAATATGGACTTTGATCTTCAAATGATCTTTGGAAATTGATATCACAAGTGCTATACTATGGAATATTACTAAAACTCTGTGTATATTTCGTCTGTAATGTATATCTAAGACTGATTACAAAGGGTCTTTTTATAAGGGGGAGGGAACTCTTCAAGAAGGTGCTTCCAAAAGGTGCCTTTTAGTCTGCAGTCACCACTTTGCACGGCCGTGTCAAGGGTTTTGCACGACCGTGCACCCTTGGCGCCAATTTTGAATTTAAATTTGGAAGACTTGCACGGCTGCTCTGAGACTAGCTGCACGGCCGCTTCGAGGTTGGCACGGCCAAGGCCAGTTCATTGCTCGGCCACTCCATGATTTTGGGGCCAAAATGGCCTGTCATGGCCTTAAGTGCACAGCCGCTCCACCAATAGCTGCACGGCCGCTCCTCCTGGATTTCAGCTTGTGTGTTTGATTTGCTTTGTTGTTCGTCCATGCTTTTGAACCAAAGTGTCCAAGCATCTTATTGATCATAAAAAAGACTCTAAAACCTGTCTAAAATGCATAAAACATACCAAAAGCGTAAAATCTAATAAAATAGAGAAAGTAAGTAAAAAGTACTAAAAATGCTATGAGAAATGATGTTTTATTCATGTAAAAGTATATAAAACTTAGGACAAATGACTATATAATAGTCACTTATCAGTCACTTCTTTCCCCGAGGTCATCTTTAATACAACATTTCCAATGCCTTGAACATCGGAAGTTGCAGAATTTCCCATGTACAATTTCCTTCTGGAAATGGGAGTATAAGAAGAGAAACTCTCCTTATTAGCACAAACATGGCGGGTAGCCCAGGTATCTATCCACCATTCCTTTGGATTGTCATCCAAATTGGCCACGTTTGCCTCGAAGATCACCGCAGCAAAATCAAGATCCATATCTTCGACATTGTTCGCCTCCTTCTTTGGGTGGCGACAATCCTTTGCTATATGGCCCGGCTTGCCACAATTATAGCATGCTCCTTTGAACTTCTTGGTTTTGGAGTCTTTGTTCTTCCCTCTCTTAGCATTCCCGAAATGCTTCCTTTTGGTGCCGCTAGTGCTTGCCTCGGCGAGATTGACTTTTGCCTCCATCTTGCCTTTGGTAGCCTTGGCTTCATTGTCTCGATTATTCTCTTCAATTTGAAGATGAACAACCAAGTCCTCCAAAATCATCTCTTTACGTTTATACTTGAGATAATTTTTTAAGTCCTTCCATGAAGGCGGCAACTTCTCTATGATTGATGCCACTTTGAACGGATCATTCATTATCATTCCTTCGGCATCAAGACCATGCAATATAAGTTGGAACTCATCAACTTGAGTTGTCACCAACTTAGAATCCACCATTTTGAAGTCAAGATATTTGCCGACGACAAACTTCTTCGACCCGACATCTTCAATCTTGTACTTCCTTTCCAAGGTACTCCATAAAGCCTTGGCTAACTCGACGGTACTGTACACATTATATAGTGCATCATCGAGTCCATTCAAAATGTAATTTTTACACAGAAAATTACCGTGGTCCCAAGCCTCTTTTGCCAAAAGCCTTTGAGGGTCGGGATCCCCATTTGCAACAATCGGATCTTCTTTCAAGAACCGATGCAAACTTAGAGTGGTCAAATAGAATAGCATTTTCTGTTGCCATATTTGGAAATCCACCCTGGTAAACTTTGGGGGTTTCTCACCATGAACCGAGTGAGAAGAAGGAGGTGCAATATTCTTGAGCGTTGCATCGCCTTGAGGGGGAGTAAGCCCGGATGACTCGGAGGTGTCTTTCTCACTTGCCATTGTAAGAAAGCCTTATGAAACGTCAAAATACTTCTTACGATTGTAGGGATTTTATGTTAGGCTTCTTAAGGAAATAACAAAGAGAGATGAGAAAGATAACAGGAAATATAACGAAAATTGAAAAACAAACCACAAATAGTCGAGTCTTGTGTTTAACACAATTTTCGTAAGAAGTATTTGTCCCGCACAGGTGCTTACGGTTGATGACAAACTTCTCGTGAGATGAAACGACTTCTAATTGTTAATAGGAGCACACCAAATTAACAATTCTAACGAACAATGGAAAGTTTGGAACTTTAGGACTTGAAGGAATTTGATGCAACAATATGAAATGATTAGGCTATGTTAATCTATCTCAAATGTGGGTAGAGAGGCTCAAATGACTGTATATATATGAATTGAAATTCGGAGGGAAAGTATATAAGGAGAGTTAAGGGGTTTGTGTCTTTTCCCTTGAAAAGGCACAACTTTTCTTTTGAATTGGCACCTGTTCAGGAACTGCTCGGCCGAGTCAAGGGACTCGCTCGGCCGAGCGCCAAGCTGCACGGCCGAGTCAAGGAACTCGCACGGCCATGTCAATCACACTGCTCGGCCGAGCAAGGCATATGCCTCGGCCGAGCAAGATTGTCCAGAGACTTGGCCAATTTACTATGCTCTGCTCGGTCGAGTCAAGGACTCTGCTCGGCCGAGCACATCAAACCACATCAAAAACCCTTTAAACAACTCTCGTTAAGTTACAAATCTTTGTCATTAATTTCTCATTCACCCGGAAATGGTTTTTGAGATAATAAATGAGTTTCATTATCTACCCTAAATGTAGAATACATTTTGTAACTTACTTCGTTAACAAATAACGAACTTCCGTTAAAAAGTTAGGTCAACGAAAAGTCAAACTTAACTTTCGTTACCCATTTCCAACAATTTTGTTACTTGGAAATGAATAGTTGCCAATATTGACCACTGTGTATGAGGAGTATATTACTTAAATGGACCACAATGATGCTGAATTGTGTTTCATGTTTGACTAAACTTAATTTCTTAGTGTAACATGTTTGACTTGTTAAGTGTCACATGTATGTGACTTAATTTATTAGTACTTAGAAATGGCAACGGATCGTACTGTAAATACTATGGATCTCTCTTAGCCTACCTTGTTTCAAAAAAATCCGTCCCCTGGGGACATTATAAGTCTATATTTTTTAGTCTAAATTTGTTTGAGTAAAATTTATTTTTAAACATAACTTTAATGTTCTATAGAAGATATAGAAGATAGTTCAAAATCATCAAAATCTCACTTACAAATACAAATAAATAAATATAATTTAGGAAAATATTAAATATATTTTATTTATATTTTAGATTAACCTTTTATTTAGAGTTCGGGTATAGTCGGGTCGGGTTTCAGACGAATCGGTAGAGCTCGGGACGGATCGACAGCGTGCTATGAACCCGATCGGATTTTAAAATTGTAAACGAAACTTTAATTTTTCAAATTACATCGCGTTCGCTTCGAATCGGGTTCGGTCAAATTGTTATCCTATTAGTAATATGTCCATTCCTAAATCTCTAAATGTAAATGAATGTGTCTATTTTATTTTTCAAATTTGCTTTTTAATTTCAGTAGCAATTTCTGTTGGAACATTAACGATCCATTAATCATGAACCGACTCACAACTAGATTAAGAAGAGAAGGAGAAGAAGAAGGAGAATAATACGGAAGCGTGTACCTTGTGATTCCATGATTGTGTTCTTGATCTTGTTCTTGAATAAATGAGAAAGTAGGGAAGAGTAGATGTTCTAAATGATAGTGCCCACACTATAATCTTCTTGATGAATGAAGAGAATTCTTATGACTGAATTGTATATGTAACTAGTGTCTCTAATGGCTGATGGATAGCCTTTATATAATAAGAGAAGGGACACTTCATTTAGGGACTACACCCTTTCAGAAAGATGATGGTGTGAAGTTACCATTATACCCATCATTTAATGGTACTTACACCTAATGGAATTCTACACATTTTGTCTATACTTTAACATTATTAAATGATTATAACAAATGAAATTAAATAACACATATTAATTAATCCATGTTCTAACAATCTCCCACTTGAATTAATATTAATATGTATCTTTTACTAAATAAATTCCTTAATCATTTATAACATGAATGACAACCCTTATGTGCACGTTTATTGTCATTCAACACAATCCCGTCCATTAGTCTTATAAGTATAGGGACTAAAGGGGCAGTCGTTGTAATTGATTCGCAACTAAACCCACATTAATCCCATATATATATCCAACTAAATGACATAGATTAAGTATAGATATGTAGCATGGAATATTAATGAATATATATGAAGAACGCATATATATATTCTCCAACTAGTCCTACTTAACCAAATGAGATCAATATAAATAAAAACAACACAAAGAAATAGAAAACAACACAAACTCCCACTGATTTAAGGATTATCAAAATTGTTTCACCCATATGAGCAGTATGCTCGTGAAACATCAAAAGAGATTACGCTTTACAAAATGGATCCAATAACATGGAGTTTGATCCTATAAGTTGTATATCTATTTGTTCATTTTATACTTATTTTTCTTCAACAAGAGACATAATCATATGATGTCTTTCGACATCTTTGCATCCACTAAAACATAATCGAAATACTTAATGATCTCAAAAATAATCCGATTTTATATACATAAGCATGTAGTTTAATGTTTTATAGGTACTTCATCATTCTTTTGGATGCGACTTAATGTTCTTCTTTTCGAATTGCTTTGGTATTGACCAAGCATCCCAATAATAAATACAAGGTCCGAGTACGAGATTTGCGCATACATTAAGCTTCCTACTGCCGGTGCATAAGGGATATTTTTCATATACTTGGATTCAAAATTAATTTTAGGACATTGCTTTAGACTGAATTTATCTCCCTTAGAGATAGGGGTGTCATGTGATTTACAATTTTCCATGCTAAATCTTTGTAATACCTTCTCTATATAGCTTTTTTGTGATAATCCCAAAATACCTCGTGAATGATCACGATGAATTTAAATTCCTAATACAAAAGATGCCTTACCAAGATCTTTCATCTCAAATTTGTTTGAGAAATTTCTTAGTTTCTTTTAGAAGGTCCTTATCATTACTAGCAAGAAAAATATCATCCACATATAAGACCAAAATAATAAATCTACTCCCACTGAACTTATGGTACACACAATTTTTACCAAGATTCATTTCAAAGCCAAATGAAAGAATAACTTGGTTAAATTTTAAGTACCATTGACGAGATGCTTACTTAAGCCCATAAATGGATTTCTTAAGTTTACAAACCAGTTTACTAGTTTGATCCGAATTAGTCACCATTTCTGGTTTCTTCATATAGATAGTTTCCTCAATGTTGCCATTGAGAAAAGCTGTCTTAACATCCATTTGATGAACCTCAAGATCATAATGTGCCACTAATGCCATAATGATCATAAAAGAGGTTCTAGAAGATTTCGAAAAAAAAATATTTCTTTATAATCAATGCCTTCCAACAACAATAACAACAACAAAGCCTTAGTCCCAAAATAATTTGGGGTCGGCTAACATGAATCCTCATATGTTATCGTGAAAAAAAAAATAAATAAATAAATTAAATTAAATTAAATTAAAAAAAAATAAATTAAAAAAATAAAAAAATAAAATAAAATAAAATAAAATAAAATAAAAAATAAATAAATAAATAAATAAATAAATAAATAAAATAATAAATAAAAATAAAAATAAAATAAAATAAAAATAAAAATAAAAATAAAAAATAAAAATAAAAAATAAAAAATAAAAAATAAAAAATAAAAAATAAAAAATAAAAAATAAAAAATAAAATAAAAAAATCAACCCCCCACATGGATTTTTCCCTCCACTCCGGCCTCTTCAACACCATACTTTCATCCACTCCAAGTAAATTCATATCATTTTCAATTACTCTAATCCAAGTTTGTTTGGGTCTTCCCCTACCCCTCGCCATTTTATAATTTCTCCACTGTTCTAGCCTCCTAACTGGTGCATCACTCGGTCTCCTTCTCACATGTCCAAACCACCGTAGACGATTTTCCCTCATTTTATCCTCAATGGGCGCAACTCCTACTTTACCTCTAATCACCTCATTCCCCAACCGATCATTTCTTGTATGACCGCACATCCATCGAAGCATACGCATCTCCGTCACATTCATCTTATGCACGTGACACTGTTTCACGGCCCAACATTCTGTGCCGTAAAGCAATGCCGGCCTAATTGCCGTGCGGTAGAATTTTCCCTTTAATCTATTGGGCATGCCGCGATCACATAGAAACCCTGTAGCACTCTTCCACTTCAACCAACCTGCTTTAATCCAATCAATGCCTTCTTTTTGAGTAAATTATTTAGTAACAAGACGTGCCTTATATCTTTTCATATTACCTTGCTAATCCCTTTTGGTTTTAAATATCAATTTATAACCAATAGGTTTTACACCTTCAGGTAATGGGACAAGATCCCAAATGTCATCGTCTTTCATTGATTTTAACTCCTCATTAATGGCATTGATCCACTTATGAGAATTAGGACTATTAATGGCTTCATGAAAGGAGATTAGATCATCTCCACTAAACTTAAGGTGTCCTCATTCTCCGCAAGATACATATCATAAATATCCGGAATAACATTTCTTCTTTCTCTAATAGATCTTCTTAAGGGCACCGGTTCATCCTCATTTTGAGGTTGTTGAATTTCATTATGTCCAACATTTTCATGTTGTCCGTTATTTACGGGAGTCTCTATATTATTTTGAATTGTATGTTCTTTGTTGAATTTCAGGTACAATTACTTGATTTTCAACAGGAACTAAAGTTTGAGGAACAAAGAGTGGTTCCTCTAACTCTTCAAATTCAAAATCATTACTATTTCTCCCACTAAATTCAATATCCTCAAGGAACCTAACATTGTCAGTCTCAAAAAATGTTTTAGTTTTCGGGTCATAAAATTTTTATCCCCTAGATCTCTCGGCATACCCTACAAAATAGCTACTAACAGTATTTAGGTCCAGTTTGCCCTCATTAGACCTTATAAGGTCTAGCATCTGCTAGACACCCCCATAAATGAAGATGATTTAAGGACGGTTTCTTATTCGTCCATAACTCATAAGGGGTTTTGTCGGTAGCTTTTGAAGGTGCTCTATTGAGAATATAAGCTGCGGTTTTTAATGCTTCGCCCATAATGAGTGAAGTAAAGAAGTACAAGAAAACATACTTCTTACCATATTCTTAAGGATTCTATTATGTCTCTCCAATATACTATGCTAGGTTTGCCCGACATGGTGTAGTGAGGGACAATCCTACACTCTTCAAAAAATAGCGAGTATAAAGGACCCGGACGTTATTCACCCAATACGTTATACCGTCCGTAGTTTTCACTACTATGATCGGATTTAACGTTCTTAATAGTCTTTCTTATGCCTTAAAAGACTTGAAAACGTCCAATGATTGAAACTTTACATGAAGAAAATAATGTATCCATAACGAGAGTAATCATCCATGAACGTAATGAAATATTGTTGACCATTCCATGAAGGATTAATGAATGGTCCACAAATGTCCATATGAATTAGTTCCAAGACGTTTGATATTCTCAAAATTTTATTTCCTTTAATGTTTGTAAATTTATTCTTTAAAACACTTAATGCAAAAGTTTTATTCGGAGTATCAAGTTATTTTTAGGATTCCCTCCGACATAAGCTTTATCAATTCTCCCTTTGGAGATATGACCCAAACGCCTATGCCATAGAATACAAGAATTTTCACTTGATAATTTTTTCTTAGTGCCTTTAGTTTTGGTTTCATTATTATGGGACCCATTCATTTTCTTGACTGTGTCAAGTAAAATTAAGATTATCGATATATGACAAAGTACTAGTACCGACAAGTTTGAAATTTAAAATAAAGATCACATTTATTATTACCAAAGAACAAGAGTAACCTTCCTTGTCAAAATTGTGATAGATATTAAATTCCATCAAAAGAATGGTACAATGAATATATTATTTAATACAAAATAATAGCCAGTACTTATCAATAATCTAAAAGTCCCTATGCCTATAACTTCAACCGGATTTCCAGCTTTCATATAGATGTATTTCTCATCTTCACTGGGAATTCGAAAATTCAGGCAACCCTGCATACATAAACTAATGTGGGTTGTTGCACCAAATACAACCACTATGTATATTAAGGAATTGAAACCAAATTTGCCTTAGTACAAACAAGACCAAATGACATACCATCCTGAATTCGCCATTTGCGATACTTATGATAGTCGTTCTTCATGTGAGTAAGGTCCTTGCAAAAGAAGCATTTCTTGATTTTATGCTCATTAAATGATCTCTTATGCTTCTTACTTGCAACCACAATTTCCTTCTCTCTTCTCTTAATCTCACGAGAAGAAGTAAATGATGAGTGAGTACTTTCTAATTTGAGATATTTCATCCTATCTTCCTCTAATGTCATATGTGAAAGTAATCCATTAATATTCCACTTTTTCTTTTGACATTTATAGGTCACTTCAAAAGGACCAAATTGAGGAGGAAGATAGATCAAAACTAAGTGCACGAGCAAATCTTCCGAAATCTCTAACTTAAGTGCTTTTAGTTTGATCGAAAGATGAAATAATTCGATAATGTACTCCCGAAGATTTTCGTCACCCTTGTACCGAATGGAAACAAGTTTCCACAAGAATTCAAAAAAAAACTCAGCATTTTCGATTTCAGAGACATTGTCCAAAAATGTCTCTGAAACTGAATTTTCCATGATCATTAGACTCACGCGGTTGGACCGTTCCCATTGCTCAACATTTTTCCGTTCTATAACGGTATTTCCTTTAGTGAGAGCAGCGGGACTTGATTCCCCAAATGCGTGATCGATGTCCATATTGCCTAAGATCATCGTTATATTATTTTTTCAAGTTTTAAGTTTAGTCCCAGTAAGCAAAGGTGCATCATTTATAGCAGTAGTTACGGATGAAGCATTAATCAAATCTGAAGGAGAAGAACAAGAATGAAACAAAACATATATAAGAAACTACATAACGATTAATTATATCAAATGAATTCCATCAAAATAAAAGATAATCAACATGACATCAAGACTAATCTTAGGATTGCGAATTGACTTACAATTTGATTTATCTTAAGGTAAACAAATAGCTTAAACAACACACTTTAAATACTTGCATTCCTTTGGGCCGGATCAAGTACAAAAAGTGTCCTAAAGTTTAAGGTACTTGTTCCCCGGCAATAAAGAATATAAACAATTCATTTTAAACACCCGCCTTCCTTTGGGATGGTTCATAGCATTTAAAATGACCAAAAGTTTAGTTCAATTATTACCCCATGAATGTAAATACTTAGTCAATAACAAGGTATCCTTTGGGAAACAAGCATGTTATCACATATCTATATTTACATTCATCACTTTAACAAATTTGTATTTAAATAACGTAAATTGCTTTGGCAACAATATTATTTAAACAATGAATAAATTTGTTTAAGCATATAATTAATCATACTTTAGGGCATTTAAGACTTTAAGGTAATTTTTGAAAATTTAAAGGTAAACAAACAAGTGAAATGTGTTATTAAAATATAGTATCCTTTTGTTCTACTCGTCCATTCTTAAAGTTTGATAACTCTAAGAACCACCGAAGCGCGACTGGTGTCCAGATACTATAATTTACTAACAAATTTTCACAAAATTCTGGGCAAAACTCAAAAATTTCTCTTCCCTAGCCAGAGCACGACTCGTGCCCACAAGCACGAATGGGGCACGAGTGGAAATGAATTGCTTGGTTTTAATCAGAACGACTTGAAAGCTTGGAAACGAGTCGTGAGCACGAATGACCAAAAGGGCACGACTCATGCCAAAAGGCACGACTCGTGCCCAATGTCCAGAATCTTGAAAGGTCACCATTTAAACGACAGGAATCAAAGGGCACGACTCGTGCCCACTGTTCAGATTGGTGAAAAGTCATCAGTTTTAACACCCTTTTATGAAAAGGTTTGAATCAATTAGAGAGGCATACCATACCGCGGGGGGCTACGCCCCCCGCACCCCCCTTTAATGCCCGATACCAGTCTACATGACGGCTAGGCCCGCGCCCTCGGAGGGAGTCGAGCCCTTTGCCAGGACAACGAGCCATAACACCCAATTAGACTATCAATTCTTAACTTAATGGTGAATCAATATTCAACCAAAGCAAGTAGATCTGCATACTCACATCACATTTTTAAATGCGTGGCTATGCATATGAACAAACTCACAACGCATCCAAGGATGGTGGCTATGTTCAAAAAATGGGATAATCTTACATTAAGAATTGAAAGCCTTTTGAGTAAATTTATAATTTAGAAGTAACATAATACTCTAGAATCTGAATTAGAGTATGAAAATAATTCAAGAACACATGATGAACTTGGAATCTTTTCAAGAAATAAAAGCATAAGGCTTTACAAGAAACTCAAACTCAATCTAGTATATGAGCAGGCTCTGATACCAATTGTTGGAACATTAACGATCCATTAACCATGAACCGACTCACAACTAGATTAAGAAGAGAAGGAGAAGAAGAAGAAGAAGAAGAATACGGAAGCGTGTACCTTGTGATTCCATGATTGTGTTCTTGATCTTGTTCTTGAATAAATGAGAAAGTAGGGAAGAGTAGATCTTCTAAATGATAGTGCCCACACTATAATCTTCTTGATGAATGAAGAGAATTCTTATGACTGAATTGTATATGTAACTAGTGTCTCTAATGGCTGATGGATAGCCTTTATATATTATATAATACGAGAAGGGGCACTTCATTTAGGGACTACACCCTTTCATAAAGATGATGGTGTGAAGTTACCATTATGTCCATCATTTAATGGTACTTACACCTAATGGAATTCTACACATTTTGTCTATACTTTAACATTATTAAATGATTATAACAAATGGAATTAAATAACACATATTAATTAATCCATGTTCTAACAATTTCTTTTTTCAACATTTATTTAGATATGCGTGGAGTATATTAAACGCTCGATGAGGATGGCTAGGTGAGATTTTATATTCTTCCATTTCGGCAAAAAGTTTGTCTCACTTTAACTGTTATAATCAACTCGATTAAATTTTGATCATATATAAATTTATGAAAATCTAATTATTTATATGTATTTTTTCTTTAAAAATTATTGATAATATTTATAATGGTTAAACAATGACAATATTTAGAATGGTATAGCACTATTAGAAAAACGTTTTTTAGCGACGAAATATTCCGCCGCTAGAGTATCAATTCCGTCGCTAAAGCTCAGTCACCAGCGGAATTATTCCGTCGGTGGTCCGCCGCTGGCAGCCCGTCGCAGCGGTCCGGCATAACAATTTTCGCCAGTGTACATCGACGGAAATCGTACTCCGTCAGTGTTCACCGGCGAAAATTTCCGTCGCTGATGTTATTTAATTTAATTAAATAATAATTTCAGGGGCAGAATATTTCGTCGCTGAAATAAAAATTGAATTAAAATAAATTAACTCAGCGACGGAAATGTGCGCCGCTGATTTAATTTATTTTTATTTCCGCGACAGAATATTCCGTCGCTAATGTAAAAATTTAATTAAAATAAATTAACTCAGCGACGAAAATTTTCGCCGCTGATAATGCAATAAATTAGAAAAAATCATAAATATCAATTATAATATATTTTTTTGTACCTGATATAACAATTGATACAACTAAAACTATAAATCTAAAAATCAAAATACAGTACCAAATCGGTGGGGCGGGAGAGACTGGAAATCGGAACATCCCAGTACAGGGAGGGGGCGAGGGGTGGGGGGAGACTGGAAATCGGGACATTCCAGTACCAAATCAGGAGGAGGGGGAGGAGACTTGAAATGGGGACATCACAAATGCTATTACAAAAAAATATCAAATGGGGGGAGACTGGAAATAGGGACATCACAAATGTTATTACAAGAAAGTATAAAATAGTACAAAATCGGGACATAACAAAATCAACTCGTGGGGGGAGGGGGGGCTGGGGAGTGTTGGGTATGCATGTTTTAACCCTCCTATTTTGTATTAGATTTGATTGATACCATAACCTCCTGTCTATTTTAAGGACTTTAGGACCCTATGTAATGAAGCTTAGACTTCAATTTTTTAGCTAAGTCCATTTTATAGAATAGGTTAAATTTAGGCTTGAAGACTGGCACAAGACTCATTGGATATGAGGTTGCAGTTCCAACAGTGTTCAAAACCGCCCCTATGAACCGCACATGTAACCGCATGTGTATTTCTCCTTTGAATCTGCTTCTTGAACCAACTGCAGTGTAACCACTCTTGAACCGCACCTATGCAGTTCATGTGCAACCGCATCTGTGCAACCTCCTGGTGTAGCAAACCGCATGATCCTAACCGCTCCTCACCAACCGCATCCAATGATTGAAGACTTGAAGTGAACCACTTTTTATCCGTTGGAATCCACGTCAGCAATATTGATACAGTATGAAGAACAACCGATGACGAACAACCGAGGGAGATGGCTGGAAGCGAGGCGCCCGCCTCAAGAATGGCCAGGCGCCCGCCTCAAGCTCCGGGGTCTGGGGTGATGAAAGCTGTTGCTGAAGATTTGCTGAAGATTGTTTCCTTTTCTTATTTCATTGTTTTCCTTATTTCATTGCTAGTATTTTTAGACTATTATTTTACTGATATTTTGAGTTATTTTAATTAGGTTTATTTTGGTAGTGTTCTAGAATAATCTTAGGAGTAATATAAATAAGAAGCTAGGGTCATTGTAATCGACAGACTTTGATATTTGATTTATGAAATATAGTTTTGCTGTGAGCAACTATTATTGAGGGTTTAAATCCCGTCTTGTATTCTTAATTCCGTTCAGTCATTCCTCTCATTATCATAAACCTTCAGTTCTTTCTATCATTTGGTATCAGTTTCCTGGTCGAATTGATGGCTGAACGAAGGCGTGGTCATGGTGTTCATGGAGTTCGTAGTAGGGTTCGTGAAGCGAATCCCCAGGAATACGATCCCCATCACGAACGTGACCTATATGAAATAAAGAAGGACGAATTGCGAAGAAAGATTCAAGATCTCAAACTTCGTTTGTTGCGTTCCGAGATTCGAGAACTCCAAAGATACTTTGATCGGGTGGAGGGTCGACGAATCCAACGACAACTAGCGCAGCCGAGGACTTCCGGGATTCGACGTATCGTCTGATGAAGAGGGCTCGGAGTCAGATCTGTGGTCTGATGATGATGAGGATATCTATCCTTTCGATCGTGATCAAGAACTTGAGTGCAAGAGAGAGACCGATCCTCTGACTCTTGACGAGTTTTGTGACCGATTGAATCCTGTTCCCGTGGATTGCTTTGTTGATTCAACGGGTTCCGACATTGTCATTGATTGGTCAAAACCACCAATCTTTGATGACGATAATTATGAAGATGATATTGAGGGTTTTGACCCAGCAGAAGCCATTGTGTTGCAGCCAAACCTGGGAGCAGGTTGTGATTTTCTGGGTTCATCTATTTTACTGAAAGGAGGTATTTTTGGTTCTTATTGTTATGAGGATCCCTTTTATGTTGAAGTTCCGTTTATTTCGCAATCTGGGTTCTTCAAAGGTTTATTCATTGAGAGTTTTTTAGTAAACGGATGGACAGATTGGATGGATGTGATGAGAAGTGCTACTAAGTATACAGTTCGAAGAAGTTTGAAGCTTAAGTTTTCGGAGGTATTTTCGAAGAGCGACGACTCAAATTCGAGGTCGAATTTTTCTAAGAAGAGGAGAATGATACAGTATGAAGAACAACCGATGACGAACAACCGAGGGAGATGGCTGGAAGCGAGGCGCCCGCCTCAAGAATGGCCAGGCGCCCGCCTCAAGCTCCGGGGTCTGGGGTGATGAAAGCTGTTGCTGAAGATTTGCTGAAGATTGTTTCCTTTTCTTATTTCATTGTTTTCCTTATTTCATTGCTAGTATTTTTAGACTATTATTTTACTGATATTTTGAGTTATTTTAATTAGGTTTATTTTGGTAGTGTTCTAGAATAATCTTAGGAGTAATATAAATAAGAAGCTAGGGTCATTGTAATCGACAGACTTTGATATTTGATTTATGAAATATAGTTTTGCTGTGAGCAACTATTATTGAGGGTTTAAATCCCGTCTTGTATTCTCAATTCCGTTCAGTCATTCCTCTCATTATCATAAACCTTCAGTTCTTTCTATCAAATATCAAAAGTCAACCACCATATCTTTTCACGTGATTCAATGTCAGAGAAGATCTGCAAGGATCTTGATAAGGTGACAGGTGTCCTAACCTCATTGCTTGCAGCTGGAGCCTGATCAGCTTTATCTGCAACTGCTGTACCTAAGGACAAAAGTGGTTGCTGTGGACCAATAGGATTGCATCAAGTACTGTCCTTACAATGTACCGTATCCTACGGCTAGTTTCTTGATGCTTGGGTATAAATACCCCTAATCTTCACCATTTAAAGATTGCTTGAAAAATTGAGAAGTGCTGTGTTCATAGAAGCTGAAGCTCTGCCCAGAAATTATTCAACCCTTTGAATCTTCATCTTCATACTTCAAGAAATATTCCCCAGCCCAGAAATCAAACCTTAACACTTTCAAGAATCATTGAGCTCTACATCTCTCAGATTTAAAGAGCCTTGATCTTGGACACACACTCACCTCACTTGTTTAATCACATAGATTATACATTTGAGATACACTGGTTATAGTCTAGGATTTGTTCTTCTTAGAAAAGATTTTATTGTACTTTGTAATCTCTCAAATACTCAATATAAAATCTCTCTTAGAAATCCAAGACTAACCATCTTGGTAGTGGACGTAGATCGTTTATCGATTGAACCACTCCAAATAGCTTGTTCATATACTTTACTGCATTTATATTTTCTGTGCTTGCTAATTATTTATCTCTGTCTCCATTTGATCTTTATTTAGTTATCCATTATTGTGAAATAGTGTTTGGAGTTAACATTGTCAAAATCACACGTGTTTGTAAAACTGCTCTTACCAAAACCGCCTAGCAAAACCGCGTTTTACAAACCGCCTCTCAAACCGCTTATACTCTATTATTCCGCTGTGCATTTTACATCATCACTAGTAGTCTATTATCAACTGCAAGAGGATTTTGTAAGCAAGAGGTTTAGTTTTAAATTGAGGGCGAAAAATTTGTAACAGCTATTCACCCCCCCCCCTCTAGCTGTATTTTCACCCTTGTTGCCACCTTTGGGACCAACAAGTGGTATCAGAGAAAACACTTTTAAAAAACCACTGTTTTTCAAGCTTAACAGCTTGTGTGCCGATTCGTTATGGCAACCTCAAAGACAATGACAACTGTTAACTATTCACACATTCCAATTTTGGACGAAGACCACTTTGACATCTGGAAGTGCCGAATGCTTATTCATTTGGAAACTATAGATGAGATGCTGGTGGAATACGTAGTCAATGGGCCATTGATTCCAATGAAGGCCAACACTGATACAACCACCAATGCTGAAACTCCAGAGGTCAAAAAGCCAAAAGAAGAGTGGTCAGATGAAGAGAAGAGATTAGTTGCCTTGGACAGCAAGGCTAGGCACATTATTTCTGGAACCCTCCCCGTTTCAACTCTCCAGAAAGTAATGTACCTCAAAACCGCAAAGCAGATGTGGGATGCCATAGAGAGCTACCTCGAAGGTGACGAAGAGTGCAAGGAAAGCAAATTATACACTGTTGAAAGATCCTACAACAACTTCAACAGAAAACCCAACGAAACCTTGCGTCAAACCTACGATCGCTATGTTGAGGTATTTAATGCTTGTAGATCTCTTGGTAAAACTTTAACCGATAAGGAAATCAATATGACTTTCCTATCTGCTTTAGGTTCTAGATGGGTTAATAAGGCTACCTCTCTAGAAGACTCCAAAGTATTGGGTACTTGGTCGTTAAGTAACTTGTATGCCAATCTTAGAGTCTATGAACTTAAATTAAATCATATCGAAGAAATTGAAGGGAAAACCAAATCGCTTTCCATGTTCGTAGTGGAACAAGAGGAGAAACCATCTACATCCAATCAAACCGCTGATCCTTCCATATCAACCTCATCACTCATTGAGATGGATGATGATGATTTTGCCATGTTTGTGAAAAGATTCCAAAAATTTAGAAAATCTTCAAAACCTTTCACAAAATCATTTTCAAAAAGCAAACCTCCTGCAACATTTTCTAGGGCTGCAGATACAAAGAAAAAGAGTGACTT
This sequence comes from Adenophora triphylla var. japonica, assembly GCA_022495995.1. Classification (NCBI taxonomy): domain Eukaryota; kingdom Viridiplantae; phylum Streptophyta; class Magnoliopsida; order Asterales; family Campanulaceae; genus Adenophora; species Adenophora triphylla. Next base: position 270,193 of record JAFEMH010002436.1, read on the forward strand.
AGTTTGCTACAACTGTAGAAAACCTGGCCACTTTGCATCTGAATGTCCACAGCCTAAGTATGAATATATGAAAAAGAAAACCGCTCCTGCGAAATTTTCTCGTCGCAAGGGAATGGTTGCTGAGGAGGAAGAGAATTCCAAGGAATTAGCAACTTGGATTGAAACAGATTCTGATGATGGAAGTGATGATGAAATCGAAGAGGTTAATCTCTGCATTGCGTACGCTTCCGATGAGTCGATTCGAGTCAATCGAGTCGCAAGATATGGAAGAAAAAGAGGTTTCTACAAAACTTCCAAATTTTACGTTGGATGAAAATATCAAACTTACTCCTAGCATTAAGATAGGAAATTGCTCGTATTCACGTCCCATTTTTCCTCCTACAAATGCTCCACCTTCAAAAACAATTCCAAAGAAGAAAATTTTGAAAAAGGTGGTGGAAGAGGTTTCTCCCATGGAACATGAAAGGATGTTCAAGGAAGCTGAAACGGTGATCCATCAATTCTCTAATCTTAAGAAAGCCTTAAGCTTAGCTCATGATGAACTTAATGCATACAAGACGGAGAAAAGCGTGATGAAGTCCGAAATTTCAAATCTTAAGGACCAAATCAGAAGTATGACTCCTCTTGCTGATCAGAACCGCATCCTTGAAACTAAGGTTGCTTCACTTCAACTCCGAATGATGACTTGGTAACCCAAATCAACGATCTCCAAAAGATTATTGATTCGTGGCTCAAGTCTCAATCCACCAAGGATAAAATCATGGACTCCCAAGTTCCTCCTGGAATTAAGGAAGGTCTAGGTTTTGGATCTGAGGAAGAGGAGAAGTGTGCATCCTCGAGTGAAAAGGATGAGGAAATTTTGGAACTAACTAAAGAAATTCCTAAGGGGAAGCATGCTAAAGGCAAGGGTAAAGGACAACAAATAAATTATGTCTACTCTAAAAGGAAGCAATATGGGAAGAACTCTCAGATGAAGCCAAAGGATTCTGAGAGTGTAGCGTCAGAAGAAATGGCTTATGGAGTTGGCCGCATCCCTAAAACCGCCTCTGGTGGAACTAGAGATGCTGGCAACCGCAGGTCTGACCGCGCCTCTTCTTCGACCGCTCCTCCTGCCTTCAAAAGCAGGAATAGCGTTCCTAGAAAATATGTGGTCAAACCAAAGCCAGTTTCTTTTGTTAAGGGTGAAACCGCATTTCTCAAACCGCATGCAACTCCTAAGAAGAGTAAGGAGTTAGTAAAACCTCATGAAGCTTGTAGCTATTATAAATGTTCTGTGTGTGATGGTTTAGGTCACAAGGCTGCAGAATGCCTTTTGCGATTCACATCCAATGCCAGGAAGAGTAAACCTCCTTCTGTCAAGCAGGTGTGGGTCGTAAAGGGTTGCTAACTTCAGGACCCAAGGAATAAAGGGGGACCTCGTTCTTAATGTCTACATTTCAGTCCTCTCGCTTCATGGCCGGTCACTCCAAGGATAATGAATGGTATCTCGACAAAGGTTCGCCAAGACATATGACTGGAGATAGATCATTACTTGAAGATGTCGTTGAAGCAAGTGATCCGTCTGTAACCTTTGGTGACAACAACAAAGGCAAGACCATTGGATATGGTATTATAAGGAGAAGAACCTAACCATTGAGAAGGTTTCTCTTATTGAAGGACTCAAGCACAACCTCCTTTCAATTTCTCAATTTTGCGACAAAGGAATGCTTTGCAACTTCACATCATCAAATTGTTTTATCAAAGATAGCATCTCCGGTGTCACCCTACTCACAGGGATTCGTAAGAGTAATATTTACATCATTGATCTAAATTCTGCATGTAGTATTACTAATCTCTGTTTTGTAGCTAAGAATGTGAGCGAAAATAGTTGGCTATGGCACAAGAGGTTGAGCCACTTGAACTTCAAGTATCTTGCAAAGATTGGTAGGGAAAACCTCGTTCGTGGTTTACCCAAAGTGGCTGACCACCATCCAAAGAAATGCAGTGCATGCCAGCTTGGTAAGCAGTCTGCGTCGTCTTTCACCAGCAAGACCGCTCCATCAACTTCAAGATGCTTACAACTGCTTCACATAGATCTGTTTGGACCCGTAACCACTGCCAGCATTGGAGGAAATAGATATACCTTAGTGGTGGTGGATGATTACTCAAGATATACGTGGGTTGAGATGATGATTTCCAAAGATGATTGTTATGAGATTCTCACCGCACTCTTTAGACGGCTCCAAACTCAAAAAGAAGACGACATCGTTAGTGTTCGATCAGATAATGGAACAGAAGTTAAGAACAACGGTGTGGCTCAGTATTGTGATGACCATGGGATTGATCACAATTTGTCAACCACGGGTGTTCCACAACAAAATGGGGTTGTGGAAAGGAAGAATAGGACGTTGATTGAGAAATTTGGAAAGACAATGATATCCGGCCAAGCCGCCTCGCATTTTTGGGCTGAAGCAATCAATACTGCATGCTTCACTCAGAACCGCTCCCTCATCAACAAAACCTATAACAAGACTCCCTATGAGCTTTGGCGAGGCAGAACCCCCAACATTGCATTCTTCAAAATTTTTGGCTGCAAATGTTTTGTCCTCTACAACGGAAGAGAAAATAGAGGTAAATTCGAAGCCAAGGCGGACGAAGGTATTTTTGTTGGGTATGCTAAACACTTAAAAGCTTTTCGTGTTTTCAATAAAACTAGTTTAAAAATAGTTGAGTCTGTCCATGTCACTTTCGATGAGCATTCTCTCCTTGAGCCACATTTGGCTCCAAATGTTGCTGATGATTTTGTTGAGCATAATGAAACAGGTGAACCATCTCAAACCGCACCTGAACCTCAACCGCAAAATCCAAAGACCCTCAACCGAAATTCCCTCAAACCACACGTTTGAAACCGCACCCGGCTTCCTACTCCGGATGCAACTCCTAGGGAAGAAGAAGTTGAAAATTCCCTATCCAACTTATAGAACCTCTTCGTCAACTTACCTTCCATGACTTCATCGAAGGATCTAACGATGTTCCAATTGAAGATCTTCAAAGAAACCTCGCCCAACCGGACTTACCCCTGAGGTTCGTGAAGTCGCTAGCCACCCTCACAAATGTGATTGGTGATCTGTTTTCCGGTGTTCAAACAAGGAGATCGAATTATGACGAGCATACTTCTCTTTTATCTCAAGTTGAACCCAAGAAGATTGATGAAGCACTCCAAGATTCCAGTTGGGTCGTTGCTATGCAAGAAGAACTCAACCAGTTTGAAAGATGCAAGGTCTGGACTTTGGTCCCTAGACCTCAGGATCAAGGAGTGATAGGAACTAAGTGGGTATTTAGGAATAAGATGGACGAGAATGGAAGCATCACTAGGAATAAAGCAAGGTTGGTTGCACAAGGATATAGGCAAGAAGAAGGAATCGATTATGATGAAACCTTTGCTCCAATTGCAAGATTGGAAGCTATTAGAATTTTCTTAGCCTACGCCTCTTTCAAGCATTTCAAGTTATATCAAATGGATGTGAAGAGTGCTTTCCTCAACAGCGAACTGCAAGAGACCGTGTATGTTGCCCAACCGCCTGGATTTGAAGACTCCAAATTTCCCAATCATGTCTACAAACTCCAGAAAGCTTTGTATGGACTTAAGCAAGCTCCAAGGGCATGGTATGAGACTCTTTCTAAATTTTTACTAGAAAAAGGATTTAAACGTGGTAAAATCGATACAACTCTTTTTATTGCCAAATATAATGAGCATACTTTACTTGTTCAAATTTATGTCGATGATATTATTTTTGGTTCTACTAACGAGTTACTTTGTAAGCGTTTTGAAAAGCTAATGAAAAGCAAGTTTGAGATGAGCATGATGGGAGAATTAACTTTCTTCCTCGGGCTTCAAATCAAGCAATGCGAAGAAGGTATTTTCCTCAGCCAAGCCAAATACACCAAGGAGTTGATAAAGAAGTTTGGATTAGAAAATGCTAAAGCATATGATACTCCTATGGCCACCGACAATAAGCTAGATAACGATCTCAAAGGTAAGAAAGTTGATCAAACTTTATATCGAGGTATGATCGGCTCATTACTTTACTTAACTGCTAGTAGGCCCGATATTATGTTTAGTGTCTGTGTATGTGCTCGTTACCAAGCTGATCCTAGAGAAGTACATCTTATTGCAGTCAAGCGTATAATCCGCTATTTATCTGGAACCACTAACCTTGGACTTTGGTATTCCAAAGATTCGAACTTCGATCTTGTAGGATATTCAGATGCAGATTATGCAACTTGTACTATTGACAGGAAAAGCACTAGTGGTACTTGTCATTTCCTCGGGAACAGACTAGTTGCTTGGGCCAGCAAGAAGCAAGCATCAGTTTCAGTGTCAACCACAGAGGCTGAGTACATTGCTGCTGGTAGTTGTTGCTGTCAAATCCTTTGGATGAAGCAGCAGTTGGTGGACTATGGAATCCATGAAGGAAATTGCCCTATCATGTGCGACAACACTTCAACAATTTCAGTCTCCAACAACAATGTCATGCATTCCAAGACTAAGCATATAGATATCAAGTATCATTTCCTCAAAGACCATGTGGAGAAGAGGAATATCCATTTAGAGTACGTGGGGACAGACAACCAGATTGCTGATATCCTCACCAAGGCTCTTGACTCCAAGAGGTTTTCATTCCTTATAAGAGAAATGGGTATGCTTGAACTTAAATGATTCCATACTTTTTATTTGCTAACTTGTGTGTTGAGTATAGGTTGAAATTCCTATGGAGGATTCAAACCTAACCTTTGTTGAACCGCGTGCAACAAACCGCAAAATACCAAGTATTTCCTACCAGGTTGGGAGATCAATGAACCTGAGTTGCAGTCTGATGCTCTTGGAAGAGAGATGATCAGGAAAATGCAAGCCTCAGAAATCCTTCCCCTCTTCAAAAAAAAGCAAACCTATACCATCCCTTCATTCATTGATTAGTTCTATGAAACCGCAGTTCGTGGCGAGACTGAGCTATCTGATGGTACCAAGATCCCCAGCTTAGTGGGAGTTGTTGAAGGTTTCAAAGTATCCATTGACTATTTGGATATCAGGAGCACCTATGACTTCCATGTATCTGGTGCTCCCATTGAAGTTTCCCAGGAGATTCAAGATGCTACTTGCTCAACTCTTACTGGAACCCTGGATTCTCTTTCTGGCCATTACAAGACTAAGCCAAGGAGAGATTTTGGTGAGTTGATGAGCCACCTATGCTATCTAGTTGGGAAGTTCGTTTGTGGGAAGACTGGAAACCACAACAACTTCACCTCTCATTAATGGCAATACTGCTGTGCCATCTACCATGGCATGAAGCTTCATTGGCCCAAGATCTTGATGAGAGAGCTTGCTAGCAGCATTGATGCGTATCAGCTTAAGGTTAAGAATGAGAAGATAAGGTGGAGACCTTTTGGTAGAGTGCTGACCGCAATCTTTGCTAATTATTAGCATTTGGAGGAGCTAAGGATTTCAACTCCAGAATTATCAATCCACTGGGGATTTGAAGAATCTTTTGGCCTCAAGGCAATGCATTCATTCAGACGTTCGTTTGGGAATGATGATTATAAAGCCCTGTATGATGCTGATACCTCTCAGAATAAGGAGCTATATGTTGATATGACTCCTGCTACTGCTTCAACCGCACTTGGAAAAGCAATAAAGAAGGCCTCAAGGAAGAGGAAGGGCCCTGCAGAACCGCTCCTAAAGCCAACCTCAACCGCGCATACCCAACCGCGTGGTTCAGCTGGTGCAGGCCCTAGCCAGAAGAAGCAGAGGAAAGAAAAGGAGAAGATGACCCTTCTAGATGAAGTGATTGAGGAAGAAGAAGAAGAGGAGGATGCCACCATTCCTCCCTTGATTGCCAAAGCTAAGAGGGCAAAGCAAACCCAGGCTGAGTTGGCCAAGATGACTGATGAAGAATTATCTGCCTACTATGAAGCTGAGATTGAAAGAATTAAGAAGAAAAGAGCTGAAGCTGGGGTTGCCAAAGGAAAGCTCAAGGAACCCAGTCCCCAACCGCCTCCTTCTAAACCGCCCCAAACCCAACCTCTTATCCAAACACCACCTCAATCTCCTATCCATTCCCTTCATTCATCCCCTGCCAAATCTCCTACACCTGAACCGCACTATCCTCCTCAACCGCAACAAGCTGCAACCGCTCAGGGGGAGAAGCCAAAGAGGCTAAAGAAATTGGCCCAGAAAAGAACCCCAACCAAAGGTCCCAAACGCTTTTTGCTCCGTGTTTCCAAACAACCTACTCCACCTTCATCCCCTTCATCTTCTCATTCCACTTCACATTCTTCATCCCAATCCCCTTCCAAATCAAATTCCTCCTCTAGCCAATCCAGAACCCCAACTGCCTCACCTCAAAATTCCAACCGCTCCAAGTCCCCTCCTCACTCAAACCGCGTCCAATCACCTCCTTACTCTCATCACACTCCAGATATCTCCATTTCCAATCTAAACCGTGAAAGAACCCCATCCCCTAACCGCGTCCATTCACCTCCTCCTCCTACAAATTCTCCCCAACAAAATCGTACTCCTTCTCTCAACCTTCATGATACTCACACCAGTTCTTCTTCTGATTCCAACCCTGTTACCTCTGGAATCCCTACTTCTAACATTCCACCTCCTCCAACCGCACCTATTTCAACCGCTCAAATTCCTTCCATCCCAATCTCAACCGCACCTACTACTTTACCCCAAACACTTCCTATTCCTCCATCAACCGCTTCTCAATTCACTGTCCCAGCCACCCATATATTCCAAACCCTCCTATCCCCTTTACCTCAAACTGCCCCTACAACTCAATCTCAACCGCCTCCCTCAGTTACCCAAATTCCATCTTCTTCAACTGCCCCTTCTGACTACCTTCAAATTCTTTCCACCCTCCAACTGATTCAATCACAGTTGGTTGTAAACCAAGGGCATATGCTAAAGCTCACTGAATCCAACATTGCCCCGCTCGCTCCAACTCATCCCTTGAAGCCTCCAACCGCACTCTTCTTTCCAAGGTGGACTCTCAAGCAACTGAACTGGCAATCATGAAAGCCCAATTGATTGATGCCATTAAGGGGGAGAGAGTTTCCACATAAGCTATCAAAACCGCAGCTACTGAGTGTTTTCAAGCTTTTAAAGAAGATTTAGCCAGAGGAGTGCTCAAAGCTATGGGAGATGCTGTTTCAAAAACTCAACTCCAAAAGATGCTCTCCAAGCTATCTGATGAGTTTGTTTATTCAACCAACTCTGCTTTGATTTCTTTCATGAAATCCCTCCAAGAAACCCAACCACAACAAGCATCTACCTCAGCCGCTCCTTCTCAAACCGCTCTAGATGACTTGCAGCTCAAAATCTTTTCTGAAGTGGACTCCCTCAAAGAAAGAATCAATGTTGACCTCAACATAGTGGGAGACAGTATCAAGGAGCAGGTAAAGAATTTTGATGATGATATCTCCTTCAGGTTTGAGAACCTCAAGGCAGGCTTCAACCTCAAGCTTGACAACTCTATAAAGGAATTGAAGTCCAACCTGGATGTGTCTGTTGATCTGGAACCATTGAGAGATGCTCTATCTACTCAAACTGTGACCATTCAGGATGAGATCTTCACATTCTACAATTCCTTGAAGGCCTGCATTGAAGGATTTACAACTGAGATCAAGGAGAGTGTTGCTGTAAACACCAGATCTGTTGATGCTGTTGGCTCAACCGTTGCTCAATCTGTGACCGCACTTAGAGCACTTGAGACCACCTTAGGAAGATAGGTTGAAGACCTCAGAGCCCTAAGAAGAACTATCAGAGGAGAAAGCTCAGCCTTCAGACCTTCTGGACCGCAAGTGCCAAATCAAGAGGTGGACGAGCGTCGTGATCAACCGCGCCATCAGCAACCGCATCATCATCATCAGCACCAACCGCGTCAGCACTAGGACCGCTCTTCATTATAATTTCTTTGTCCTTTTTGCTGAACTCTTTTTGTTTTGTTGGACCGCACTCTTTGTATTTTTGTCCAACCTCCTTTTGTTTTTGCAACCTTTGCATTTTGCTTTTCTACCCTTGTAATTGTAACCGCAGTGGTAGTAATGAAAAATGCATCATTGGTTCCAAAACTTTGTTCATATCAAACTGCTTGTTTGTAGAACAATGAAACCGCTTATGGTTTATAACCTCATTCAAATATTCTCTAACTTAAAATCATAATTTTGAAATGAAGGTTAAACATTCAGTTTAAACCGCACTTTGAACTTAAACTCATAATTTTAAGTGCACTGAATGCATTTCTATACTCCCCATATTGTAAGTCTTTATCTTTCAGATAGTATAGAAATCTATAGCTTAAGCTAAGTGTGTGCATTGACTTGGGACATGAATTACCATGTTAATTCTTATGGACATGTTTTTACCAAGTACAATGTTTGCTTTAGTTATAGTAGGTAATGGCATCAATCAAATAGGGGGAGATTGTTGGGTATGCATGTTTTAACCCTCCTATTTTGTATTAGATTTGATTGATACCATAACCTCCTGTCTATTTTAAGGACTTTAGGACCCTATGTAATGAAGCTTAGACTTCAATTTTTTAGCTAAGTCCATTTTATAGAATAGGTTAAATTTAAGCTTGAAGACTGGCACAAGACTCATTGGATATGAGGTTGCGGCCCAGCAGTTGTTCAAAACCGCCCTATGAACCGCACATGTAACCGCATGTGTATTTCTCCTTTGAATCTGCTTCTTGAACCAACTGCAGTGTAACCACTCTTGAACCGCACCTATGCAGTTCATGTGCAACCGCATCTGTGCAACCTCCTGGTATAGAAAACCGCATGATCCTAACCGCTCCTCACCAACCGCATCCAATGATTGAAGACTTGAAGTGAACCACTTTTTATCTGTTGGAATCCACGTCAGCAATATCAAAAGTCAACTATCATATCTTGTCACGTGATTCAATGTCAGAGAAGATCTGCAAGGATCTTGATAAGGTGACAGGTGTCCTAATCTCATTGCTTGCAGCTGGAGCCTGATCAGCTTTATCTGCAACTGCTGTACCTAAGGACAAAAGTGGTTGCTGTGGACCAATAGGATTGCATCAAGTACTGTCCTTACAACAGCTGTATCCAACAGCTAGTTTCTTGATGCTTGGGTATAAATACCCCTAATCTTCACCATTTAAAGATTGCTTGAAAAATTGAGAAGTGATGTGTTCATAGAAGCTGAAGCTCTGCCCAGAAATTATTCAACCCTTTGAATCTTCATCTTCATACTTCAAGAAATATTCCCCAGCCCAGAAATCAAGCCTTAACACTTTCAAGAATCATTGAGCTCTACATCTCTCAGATTTAAAGAGTCTTGATCTTGAACACACACTCACCTCACTTGTTTAATCACATAGATTATACATTTGAGATACACTGGTTATAGTCTAGGATTTGTTCTTCTTAGAAAAGATTTTATTGTACTTTGTAATCTCTCAAATACTCAATATAAAATCTCTCTTAGAAATCCAAGACTAACCATCTTGGTAGTGGACGTAGATCGTTTATCGATTGAACCACTCCAAATAGCTTGTTCATATACTTTACTGCATTTATATTTTCTGTGCTTGCTAATTATTTATCTATGTCTCCGTTTGATCTTTATTTAGTTATCCATTATTGTGAAATAGTGTTTGGAGTTAACATTGTCAAAATCACACGTGTTTGTAAAACTGCTCTTACCAAAACCGCCTAGCAAAACCGCGTTTTACAAACCGCCTCTCAAACCGCTTATACTCTATTATTCCGCTGTGCATTTTACATCATCACTAGTAGTCTATTATCAACTGCAAGAGGATTTTGTAAGCAAGAGGTTTAGTTTTAAATTGACGGCGAAAAATTTGTAACAGCTATTCACCCCCCCCCTCTAGCTGTATTTTCACCCTTGTTGCCACCTTTGGGACCAACAGGGAGACTGGAAAAGGCTCCTTACAATACTGTCAGAAGAAGTGGAGCCGGTACTCGAGTGTAAGTGGAAATTCCCCTGCTGCTGCAGATTCTGCATCTGGGCCATCATCATCGCAAATCGACGACCTGTCTCCTCCCGAAACTGCGCAACCTGTGCCTGAGCCTCCGCAGCATTTGCCTGAGCCACCACAGCATTTTCCTGAGCCTCCGCAGCCTTTGCCTGAGCCTCCGCAACCTGTTCCCTAGCCTCCGCAACCACGCGTCTCTCCTCAGCCAAGCTCGCCTCCAGAGAGTCGATCCTCGAAGCATACTAAGGATCGGGCCTAAAAACATTCGTGCGACGGCCGGTCGACGACAATGGGCATTGCAGCCCGCGATCCCCCATCCCTAACACTCGGTCTCCTCTCTTTGGATGTCCATCTGAGGTGGCCGCTTACCAAGCTTCAGGCACGAATGGAACGGCTTGACCGGGAGGAGTACCTTCAGGAGCAACGGCGGCTTGGTATGTATTCTGTCAAAATAAAACAAACAAATATAATCATATACACAATCTACATAAATAAATTTACATATTCAAAATCAAGTCATATAATGATAGTTTACTTACAAAGGCTAATGCAGATCGATCATCAACCCACTGCGGAGGTTGATCGGCGAATGTAGGAGTTTTAACATGTGTGCTAACGAACACATCCAAAAAACCAACATCGGCACCATGTTCCCTTTCCTATAATCATTAAAACAAACAAATATAATCATATGTTTAAACTGCTTGGTTTGTTTTATATAGATAATTCATATATATAGGAGGATATGTGTCCCTTTTATAAGAAGCTACTAGATTCACCTTCGTTATCTATCTTGCCACAATGTGCGCTTACCATAATATAGAGTCGACACAAAGGTTATTCATGTATTTCTTATCATTTACACTAACACCCACCAACAACATGCATACAACCGTCCTGTTTGGTTTCAAAGTCAATTAAACTAAAATCATGGATTCAATTAAACTAAAATCATGGATTTCATAGCATCAACATGGCTCCCCAGCTAACATACGTACATAAACTGATTTCAAAGCATGCATACACTACATTTAAACTAACACCCCATGTATTTCTTATCATTTACACTAACACCCACCCACAACGTGCATACAACCGTCATGTTTGGTTTCAAAGACAATTAAACTAAAACCATGGATTTCATAGCATCAACATGGCTCCCCAGCTAGCATACGTACATAAACTGATTTCAAAGCATGCATACATGTTCGGTCAAAACCTAATGGTTTATTTAAAATCCGCAAGCGCACGGGCTATTGAAATATAGCGGGTGCAAGTACGAGTCGATCCCACAAGGACAGGGTTTACTTTGGGATGAAATTGTTTTTACTACAACTTTAAAAGAAATTGGGAGAAATAAAGATTGATTTAGGAAAAGAATAGAACATAGGCAGAAAAATGCTTTAATAAAACTCTTATAAACGAAGCATTCTCGAGATTGGAAATCATTTTAGCCAAATTGTTCATCATATAGTCATGTCTTTGAAAATACAGATTTTCATAAAAACAAAGGATGGTACGTTAGGCTTACAGTACTTCTCACGATCAAGACAGTAGCGCTGTATCCTTCACTAATTATGCCCTATCTCTTTGAGATTTCCGTTTATGGTATTCCCGCCCTGTCACAAACGAGCATTCCGGCTTATCTCTAGATGACCATAATTAGTAAGGATCCATTAAGTTCAAAAGTCAACGCACTTTCCATTCAAGGAACATCCCTAGGCCATTGAACTACTCTCGTGATCAATGAAACCTAGTTCCTTTATATGGTTCTGTCAATCGAGATTCTCTGCTAGGTACTTCTCTCGATCGAATGAATCATACAAGTTGGACGTCTCCAAAATGTAAGTCATTTTGAGATTGATATAAAGAAATTGTTTAGATGAAGATAGAAGACAAGACTTTTATAAAAGGATGATGAATAAGAGGCGTTTTGAGTTTCCAACCCCAAGAACAAGGGGGATTACTCACTAGCCATTATAAGTAAATAAGCATAAATAATAAGAAAAGATAAAGAGAAGAAAAACTTATGATTATTAAGAGATGATGGCTGGAAATAACACTTGAGCTTTTATTGCTTCCTTCCAAGAACAATGAACACTTGAATCTTCAATAATCTTTGGAACTAATGATATAAAATGTATTCTAAATGTTTGGTATCTATTCTCTGGTATGATCTGATGGTTCCTGATATCCTAAGGCTGATTACAAATGGTTTATTTATAATATGGAGGAGACTCTTCAAACTGGTGCCATCAAAAGGTGCATTTTAATTCTGCAGATGCCATTTGCACAGCCGAGCTAAGAGATCTGCACGGCCTTGTCCCCTTGGCGCCAAATTTGGTTTGAACTGGGCAATTGTGCACGGCCGCTCCGCTTGCAGCTGCACGGCCGCTCTGGTCGTGGTTGCTCGGCCACTCCAGGTTGCAAGACTCGACCACTCTGGGTTTTGGGGCCAAAATTGGCCTGGAAAAGGCAATGTGCACAACCACTCCTAGGTTTAGAGCACGGCCGCTCTGGCTGGAAATTGGCTTGTGTGCTTGATTTTGTTGTTGTTCTTACATGGCTTTTCACTAAGATATCCTTGAGCATCCATTGATCATAAATAGACTATAAAACTTGTCTAAATGTATAATATATACCAAAAAGCGTAAAATCGAAGGTATATAACAAAAGAAGCTAAAAATAGACTAAAATGCAACCTATATGATAATTAAACTAAGGAAATGATTATGAAATAATAGGATAAATGACTATATAATAGTCACTTATCAAACTCCCCCACTCTAAGCTCTTGCTTGTCCCCAAGCAAGTTTAGGATGAAAAAAAAAATGGAGAGGGAGAGAAGAATGCAAAAAATGATAAAATAATGAGAATGATCCCTCAGAAAATTTATTGTAACATGCCTATTGCTTTTTGAAGATTGCCTTTAGCTTTCTATCCATATTTTTCATATCTTTAAAAATTACTAGAAAGAAGTATTTAGGGGATATTTCAAAGGAGCAATTTTAAGACAATAAACTAATATAGCATATATAGAAATTGATCAAGTAAAGCATGCTAGAAGGATGAATCTTGGATCATAAACTTGGTGAAATAAAAGCTTCACTCTTTAGAGTGATTTTTGTTACGTGTTATATTTTGCAAAAGATTTTAAGTAATTTTGATCCTTTCAAGTAGGAGACATTGTGGCTGCGAACCCCATGTTCCTAATACTTGGATCAATAATACTTTGGATATTACTTCCATTTGGCAAGGAAGCATCGTCGCAGCGAATGCCGTGCCCCGAGTTACTTAGGAAGTAATAGATCTCTTTTTGTTTTGAAGATTTGGTGACAAAGTCACTCTTTTAGCAATAAGATAAAATGTCTAGCCCTGATTTGATTAGTGAAAATGGAAAGATGGGATTTTTATGAAGGGGTGTGATTCAAAAGAGGCAAAATAATGTGAATGCTTCTAATAAGGGAATAAACATCAATAATATTTAAAATGTACATTGAAAGAAATAATTTTTTCAAAATTTTTCATAAAAACAACCAAGTGCTTAAAGATGATCAAGAAAGATTCAATCTAAACAAATAAATGCTTTTCTTGACAAAACCCTATATATTTCTATATTAACTTATGAGGCTTTAAATACTTCCTAAAAATATTCCTATATTTTTCTTTCTATTTATTTCTAAGTTTATAGAAAATATGGGAAGAAAGACAAAGGCATTATTCTTATAGCAAATAGCAAGCATAAAGATTAATAATATGGATCATCATAGGGATTTTTTTTAAATACTAGACATGCATACATAAAAAGAAAAGAAAATGCAACTAAGTTAAAAAGAAAAAAATGAAACCTAGAAAGCATAAAATAATTTAAATTATAAAGCAAGAAATAAAGATAGATAGATACCCCCCACACTTGAAATGAACATTGTCCTCAATGTTTCAAGGAAAAATGTAAATTTTGGGAAGGTAAAGAAAAACTTACGGAGACGGTGGTGGTGGTGGAAAGTTGTCCCAATATCTTGTCCCATAGTTGTAAATGTCATCAATTCTTCCTTGAACATGTTGCATACGACCATCCATTTGGTCGAGATGTTGAAGAATTTGGGTGTTCTGTTGAAGCAGTTGGGCTTGTTGGATGGACAACTGGTTGAACTGTTGATAAAAGTCGGGTGGCATTTGGTTGAGGTTTGGTGGGGCTTGCTCATCTTCTCCATCTTCTTGACCCGCTGGGTTTGCTTGGCCTTTTTCTTGTGCCAAGGCATTTGGAAAGGTCCAAGTCTCGGGTTTTCTGACTTGGGCGGAGGGTAGGTTATTGTTTGGAAGTACAATATAGGGCATTTTTCCTGCCCCTACTAACCAATTGTACTCTTATGCCCTCTTTTTGAAATAAGCTGCATAGTCCGAAGGGTCGAAATGTCCAATTTTGTTGACCCCCTAACCTCAATCCAATCATCGGGCACCACAAATTCAAAATGCTTAGCAAATAAAGTCACAATTCCCCCTATATGAATCTCTCCATTGTAGGTTGGGGAAATAATATCACCAATCAATTTGAGGAGAAAATTGCAAATGTTTATTCTCCAATGCCCCCAAACAAAACACCATAACAAAAATAGATCTTTCCTATTAACCGTTCCCTTATCTTCCCTAGCAAAGATGGTACAAGCATATATTCTATGCAAGAGGCGAAGGGACGGGTGGATAATGGAGGAGGCTTTGGCATTTCGGGATTTAAAGGAAGGAAGTCCGGTTATTTGATTCCAAAACACATCTTCCCTAAATTCAATGGGAATATCGGCATCAGTTTCGGTATAAGAGGGCCATCCCAAAATTTTGTTAATATCAAAGGAGGTATGATGAAGCTCTCTTCCGCAAAGGCGAAAATTGATGTGGAGCAAATTGTAATACTTTCCGGTTTGCCTACAAATTTGCGTTGTAACTCTCCTCTTCACAGTATACAAGAACTCTAGGGTAAGCCTCTCATAGGTCTTCTCATGTAATTGAAGAATTCCCACAGAACCTAACTCAATATGAAATGAAAACACATCTCCATAAATTCCCAAAGATCTAAGGGCAAGTGTATCAGGGAATTGGGTTGGCCTTATTCTTTTGGAACGCAGGGCGGTGAACCGTGCCATTTTTAAAGCACTCCTAAATTCAATCCCCAAGTTGTTGAGGGTTGGGTTTAGGTTGGAGGTGTAAGTACCCAAATCTGGCTCATGCCTTCCGGTTAATTTTCCCGACATTTCGGTAAGTTTTCCGGTAATTCCCCGGACTTTCCTAGTGTTCCGGAAATGTCCTGAAACAGTCCAAATTTAAATTAGGGCTGTAAGGAGCCTTCCTAATTAAGAAAACACGTTTTTCTTAATTAGGGAGAAGCTTCTAGAATAATGCCACCTTGCATGGTTCTAGAATGCTGAGTCATTGTGGATAAGACCGCACGGCCTCATTTGCAAAGGGCCTGCAGCCGCACGGCTTCATTAGCCTTATCCAGACTGCCTATAAATAGAGCCTCCCTCTACCCATTTCAACAACAACAACAACACAAACAATCACACACACACACTCCATAGCACCCGTACGTGAAGAAAACCCTTGAAGGCTCAAGAAGGCGAAGAAGAAGCTCAAGAAGCCATCTCCCTCCTCCTTGAAGACCCAAGAAGAACCTCTCCTCCTAGCTCCGTCCGAAGAAGCGAAGGAAACGATTGGTAACCTCGCACGCCCTAACCTTGCATTTTAATTGATATACTTGCTCATTGCATTCATATATCTTGCTTGGGACTTGGCATTTATTCATAAAGATCATATCTTTATCACCCCCTTTCCCCTTTGCATGCATTAAGACCTCATTTGTCATAAAAATGTAGTCTTTTTCATAAAGGTGCATCCTTTTGCACCTAAAATCCCTATTTTCCAATAAAAATGTTATCTTTATGCATCATTTGCATACAAAGATCAAATCTTTTTTCAATAAAAATGCATCCTTTGCATCAAAACCCCCTTTTTCAATGCATCATTTGCATAAAAATCAAATCTTTATGCATCATTTGCATAAAGATCATTTCTTTAAATCAAAAAGCATCATTTGCTAAAACCAAAATGTCATCTTTTCATTAAAGAGTCATTTTTTATCATGCATTTCCCCTTTCCCCAACCTTGGAACGGACCGGTGTAAAAGTTCTCATCTTTGCATCGTTCCTTCCATTAAAGGTTCATGATTTCTTTAGGAAAAGGATAACCTTGAATCCTATATCTCCGATTATCGCTTAAGAATGAGTATGAAGCCTCTATACGAGCTCGACCGTCTTAAAGCGTAGGATTGATGAGCTAAGGACATTCCTTCCTAAAGAACCTCATCTTTGACCCAAAAGAGAGTCATTCTCTCGATCACGCAAGTCCCGAGGGTCCCGAGGTTTAAAATGCGATGATCATAAGTCATAAGATGAGGACGGGATCATAATCCCAAATACATAAATTCCAAGGAATCCCGAGCGACAACCAACAAATGGTTTGTACGTCCGGAAGATAACTTGGGACATTCCCCCCCCTTATTTTCAAACACATGCACACAAAGAAAGCACGCAAGCAAACACGATTAATGAAATCTAGGGAGACTTGCTCCGGCAAGGCACTTTGGGTGAACGCCAAACGTTCTTCCCAAGGGGTAACTTAACCTCCGAACCCATAAAACCTTTTTTTCAAAGTTTTGAGGTAATCAAAATGGCGTGGCGACTCCGTTTTTCAAATAACTCGGATGTCTTCAAACTCGCGTGAATTCCAATAAACAAAAGAATTTGGGCACCACATTCACAGTTTGGCGACTCTGCTGGGGATCATCCCAAAGGAGAAAAGCTTTATTTTCAAAACAAAAGTCGATACTTGGTATATAGGTGGACCCCACTTACCCTTCCTGTATCGCTCCCTAACCCGGGCTTGGGATAACAAGGTGGTTTAACAATCCCACGTACTCAAGCATCCCTTTTTTGAAAAAAAAACTTTGAAAAAAAATACAATAAAGCTTTTCCCTTTGAGCGGGTTAGACTCCCATCGCCGATTTCATTAATCGTGCTTGCTTTCTTTTACCATGCATTGCATCATTTGCATCTTGGAATCTGTGCATACTTTGAAACGGGAAATAACCCGAAAAATAGCAAAAGGAGTGGAACTCCGGAAAATTGATCCATGCAAGCCGTACGGCTAATCCTCATAGGATTCTCGACCATACGACCTCGGGCAATTCCACCAGAAAATCATGGTTAATCTCGGGCAAATTCTAGCAGTTGGGGCTATTCAGCTCCATGACCGATCGGGGATCCTGTAAAATTTACGTGCTTATGTGTTGCATTTTCCCCGTCCCGAAAATCATTCCTTTAAAACACATTTATGAAAATCTCCTCTGTTTTAACTCAAAAGGAACATTTTTAGGAGACCGCACACTACGCGCACCCGATATATCCCGTACACTTTTGCACGCACGTCCTTCAAACCCGAGGGTGGTTCCAGCTGCAGCCACGGACAGCCTTACGATGCTCCCGGCGCGCACGGAATCATCCCAACCTCCCCATGGCAGGCAAGGTCGACCAATGCACACCCGTGTCACACGTTTCAAAAATCCGTGACTTTTGGTTGGTTTTTGGTCTAGTCCGTGTCATATAGCCCAGCTTGCATACCCACGTAAAGGTCAAGCCTTAGCTCATAACGGAAACCAAGATTTTCGCTCAAGCGAAATTCGCCGAAATTCCGACAAGGAAAAATCGGTGGGATCTTGACTCCGACATTGACTATTGACCTTGACCCGCACGGAATGCGTAAGAGTCAAGACCAAGTCTTTGCCAAAATAAAAGATCTTTCGCTCGAGCAAAGCTCGCCAAAATTCCGACAAGGAAAAATTGGCAAGATCTTGACCGCATTGACTTCGATTCCGACTCGCAAGACCGCGTATGCAACGAAGTTCAATGTGACACCGTGTCATCCGGCTTTTGCCGCCCGACCCATGCCTATTATATTCTCGGACATTACCGAAAGTCAAAAACCGTCATTCGCTCAAGCGAAACTCGTCAAAAGATCCGTCAAGGCAGAGACGAGACTTTCCCGGTATTGCCTTGACTATAATCCGCATCGCTCGTGCGTTGAAAGGTCCTATGACCCGCTAGACCCGATAGAGCGTTTCTTACTCGGTCGGTGGGATCCGCGTGCCCTATAGACCTCGCCCGGGCCGTCCACCCCGGGAGGTCGAAATACGTGGAATACGAGGGGCTTATAGACGTAGTGACGGAACCCACCGATCCAGATCTAGAGTAGTTGTGAAAAAGAAGGGCGTAACCCCTTTTCCAACCAAATAGATATTAATAAAAGACACTGTTTTAAGTAAACTTGAAGATTCTAATTTGCATATTGCCCGAGCCTTCACTAAACACCTACCCCGAGTCTAAACCTTTCCTATCCCTTTCCCGCTAGCCGAGAAAGAAGTGGGTGAGAACACCGGGCCGCCGACTTGTTAGCGCAGTAATCCTCGCACAGCCGCCGTAATCCTCGCTTTGTCGCCTTTTCAGTGTCAAAATGGCCAACATGGTAATCCACCACGGTAATGACCAAGCAATGGGAGGGGCTATCCCAGCTCAACCCAAGCCTCACATCTCGGTATGATGTATGTGATTGCGAAGACCGCCTCGAGTATGAGTATCAAGAATGGATCAATGAGGACGCTCCTTCAAGGAAGAAGAAGAAGAGAAAGTCCACACAGCAGAAGCTTAAGGAAAGATATGAAGTCGGGGACAAGAGCGTAGGAACTTTAGGAGAGCCTTCGTGCAAGTTCGACTACTATGTCAGCTTATGCCAAGGAACCCGTCAAGGAACCCGTCACCCCAAGCACGCCCACTCGATACCCCCGTGTACAAGTGATCCTCTTGAAGCGTAAAGTGCTGAATTTGTGGCCATCGTAAAGTTCAATGAGAAGCTAGCGCATCTAGAAGCGTAACACGTAAAGCCTATTGAATACGTAGCCGGGCCGAGGAAGAATTAAGACCCTCTCGAAGAAGACTTCATCAAGCATTATCCAAAGCCAACCCTTCTA
This sequence comes from Adenophora triphylla var. japonica, assembly GCA_022495995.1. NCBI lineage: Eukaryota > Viridiplantae > Streptophyta > Magnoliopsida > Asterales > Campanulaceae > Adenophora > Adenophora triphylla. The sequence continues at coordinate 289,282 of JAFEMH010002436.1, forward strand.
TTGGCTACACCGACAAGGTCGTGGTGTCCAAGATCGCAAAGAGAAAATGAGTTATCGCAAAGCTGCATTGATAAGATGAGCCGACCCTTCAAATAATGAGTCCAATGCTACGGAAGAGCTAGCCGAAAGATTGCAACAAGTTACTTTAGTTCCTCTCACCATCTTTCCACAAGCATCGCCCGTTAATGATTTCCGGCAAGCTTTTGATCGCCCGTAGTCTCCAACTTTCTCGAACAACGCCGGCAAGATCGCTACTCCCTGTGGCAACAAAGAAGAAGGAGTGAGATCCCTGGCCCAACCCTTGTCAAGTTTCCTCGAGTCAATAAGTAGTGTAGGGTCCAGAGTCTATGTTGTCTTTTCGCTTGAGTCAGAATCTTCGAATTCCAGCCCTCGTAGTCATCCGAAGGCCTCACGCCCGAGGATTATGAAAATGTAATCGATGTCATCTTTCCCTTATCTTGAATGAAATGACAAATCTTTCGATTATCCTCTTATTGCCAACTTAACAAATGATAAATTAACTCAAAACTTAACAACAGCTTAATAATGAATCATTTGAACAAGATGCAAACACACTAAACGAACAATACATTAAAGAAATCTTTAAGGTGTTTCGTAAAAGAGGAAAACCGGGCCCAAGTCGCCGAGGAGATTTTGATAAGTGTGAACTTGGGTACTATTGAGGAACCTAAAGAGACACAGTATTGGAAGCTTCTTCCAGGGGGTTGAAAGGGACACACTAATCGAGCCGCTCGTAGAATACGTCGACGTGTTTGCATGGTCATACAAAGATATGCCGGGCTAGACAGCTCGATAGTAGAACACGTAATCCCTCTAGCACCGCATGCCAAGCCGCAAAGCGTAAACCGAGAAAGATCAAGCCGGAATGGTCTCTACAGTCAAAGAAGAAATTGAGAAGCTACTGCGGGTAGGATTCATCGTAGTTATTGAATACCCGACATGGTTGTCCAACATCGTGACCGTAACCAAGGCCAATGGGAAGGTGCGCCGCCGTGTGGATTTCCGAGATCCGAACAAGGCCAGCCCCAAAGACGACTACCCTCTCGCCAAACATAGACATCCCGGTGGACTCCACCGCCAACTACGAAGTCAAATCCTTCGTTGATGGTTTTTTGTGCTACAACCAGATCAAGATGGCCGAGGAAGACCAAGAAAAGACAGCCTTCACCACACCGTGGGGAACCCATCATATACAAAGAATGCCATTCGGGCTCAAGAATGCCGGGGCTACTTACCAAAGGGCAGCGACCGCACTTTTTCATGACATGATCCACAAGGAGATTGAGGTCTACGTAGACGACATGATAATCCACTCCAAAGGAGAAGGTGGGCAGCACTTTGTTGACCTACGAAAATTCTTTGAGAGGCCGAGACAAAGATTCCATGAGACTAAACCCCGCCAAATGCACCTTCGGAGTGACAAGGGGAAAAGTGCTCGGGTACATGGTCACGGAGCGAGGTATAGAAGTTGACCCCCGAAAGATCAAAGCTATCATGGATATGAGGCCACCTCAAACCCGCATGTAAGTCAAAAGCTTCATGGGTAAATTGCAAGACATCACCGCTTTGTCAATCGCTGACTACTATGTGCGAGCCCATCTTCAAGCTCATGAAGAAGAATGTGGACACGTAATGGACCGAAGAATGCCAAGACGCCTTTGACCAGCATCAAGGCATACTTAGTACATCCCCCGCACTATGCCCCCACATAGACAAGCCTCTTCTCGCTCTATCTCACCGTCACGTACACGGCAATGGGGCTATGCTTGCTCAAGAGAAGAAAGACTCTCGGGTAGAAAATGCCATTTACTTTGTCACCGGAAGCTACAAGTGGAGTGAGCTCAATTACTCGCTGTGAAAAGACTTGTGCAGATCGGTCCGGGTAGTCGGCAAGTTGAAGCATTATATGCAAGCCCACCCCGTGAATTTGGTCTCGAAAATGGACCCCATCAAGTACATCTTTGACAAGCCTTCCCTCTCGATGCGCCTAGCGAAGTGGTCCTTCTTCTTGGCGTAATACGACATCAACTATGTGACCGTAAAGGCCATCAAGGGTCAAGCATTGTCGATCACCCGGCGAACTTCCCCGCAATGAAGACAGAGGGCCCGAACCCCAATTTCCAGATGAAGGGATCTTTGCAATGAGCTCGAAAATAGATGGCAGCTGTTCTTTGACTGAGCCGCTAACAAAAGAGGAAATGGTGTAGGAATGCTATTGGTCGATCCGAAAGATGAGCATACCCCCATAGCCCTCAAGTTGAACTTTCCCGCCACGAACAATGCCGCCGAGTATGAAGCCCGCATTGCCGGTTTGGAGGCCGCCTTAGAAAGAAATGTCAAGGAGCTCGAAGTTTACGGAGACTCACGATCATCAACCAAGTCTCCAACAAGTGGAAGACTCGTAGACCCTAATCCGCAACGGTATCATGCCCATATGGAGGAGTTGGATCGGGACAGCTCGAGAAGTGACTTTCCACTACTTGCCGAGGGAAAAGAACAGATTCGCAGATGCTCTAGCTACTCTAGCCTCATTGGTAGAGATCCCCGAGGGAAAAGCCATAAAGCCCTTCAGAGTGGGTAGAAGAGAAGCCCCAGCCTTTCGTTGTGAAGTGGACCTGGGACCCGAGCCTATAAAGGAACCTTGGTATAATCGTATTTACCAATTTCTCAAAGACGGAGAGTCGCCTTTCAGAGACGAAGAAGGTAGACCAAAAGAAGGAGTCAGAGCCAAAAGCTTGCAAGCCCCGAAAAGGTTGGCTTCTCGCATGTCATTCTAGGAGGCAACCTATACAAGAAGCGGTATCAAGGACCACTCCTCTTATGTGTCACTCAAGAAAGAGCCGTGAGAGTTGATGACCGAAGTCCACAATGGTCCCCGCGGTCCTCACATGAATGCCGTAGCCCCGATGCAAGTGATCCTCGTAATGGGTTACTACCGGATCTCCATGGAAACAGATCGCGTTCAAGACGTCCGAACCTCGCGACAAATGCCAGCGGTTTGCCAACCTCAACCATCTCCCACCTCACGACCTGCATCGCATGACGACTCCTTGGCCGTTTGCAACTTGGGGCATTGACGTGATAGGGAAAATATCCCTACAGAAGCAACGGGCACGAGTTCGTTTTGGTAGCCATTGACTACTTCACCAAGGGTAGAGGCCAAGTCCTACAAGGTCCTCACTTCCGTAAAAGTGGCCCAGCTCATCAAAGAAAACATAATGTGCAGATATGGGGTGCCCAACGAGATCATTTCGATAATGGGTCACACTTCGAAGGAGACCGCGATAGACCGCCGTCGTAATTCGAGTTACTCGCCACAAGTCGTCCCCGCATGCACCTCAAACCAATGGAGCCGTGGAAGCCGCTAATAAGACACTCGAGCGGATCATCCTAAGATGGCCACCCGTGGTCGTGATTGGCCCGAAAAGCCGCACCTAGCACTCGGGGCTACAGTAACGTCCTGCCGTAATGTACCACAGGAGAAACTCCTTTGCCCTAACTTACGGATGGAAGCAAAGTGTTACCAGTGGAGTTGGAAATCCCGTCATTAAGGGTCCTCCCGGAAAACAAAGTTGTCAATGAAGTGGAATGGTTGCGCAGCCGGCATGATGAGTTAGCCCCGCTTGACGAGAGAAGGCTAAAAGCCATGGAACACACCCGAGCCTACCAAAGGCGAATGGCCGTAGCGTTTGATAAAAAGGTCAAGGCCGTAGACATCAAAGAGGGCGACTTAGTGCCGAAAGTAAAGCCCCTACCGCAGACAACCCCGGGAAAATGGGAACCCGTCCGGATCGGCCCTTATGTGGTGCGTAAAATACCGTCAGAGGAGCAATGAAGCTTGCGTACTTGGATGGCAATCCCTTTGTCCACCCGGCCAATGGTGATAAACTCCGAAGATACTATGTCTCGATAAAAATAAAAAAAAAAAAAAATAAATAAAAAAAAAGAAGAAAAAAAAAAAAAAAAGTGCAAAAAGAGTAATGCCCACTAGGCCGAAGACCCCAAAAAGGGCGGTCTAGGCAAAAGACAGTGGCTGCACATAAAAAAAAATATATAAAAAAAAAAAGAAAAAAAGTGCAAAAAGAGTAATGCCCAAACTAGGGCCGAAGACCCCAAAAGGGCGGTCTAGGCAAAAGACAAATGGCCGCACATGAAGAAAAAATTATTATTAGTTCACCGTAATGAACTACGAAGACCCGAGCCCCTTAGCCTTTCTTGTAAAAGGGGAACGTAGGCACCATATATGGTTCGGTCTAAGCAATAAAAAGGACGATTAAGTTTCCATGAAATGTGTCCTAAGCAATAAAAAGGACGATTAAGCTTCCATGAAGTGTGTCCTAAATAGTAAAGGGCATTCGAGTTTTCATAAAACGGGTCCCAATCAATAAGACATCTGAAATTTCCATGAAATTGTGTCTTGATTAATTTCTAAAATAATATTTCTTGTTCATTACAAGTTAAAAACTTCTTGATGAGTTCAAGCACGGCCTACCTCTTAACTCGCTAACCTCGCTAAAAAGATCTAAAATACAATAAAATGCCTAAATAAACTAATGTGTTTGCAAAATGGCAATAAGAGGATCTTGAGAAAAGACTTGTCACCGTCATTCGCCGAGTCTTCTTCGCCTTTCTTCCCTTTTCCTCGGCCTCGTCGAGTCTTCTTCCTTTCTTCTCAATAATGCCTCGGTATCCCTCATCCCGACCTCGGTATCCTCACCGGAGCCTCTACCAACCCCGTGTCAATGAGCGCTCTCTCTATCCGAGCACGAGTCCGCACCTCCTCCCTCTCGAGCCTCGGGCCAAAGGAGCAACCTCGGACAATCTCTTGTACCGAGCCTCCATATCCCCGACCAAGTCACCCGATTGGTTATGGCAACTCGCCTTAGCCTCGCCTCCCTCGTAGTCCTACTCGAGTCGCAGCCGCCTCCCAATAAAGCTCGACGTCTATCCTCCAAGATAGCCTCGAGTCGTTCCCATCTCCCTCTCGTACTACCCAAGTAGACAAAGGGTCAAGATGGTGCTCTTCCCCGCTCCCGAAGATAGCCCCGGGTGGGAAAGCAAGCATGTGTCCAAGCCCTCGAGAAGAAAGAGAAGCCGGGCCGGATCTCTCATATCCAATGACACCACCTCCATGGTCCGGATGTCCTCCCAATCACTCAATGGCTCCCGTAAAGCCCCAAACCGCCCGGATACCAAGCGTGGTATGTAGAAGGACGACCACAGAATCCTGAACCCTCACAAAGATAAGACTCCCGAAATATCCTCCCCGGGTCCGCAACCTCCAATGTGGTATCCACCAACGGATGTCCGAAGTGGATAAGCCTAGCCATCATCGCCTCCCGCCTACCCCCGTTCCTCGCCGCCTAGGTGCACCTCTCCGAGAAATCACCCAAGGGCACCGAGTCGGCAAAGCCCCGTGCAAAGCCCCGAGCCTCTCCCGCAGCCACAGAGTCAACATAGCCGGACTCCCGGACCTCCTGAAACGGTCTCCCCGAGCCATCCTATCAATCCCATGAAATGTCTCTCCCAAAACCACGGACAATATCCTTCCTGCCCTCGCAGCCTCTCGACCATGTCCAAGAGACCACTATGACAGATCCCCACGGACTCAAGCAGGAACAAAATAGAGAATACGCAGAGAATGAAAGCATCCATAGCCACCGTGGTCGCAGCCATATCCGGAGACCCAAACTTGCCCGGGATATCGAAAGATCAATCCTATCCGGCTACCATCATCCTCTCAGCCTCTCTCCCAAAGGAATCTGCAAAAAGATGCAAGCTTTACCGTCACCGGCACGTCTCCGATCGCCGGAATAGATATAGCCTCGCCTCGGACTCCCAATCAAGGCTCAAGTCTTCGTGCGTTGGGACGATTTCGTTGTAAGAAAAGCAAGAACATGTCTCCTGACGTCCTGCAACTTTGCCGCGGCTCTCAACCGTATCCCAATCGGGCGGGAGATCCCTCAAATGCCATAAAGACTTGATCTTGAAGGAAGAATCAAGCAGCCCCTTGTGATTTTGGAAGTTATATCTCGCCCAAGATTGAAGACCGGATAGAAAATGGTCTCGTTTCCCTTTGCAATCTAACGGGATTCTCCATCGCAAAGTGATCAAAGATGGTGCTTTTAGGTCCAAAATATGCTCGAAACAATTGGGACAAGTCTAGAGTGAAAATGAAATGAAATGGCCAAGCCTTGCTTTTATTCGTAAAATAACCAAATCAGACAGACCGTTAGCCGCACGGCTACATTTGCCCTCAAGGCCATGCCGCACGGCTACATTAGCTCTCTGCAGAAATTCTGCAGCAACCAAAGTTGCTGCCCAAGGGAGTTTTCACCCCACATTTTCAACCAAAACCCGTACAAAACATATCCGTAAGCCATTCAAGCATTCATACACCATTATAAATCATTCTAGCCCATTTTCAGCCCCAATTCCAAGCAAAAAGTCGCCCCAAGGCTCGTATAATATGCAAATTGAAAAGCATGAATTAGAAAAGCAAATAAAACATAAATACAATGTTTTCGCCCCATCGGCGCCCAAATAAAGCAAAAATAAGCAAAGTGTGCATCAAATTGTAAATTGTTTGTTTTTGTTCCAAATCTATTCTAGAGACCTCCTAGGCCTCCGATTCTTCTTCGTCTTCATCGCTCGCCACCATAAATGCTAGCCTCCCTCATCAGTCCTCCCCGGGTCGCTCACATCGATAGATGGACATTATCGTGCCCGTACTCACCACCGCTTCCGTAATGTCGCCGCTGGGTCCCCGCCCCGAGGCATAGCACCGGGAAGAGTACTCCGAGGCCGATGAGGTAGACGCCGTGCCCCCGACGTGCCGTCTCTGCGCCTGTGCTCCCGTGCATCCGCCGCCGCCTTCGAAGCGCAGCCGCCTTCTCGAAGAGACCGGCACATGTCCTTCCACCCTATTCTCGCCTAACCAGCCTATCGTAAGTGCGAGCCGGAACTCCGAGAAAAAGAAGAGAAAAATCTCGTAAAATCTCGTAAAATAGCAAAAAGCGTAAAATCAAAGCTAAAAAGGAATAAGACCCTAAGAGTACACTTACAAAGGCTATCAGCGGCAAGGTGTACCGGGGCTCCCTAGCATCGGGGACAGTATCCTCATCCTCCTCGGCACTCCATGGACCACGTAGGACAAATGCGCAGGAGGGATCGGCGGGTCAGTAGGCTCATCCTCCCCATATCCCCGAGTGACCGCCAGCCTTCACTAGCTTCGTGGCGTCCTCGTGCGCCGCTCCACAAACACAGCTGTAGGGTGTCCATATCAAAGTACTCCTCCGCAGCCACGCCCGCTCGGTACCTCTCAATCTCATCCGCCGGGCCCTCGGGCCGCAAAGATCCGTGCCGGAGGGTCGAAGGAGTAATGGCATCTAGCTGGGGAACATGACCATGCCGCTCTCGAGAAGCGGTCCCCAAGTAGATGACATCACATGTCGCCCCGCAGCCACCTCCTCTCGCCTCGTCACCTCTATAGCATCTCCCAAAGAAAATCTCTCGGATACTCGCCCTGTGGGTAGAAGTCCACTCCATCGTGCCCATCCTCGTTGATGACCGGCCTCACCATTTTGTAATCGAAGGTAATCCGGGTCTTCCCCGTGAATTTATCTCTCGCATCTCCTCCAAATAACCATAGCAGTGGAAGATGGTGACATCACTCGCTGGGTTCCAAGTGGAAGAACCCGATCACCTCGCAAAACCAGCCCGCATGTTCAAAAAATCAAAAGGTCATTTTCTCTTATAAAAGTCTCAAGACAGAAAAGAGAAAAGAAAAAAAGGAGACTACCTCAAGGGCAAAAGAAAAGCACTCCATCGAAGCAGCCTTTGTTCCGACCGTACATGTCCAACGAGAAGTACAACTCGCCAATCCGGCCTCTCCCCAAGAGACCGTCCCTATCCCATCAACATCCTCCGTAGAGTCGAGGAGGCAAGTCATAGCTATCGTCCTGCACTGGCAAAGATGGTGACCGATAGCATCAACCATATGAATGCTCTAGCCAATGGCAAGGGCCACATCATTAGCAAGAAAATTCTCGCATGCTAGTCTCGAATCGCCACCTCGACATTCCGTGTCTCCATCCCCAGCCCCTCGGGAATCAGCTCAAACCCTACCAAAGCCTCGGAACTCCTCCGCCGTGATGTGGTCCCTCCAAGTCACGGGCCTCCCAAGTGAACTGTAAGCCCGTAATAGCGCAAAATCGGCAGGAGTCACCGTCGCCTCTCCCACTGTGTGAAAGCTATGAGTACCGGCCCCACTGTAACTCGTAAAGGGCCCGGACCAAGCCCTTGCTCTTCGAGGTGATGTGGACACCCCGGCCGATAGCCTCTACAAATGCATCCAGCCGTAGCCCTCACCACCGCTGGGATTCATCCCATCCTTCTCAAAATCCGGCATCCTCTCGCCAAAGCTTGACCGCTATCTCCGACGGTCCTCTAGACTTGTTCTCCGTAGACAAGCACATCAAAAGAAGCGTCGCCCTTCATATCATTTCAAAAGCATGCATATATTCAAAAGTGCACATATTTTCAAAAGAAAAGCATTCATAAAAGTTTTTCTAGCATAACTTTTGCATAAAAACGTGTCTTTCATCACTTGAAACGCGTCATTGCTTTCCTAAAGCACAAAATCACAATTGTTCGCACACAAGCATTATTTTTCAAAAATGGCATGCATGAATCATTTTCATCTTCCAAAATCATGTTTTCTCATTGAAAATCAGAATCTTGACCTAGTTCCAAAGACAAGGCAAGAACTCCGTCTCATATTTTGAAAAAAATTCTTACTTCATTTTGCGAGAAAAAGTGAGTCATTCTCATAATTTCACAAATAAAATTGCACATGCATATTCTTAGCCTCATAGGTTGTTCATGCATCTCAAAATCATTCAAAAAAAAAAAAAATCATTCAAAATCCTATAATTCGGGTCAAGCCCTAAATCATTCAAAAATCAAGCAAAATCATCGGATTTGAGCAAAATGAGAATGCTTACCCCAACCGATCGCGGGTTCGTTGATTTGTGCTCCCTTCTCCCCGGATAAAGCTCCGATGGAGGCGTAAGGAAGTCATACTTCCTCTCCGTCCTCACGAGCTCCTTCCTCCTCCTTCTCGCGGCCGCCGAGATGTTTCTCCTTGCTTGCCTTGGTATGGGATTGCCCTCCGGATCCATTTCAAATCAAAGGGAAGCAAAAGGGTTGAAGAATTTCGAAATTCTCTCTCTCTCTTCTCTCTCTCTCTGGGCGGCAACAAGTGCCCAATGCCCGTTCAAAACCCGATTTTAAATAACTGGAAAAAACAAAGCTTCTAGCCGTACGGCTTCTTTTCTCCATCTCATGCCGGCGGCCTTCATTCGCCCGAGCGTAAATTACAATCCCGCCCTGGACCTTCCACTTGGGCATGCAATTTCCGTTATCTTTAACCAAGATAACATCTTTTCGTAAAATATCCCTTATCTCTTTAGCAATCAAGCTTTATTCCCGCCGCTCTCCGTTAATTCCGTTATAACGGGATAACACTAGGTGACAACCTCCGAATTGTCAGAACTCTAAACTTGTGCTACCTCTATCCGCGAATAGTGAAGTATGCCCAAGTCATTCCAACTTGTGCTACCTCTATCCGCGAATAGTGAAGTATGCCCAAGTCATTCCAACTTGTGCTACCTCTATCCGCGAATAGTGAAGTATGCCCAAGTCATTCCAACTTGTGCTACCTCTATCCGCGAATAGTGAAGTATGCCCAAGTCATTCCAACTTGTGCTACCTCTATCCGCGAATAGTGAAGTATGCCCAAGTCATTTCAACTTGTGCTACCTCTATCCGCGAATAGTGAAGTATGCCCAAGTCATTTCAACTTGTGCTACCGCTATCCGCGAATAGTGACGTATGCCCAAGTCATTTCAAATTGTGCTACCACTATCCGCGAATAGTGACGTGTGCCCAACTTGTTCTACCACTATCCGCGAATAGTGACGTACGCTCAAGTTTCCCAACTTAAGTTACCTCTATCTCCGTCATAAAGAGATAGCGCCATAAGCTCTAGCTTCCTCAGGTGACAGCCTCCGAATTGTCAAAATCTCAAGGATCCTAGACATCGTTCCTAACTATCTAGTGATGCTTGAACTACGATCAAGGCTTGATTCCTCCGGATACGTAGGTAGCCTTTTATAAAAGGTTCACCATTCGACCACTTTGGTCACCCCGTTTCTTTGTCACTCCTCGCTGATAAAGCGCCCTCATAAAAATTCAAATATTCGACCACCCGGGTCACTCCTAGCATGTCCCCGTAGGATCAATTGCTTGACCTCCTAGGTCATTTTCTTCTTCTTTTCCCAAGCAAGAGACCAGCTCTTCTTCCTTCCCCTGGGGATCCTAATTCCGAACTACGGCCTGGCTTGATTCCTCCGGGATACGTAGGTAGCCTTCCAAAAGGTTCACCACTCGACCACCTTGGTCACCCAATCCGTCTCGGCATTCGCCGATCGGATCCTTTTCTATCGACAACCCCACTCGCCTTGCAAGTGACGTTGCCGAGGGGCTTCGTAAGTACCCAAATCTGGCTCATGCCTTCCGGTTAATTTTCCCGACATTTCGTAAGTTTTCCGGTAATTCCCTGACTTTCCTAGTGTTCCTGAAATGTCCCGAAACAGTCCAAATTTAAATTAGGCTGTAAGGAGCCTTCCTAATTAAGAAAACACGTTTTTCTTAATTAGGAGAAGCTTCTAGAATAATGCCACCTTGCATGGTTCTAGAATGCCGAGTCATTGTGGATAAGACCGCACGGCCTCATTTGCAAAGGGCTCGCAGCCGCACGGCTTCATTAGCCTTATCCAGATCGCCTATAAATAGAGCCTCCTCTACCCATTTCAACAACAACAACAACACAAACAATCACACACACACACTCCATAGCACCCGTACGTGAAGAAAACTCCTTGAAGGCTCAAGAAGGCGAAGAAGAAGCTCAAGAAGCCATCTCCCTCCTCCTTGAAGACCCAAGAAGAACCTCTCTCCTCCTAGCTCCGTCCGAAGAAGCGAAGGAAACGATTGGTAACCTCGCACGCCCTAACCTTGCATTTTAATTGATATACTTGCTCATCGTGCATTCATATATCTTGCTTGGGACTTGGCATTTATTCATAAAGATCATATCTTTATCACCCCTTTCCCTTTGCATGCATTAAGACCTCATTTGTCATAAAAATGTAGTCTTTTTCATAAAGGTGCATCCTTTTGCACCTAAAATCCCTATTTTCCAATAAAAATGTTATCTTTATGCATCATTTGCATACAAAGATCAAATCTTTTTCAATAAAAATGCATCCTTTGCATCAAAACCCCTTTTTCAATGCATCATTTGCATAAAAATCAAATCTTTATGCATCATTTGCATAAAGATCATTTCTTTAAATCAAAAAGCATCATTTGCTAAAACCAAAATGTCATCTTTTCATTAAAGAGTCATTTTTTATCATGCATTTCCCCTTTCCCCAACCTTGGAACGGACCGGTGTAAAAGTTCTCATCTTTGCATCGTTCCTTCCATTAAAGGTTCATGATTTCTTTAGGAAAAGGATAACCTTGAATCCTATATCTCCGATTATCGCTTAAGAATGAGTATGAAGCCTCTATACGAGCTCGACCGTCTTAAAGCGTAGGATTGATGAGCTAAGGACATTCCTTCCTAAAGAACCTCATCTTTGACCCAAAAGAGAGTCATTCTCTCGATCACGCAAGTCCCGAGGGTCCCGAGGTTTAAAATGCGATGATCATAAGACATAAGATGAGGACGGGATCATAATCCCAAATACATAAATTCCAAGGAATCCCGAGCGACAACCAACAAATGGTTTGTACGTCCGGAAGATAACTTGGGACATTCCCCCCCCTTATTTTCAAACACATGCACACAAAGAAAGCACGCAAGCAAACACGATTAATGAAATCTAGGGAGACTTGCTCCGGCAAGGCACTTTGGGTGAACGCCAAACGTTCTTCCCAAGGGGTAACTTAACCTCCGAACCCATAAAACCTTTTTTTCAAAGTTTTGAGGTAATCAAAATGGCGTGGCGACTCCGTTTTTCAAATAACTCGGATGTCTTCAAACTCGCGTGAATTCCAATAAACAAAAGAATTTGGGCACCACATTCACAGGAGGTAGAGGCGGGTTCCTTCCGAGACTTTTTAGAAACTCTTTCTGTGGCCTTTCGTTTTCCTTTGGAAGTCATTTTATCAAAACCCAAGAAATTGAAAAACAAGAAAAGTGAGAAAATTTTACCCGAAGAAATTGATGGCCAAGACCTTGAAATCCTTGTTGTATAGCCTCAAGATGCCTAAAAGCTTCCTCCTTGATCTTTAAATTCAAAGCAACCCCTTCAATTTTTTGAAATGGGTGAAGTTTTGGGATTTTCGGAATTGGGGTTTTAGGAGGGTTTTAGGATGATTTTGGTGATGGGAAGGTGTTTGGCTGATGGATTTGTGGAGGATTAAGGTTGTATTGTGGGAATATATGGTGGATATGGGAGTATTTAAGGTGGGTGGGGCGGAGGTTTTGAGAGAGAAAGGAAGAAGATGAAATGAATGAGGGAGAGTGGGAGAAGTCAGGTCTTTTGACTAAAACGACACAACTTCCCAGGCGACCTGTACGGCCGGGTCAAGTAAACTGCACGGCCGCTCCACCTTGCTGAGTTAACTCGGCTCAACTCGATTAGAACTGCACGGCCGCTCCAAGGCATAGAGCACGGCCGTGCTAACCACTTTTCACCTTTATATATATATATATATATATATATATATATATATATATATATATATATATATATATATATATATATATTTTGTATACCTATAAAAAAAAGTTAGCACATAATAATAATGGTAAATAAATAAAAATAAAATATTATAAAATAAACAACAAAAATAATCCATCGGTTACCATCCCGATGATGCTTGTTTTAGGTCATTAGCTCGACCCCTTTCCGGTAGTAAGTAATGTGTGATATCTTGGTGGCCTTTTGTCATTGACAACTTGCCAATGCATTCCTTTCGGAGTGATCAATATTTTCTGCGGTAAACATTTTTCCATCCCGATCTTTTTTCTAGTAGAACAAGCGACCTATAGTCCTTACACTTTCGAAAATTCGAAGTGCCTTTCTTCTTTGTTCTTTTTGGCTCTTTCACTGCATTGTTAGTATCGGGATATGCATAAATATTTATCATATCAAAATTATTATCACAATCTAAAGGTTTATCATTTATGAGATCATTTTCCATTTTTTCTCTAGACTGCGATCCCTCACCCATTTCATACTCTTCACTTGGGGTGTAGGTCTCTAAATAAGGATCCTCAAGATCTGATCTCTTCATATCAAACTCGTCATTTTCTTTCCCGACATTTAGGGAAAAGCTGCCATTCTTTACATCTATAATTGTCCCAGCGGTGACAAGAAATGGCAAATGGCCTTCCTAAAATAACTGAAATTTGATGGTCTTCTTCCATGTCAAGGATCACAAAGTCGACAGGGATGATCAAACTCCCTACTCGACATGGCATATTTTCCATAATACCAATGGGGTATTGAATGGAACGATCTGCCAATTGGAGAGACATGGTAGTGGATTTGAGTTCCCCTATACCAAGTTTCTCACTCACTGATAATGGCATCAAACTTATGCTAGCTCCTAAATCAAGCATAGCGTTATCAATATTTATTCTGCCAACACAACAAGGGATCGAAAAAGTGCCCGGATCCTTTAATTTTGGAGGAGTCTTATTTTGTAAAACAGCACTTACTTCCTCCGCTAACATAACATTTTCATATTCTACTAGCCTTTCTTTTTCAGAAATTATTTGTTTTAAAGGTCTAACACATAAAGGCATTTCTTCAATTTTTTTTCAGAAAATGGAACGTTAACATTAATGGCATCCAAGTTTTCAAGAAGTTCAGTATAATCCTTGTCTTCTTTTCTAGGGGATTCCGTTCCCGAATTAGTCTCAATCATCGGTGGGATTGGACTATAATCATTTTTACTAGGGTATTTATTTTGCATTTCATACTCATCCCTAGTGTTTACCATGCTAACATGCTCATTCGGCCTTTGAGGTTGACCGGGAAGACTCCCTTGTGGTCTACTCGTTGGGATGGCCTGTTGAGCTTGTTGAGTTTCTAGCATCTTATTATGCACCGCTAGGTTATCGAACCTAGCATTCAATAGTTCAAAACATTCCCTAAACTCATTATTGATCTTTTCTTGAGCATTTTTGTTTTCAACTACGAAATCCATTAAAATATCCAATTTTGTTTTAGGGGGAAAGGTATTCGAATTATCATTGAAATTTTTAGGTGCAAATCCCGGGGGTTGTGTAGATGGTTGCGGGTTTAGAACGTGTTCTTGTAGGAGAAGTTGGGGTGATTCCTCCATTCGGGATTGTATGTATTAGAATACATCCCCCCCTTCTGTCCAAAAGAATTGACAAAGTTCACTTGATCACTAGAACTAGTGTCAAGCAACTCGCAACTATCCGTACTATGTGAGATAGACCCACATAGCTCACACAAAATATTTATATTTGCCACGGGATTGACATTAAGATTCTCAAATTTCTTTAAAATCATGTCAACCTTAGAAAAGAGAAGAGTAACTACATCAACATTATATTTACCAGGGGTACCTTGTTGTTTCTCCCTCTCGTTTGACCACTGATAGTGGTTCAATGCAATATTCTCTATGAGGTCGTATGCCTCATCGACTCCTTTGTTCATCAATGCTTCTCCTGCGGCGGCATCAATGGTCTCTCTTGTTTTGAATATGAGACCGTTGTAGAAGGTGTGAACTATTAACCACTTTTCGAGCCTATGGTGGTGGCACATTCTGAGAAGTTCCTTGAACCGCTCCCATGAGTCGTACAAAGTCTCACTTCCCGTTTGACAAAAGTTAGTGATCTTCGTGCGAATTTAGGCTGTTTTGCTCGGTAGGAAGAAACGCCCAAGGAATGCTTCTTGAACTTGGTCCCATGTTGTTAGTGAATTTTGAGGGACCGAGTTTAACCATTGCTTCGACTTATCCTTAAGAGAGAAAGGAAAAAAGGCGCATCTGTATTGCTTCCGATGTAACATTCTGGATACGAGTGGTGTCACAGTATTCCAAAAATATTTGGATGTGGAGATGAGGGTCTTCGAAAGCAGTGCCGCTATATTGATTATTCATAACTATATGCAAAAGTTGCGGCTTAATCTCAAAGTTGGCCGCGTCGGCATTCGGCACAACAATAGGGGATCTAGTTCCGGGGTACTTGGATTTACAAAGTCCCGTAGGGTCCTAGCAGGTGTTTGTGGTTCTCCTTCCGCAATATATTTATTTGACGTCTCCTTAAGTCTTCTTAATCTTTCGTGAAAGCTTCATTCGGTTCTGGATCAAAGTTGTCAAGGAAGATTCGAGCCCGTTTCATACACTATAAGAATACTTAAACATGCATTCCGGCTTATCTCTAGATGACCATAATTAGTAAGGATCCATTAAGTTCGAAAGTCAACGAACTTTCCATTCAAGGAACATCCCTAGGCCATTGAACTACTCTCGTGATCAATGAAACCTAGTTTCTTTATATGGTTCCATCAATCAAGATTCTCCGCTAGGTACTTCTCTCGATCGACTGAATCATACAAGTTGGACGTCTCCAAAATGTAAGTCATTTTGAGATTGATATAAAGAAATTTTTTAGATGAAGATAGAAGACAAGACTTTTATAAAAGGATGATGAACAAGAGGCGTTTTGAGTTTCCAACCCCAAGAACAAGGGGGATTACTCACTAGCCATTATAAGTAAATAAGCATAAATAATAAGAAAAGATAAAGAGAAGAAACACTTATGATTATTAAGCGATGATGGTTGGAAATAACACTTGAGCTTTTATTGCTTCCCTCCAAGAACAATGAACACTTGAATCTTCAATAATCTTTGGAACTAATGATATAAAATGTATTCTAAATGTTTGGTATCTATTCTCTGGTATGATCTGATGGTTCCTGATATCCTAAGATTGATTACAAATGGTTTATTTATAATATGGAGGAGACTCTTCAAAGTGGTGTCATCAAAAGGTGCCTTTTAATTTTGCAGATGCCATTTGCACGGCCGAGCTAAGAGATCTGCACGGCCGTGTCCCCTTGGCGCCAAATTTGGTTTGAGCAGCCAGGCAATTGTGCCGCACGGTCAGGCTCCGCTTGCATTCGACCGCTCCGGGCTGTGGTTGCTCAGCCACTCCAGGTTGCAAGACTCGGCCACTCTAGGTTTTGGGGCCAAAATTGGCCTGGAAAAGGCAATGTGCACGGCCGCTCCTAGGTTTAGAGCACGGCCGCTCTGGCTGGAAATTGGCTTGTGTGCTTGATTTTCTTCCATGGCTTTTCACTAAGATATCCTTGAGCATCCATTGATCATAAATAAACTATAAAACTTGTCTAAATGTATAATATATACCAAAAAGCGCAAAATCGAAGGTATATAACAAAAGAAGCTAAAAATAGACTAAAATGCAACCTAAATGATAATTAAACTAAGGAAATGATTATGAAATAATAAGATAAATGACTATATAATAGTCACTTATCAATACACTACATTTAAACTAACACCCCATGTATTTCTTATCATTTACACTAACACCCACCAACAACAAGCATACAACCGTCATGTTTGGTTTCAAAGTCAATTAAACTAAAACCATGGATTTCATAGCATCAACATGGCTAGCTCCCTAGCTAACATATACATATAAACTGATTTCAAAGCATGCATACACTACATTTAAACTAACACCCCATACATTTCTTATCATTTACACTAACACCCACCAACAACGTGCATACAACCGTCTTATTTGGTTTCAAAGTCAATTAAACTAAAACCATGGATTTCATTAGGGCTGTTACACGAACCGAGCCGGCTCGAGCTCGGCTCGGGCTCGGCTCGAAAAAAGCTCGAGTTCGAGTGGGCTCGAGGTGAACTCGAGCTCGAGCTCGAATCGATTTTCAAGCTCGTCATTTTTTTCGAGCCGGCTCGTGTTCGGCTCGTATGTTCGACGAGCTCTGTTCGAGATCGACTCGTTTGAGCTCGACTCGGGCTCGGCTCGTTAAAAGCTCGAATAAATTTTAGTATATATATATATATAAGTCGAATCTCGAGCTCGGCTCGTTAAAGCTCATTTGATTTCATATTTTTTTCAAAAAATAAGTCAAAGCTCGAGCTCGGCTCGTTAAAAACTCGTTTGATTTCAGATTGTTTTCAAAAAATAAGTCGAAGGTCGAGCTCGGCTCGTTAAAAGCTCATTTGATTTCAGATTTTTTTTTCAAAAAATAAGTCGAAGCTCGAGCTCGGCTCGTTAAAACTCGAGTTCGAGCAGCTCGCGAAAAGCTCGCGAGCCAGCTCGCGAAAAGCTCGAAACTTGATTCGAGCCGAGCTCGAACATGCATTTTGGGATCGAGCTCGAGAAAAGCTCGAGCTCGATATTTTTTTATTCGAGCTCGAGCTCAAAACTTCAAAGCTCGGCTCGGCTCGGCTCGTTTACAGCCCTAGATTTCATAGCATCAACATGGCTCCCCAGATAACATACGTATATAAACTGATTTCAAAGCTTGCATACACTACATTTAAACTAACATACATACCATACGCATATGATGCTCGGCATTGTTGATTTTCCCCATCGTATGCTTTGTCGCTGACCCCGAGGAGCTCACTCTATTTGCCCGAGCCTGTTGGGCTTTCGTTAACGCCCCTTCCGACCCCCAATAATCGCAAAATCTACGAAAAACCTCCTCGGTCATCCAAGTCGGTGTCTCATGCGCTAATCCCTTCTCCAGCCGCTGAATATAAAATTTAGACTTCGTGGTACCTATTAAAAATATGAATATCTCGTAAACATATATTGATAACATTATAAAATTAAAAGAGTATAATCATTGTTAATTAAACTAATTAAGGATAGATAAATATGTTACCAATATGATCCCGAAATAACTTCTGACACTGCTGCATGAAAATAAGTTTAACCATCCCCTCGTCGATGTCCTCAGCCCATGTAAATTTCAACTACAACATATAATGATTATAAAATTAAAAGAGTATAATCATTGTTAATTATAACATTTTATTAACAAACTAACATTTAGGTTTTAAATAAAAACCATTCAAACATTACCTTAAACTCCTCCCAAGCATACTCTTTCTCCTCATGTGGCAATGATTTTCAGTTGGGCCAAAACTCGTGCATGACCCGAGACCGCCAATACTGCCCAATCCTTGTCCCGGGGGTAGGGTATGCACCTACAAACCTGCCAAGTATATTTATACAATAACATTTTAACTTAAATAATGAAGTATATATAAAACAAAAAGGAACCAAAATTATATCAAATTAATGAAGAGTTACTTACTGTGCATAATGTGGTGATATCAGAATAAACACTCTCCCCTCAGAATCGATAGGAGTAGGACTCATAATAGTACCAGCCCCAGAGGAGGAGCTGGTACTACTATGTGTAGGGTTGGCATCACCAGCACCGGTAGTACCGGTATCAGATCGTGACGGTTACGTCCCAGTAATAGATGTATATAACGGGGGTGTCTTCCCGCCCACTCTACTAGAACTCATATTTAAATACACTAAAAATATTAAAATATAAAACTTTAATAATAGGAAACAATATATTAACAGATCTACTTAAAATAAATTTAAAGTTCTAATAATTTAAAGCATTCACAATACATCTAAATACACTAAAAATATTAAAATATAAAACTTTAACAATAGGAAACAATATATTAACAGATCTTCTTAAAATAAATTTAAAGTTCTAATAATCTAAAGCATTCACAATACATCTAAATACACTAAAAATATAAAACTTTAAACTATTATGAATCTTTGTCCCCATCCTCATCACTGGACTCTGAATTACTACAAAACTCAAGTTCTTCATCTTCGTCTTCGGACTCTGGTGAATCAAACTCTGGTTCGATGTCCTCTTCCTCTTCCTCTGATTCATCAATTTCAATGTGCGCGAGATGACCTGAATGAGGCAGAGGAGGTGGCAAATTCACTGGTAAGAAATCCTCCTCAGGTTCATCAACATTTTTTAGGAATATGAGTGACATCATCTAATGAATGATTAGATGATGAAACGTTAGGTGGCACTGACATTTCATCCTCTTGATAGGGTGTTTCTAATGACGACTCTGTAGTTGTATGTTCGTCAATCATGCTTCTAGCCTTAGTCTTCCAGACAGCCCACCATCCGTCGGGTCACCGACGAGCGTAGGGTGTCATGTATACCTGTTGTGCTTGAGATGCTAAGATGAAGACGTCGTCGCCAACATGTCTGGACGAGTCCTTTACATCGACGAGGTCAAATATGGTGTGCTTCTTAACACCTCGCACAACATCTCGCCACTCACAATTGAACAAGACAACATTGTTTCCACCCAAATACTCCACCTCGACTACTTCTTTCAGGACACCATAATAATCAAGGTTTCCTTTAAGCTTCACGCCGCTATTCCACGTTAATTTAGAGTCCCCATAAGTTTTGGTATGAAACACATATCCATCCACGAAATAACCGTTGTATAAATTAACGTTCAAGTACGGAGTTGCTGCTAAATGTCTTAACCTCGCAGCTTTGGCATCACCCGGATGTTCAATTATCTCTAAGACAATATGTAACCAATTTAATACAATTTTAAGATTGAATGTTTAAAAAAGTGTATAGAATAAATTTGAACGAAACAAAATATTTACATATTTCCTTAGCCAGTTTGGAAATTCTTTGTCTGTCCTAATTGCGATGAGTTCTGGAGATAAATCCTGAGCTAAATCTTCAAACATTCTGCAATAGGGTTAAACAAGGCATTTCATATGCAGATAATTAAACATGCATAATTTTATCGACGAGGCATAAACATAACATCAATGACTTACTTGACATATTCATCAACCTCATCACAGTTAAGAAGAACATAGAGTGAGACTGCGGCAAACTCTTTAGCGGTTAACATACCCGTACCAACCCGTTTGCCGAGGAACCGACCAGGGGATGAAAATACAGAGATGCTTCCATTAGACACAGGACAACCACCATCGTAATTGCGGCCAACCCTAGTCAATCTCGTATCAACATCAGGATGAAAGTATATTCCGACAAAGGCAACAATCTCATATATAATAACAGCCTCTGAAATTGAGGCCTCGACCATGGCCCTATTGCTCATCTTCCTTTTCAATTGACCTAGATACCTAAAAGTCACTTGTAGATTAAAACATAAATAATGTTAAAGAAGGTATATTGTTAACGCTCAAATTATTTAGAAATAGAATAAATTCAATTACCTCTCAAATGGATACATCCATCTGTATTGAACTGGACCACCGACTCTAGCTTCGTATGCCAAGTGGACCGGTAAATGCTCCATAGAATCAAAGAACGAAGGAGGAAATATCTTCTCAGGTTTGCACAAAGTCACTACGATGCTCTCCTCAAGCTTTTCCATGTGATCAACACGTAGTGTGGTCGATGTTAACGCTCGGAAAAACTCACTTAACTCTGTTAATGCCACCCAGATATTGTCAAGCAAGAGATCCCTGAGAGCAATCGGAAGTAGTTTATCCAGCAAAATGTGGCAATCATGACTCTTCAAACCCTGCACTTTTCCCTCCTCTACATTGACACATTTACGAATGTTAGATGCATAACCATCTGGAAGCTTTAAATCCTTGAGCCATTTCAGGAGGAGGTGTTTGTTTTCCTTTGTAAGCACGTATTGAGCCACCGGTTTCACTGTTTTACCATTGACCTCAGACAACTCTAAGGCCGACCGCTTACATATGTCCTTAAGGTCCATTCGACCTTTGATTGTGTCTTTAGTTGTTGCCTTGAAATCCATCAACGTGTTAAAAACATTATCGAATACATTCTTCTCAATGTGCATCACGTCAAGGTTATGTTGAATGAGATTTGTTTTCCAGTATGGCAACTTCCAAAATATACTCCTCTTGGTCCAGTTATGGGAAGTCCCAAACCCTTGTATTTTTCTCTTCGGAAACTTTTTCCCCCACCGAGGATCAGGCAATCTAGATACCTCGCTATAGATTGCATCACCACTCAAACGAATCGGAGGCTCATCATGATCATTCTTATTCTTTTTAAATGCATTCTTCTGGTCCTGAATGGGTGGTCCTCTGGAAGAAATTGTCTATGGCAATCGAACTAACATGGTTTTCCAGAGTGCTTGAGCGTGAAAGACTTTGTGTCACTCATCCAATACGGACAGGACAACTTCCCGTAGGTTCTCCAACCCGATAACATCCCATATGCAGGGAAGTCATTAACTGTCCACATCAACGGAGCCTTCAGGCTGAAATTCTCTCGCTTGAAAGCATCCCACGTTTTGACCCATCCTCCCAAAGCTGTTTCAATTCGTCCATCAATGGTCGGAGATAGACGTCAATGTTCCTCTCATGGATGTTTGGTCCGGGGATGAATAACGACAAGAACATGTAGGGATCACTCATACACAACCAGGGGGAAGATTGTAGACAGTGGCTATAACCGGCCTACAAAAGTAAGATTTTGCCCCAGGACC
This sequence comes from Adenophora triphylla var. japonica, assembly GCA_022495995.1. Taxonomy (NCBI): domain Eukaryota; kingdom Viridiplantae; phylum Streptophyta; class Magnoliopsida; order Asterales; family Campanulaceae; genus Adenophora; species Adenophora triphylla. The sequence goes on from JAFEMH010002436.1 coordinate 310,948, forward strand.
AAACGGATTGAAACCATCAGAGCAGATGCATAACCGTATATTTCTTACTTCAGACACAAAGTCAGGATAAGTCTTATCAAAGTGTTTCCATGCCTCCCCATCAATGGGATAAATCAACACACCCTCTTCACGCAAACTTTCCTTATGCCAATGCATTGCTTTTGCATTAGATTTAGATGGGTAGAGGCATTGAAATCTCGAAATCAATGGCATGTAACGCAACTGCTTATGTGGTTTGTTTTTCTTGTGTTTTGAACTACCCCTCCGATTTGGCTTATATCTACTTTCTCCGTAAATTGAACACTCTGTTTTCTGTGAATCTTCCTTGTAGAATAGCATGCAGTCATTCTTGCACGCATCAATCTTTTCATAACATAGCCCAATCTGCCCAACCAACTTCTTTGTCTCATAAAAGTTTGTAACCATTTTATTCTCTTTCGGCAACAACCGCTTAATTGCTTTCATGATACGATTATAAGCAGACTGGCTAATATTGCAATCAGCCTTTATGTTAAGGAGCTCAGTCACAGCCTCCAACACACTGATCTCGCAACCTGGATAGGCCTTCTCTTTTGCAGAGTCCATAGCATCAATAAATTTCTTGGCTGCAGGAGTTGGTTCCTGTTGTTGGTTATCTGACCAATCGAATTCAGGACCGGCTGCATCCCTAACCATATCTTCCATATTCAAAGGTGGTTCTTCATTGTCCTGAATAATAGGTTCGGGTTCAGGAGGTACATGAATATTCCTGGGGGGATTATTCGCAACATTTGGGCGCAATATCATTTGCTCACCATGAGCTTTCCACCGTTTGTACCCAACATCAAACTCGTTATGCAAAAGATGTCTCTGAGTATCGATCACGCGTAGAAACTTGGTATTACAACACTTGGCGCATGGATACCTAATCTTATCACCATTCATGTAACTGAGATTTGATGTAGCGAATTCAATAAACCCCTTCAACCCTCTTATGAACTCTGGATTGATACCCATTTGATTCGGCAACCTCTAATTGTACATCCAACTACGATCATCGTTGACAGACATCACTCCTGCATTGCAATCTATATATTATACGTACGCATTAAATATGGGTATACATGTCCTACACTAGACCCGGAGCCATTTGTGTCGGGACGTGGAGACGATGGCACTAACCCATGTATCATCGTGAGGTATGGAACCATCCTTTTTACTATGTGTTTTAATGAACACATTAGCACGAGAGGTATCCTCATTGTTTGCATTCATCTAATTACACAAGGGGAACAAATAGCTTAGGCAAAATAAGGAAAGAATCATAAACCCTAGTCTAATCAGGAAGGAAAGAAGCATAGTGAACGCAGCTAGACAATGCAAAAACCACTCGCTACATGTCTTATAAGGCAAACCTTGATTCATTGTGGGACTATGAATGGACTGAATGATGAGTGAGATACAATTGGATCTCTCGGAGGCATGATTTTAATGAGGAATTCTAGTGTGGTAGAGGGAGTCTATAACTTATCTGAATGAACAGAAAGACAAAAACAAGCAGCAAACAAGCCCATTTAGGTTGTGGGGTTCTGGATAGTGAGGAGCACGCTGTAAAGCTTGGCGTATGGCTCCAAGCACCTGTGAGAAAAATCACCTTAAGTATCAACTCGATACTATAAGTCATATGCCATATCTCATGTTGACTTATCTAAGTGAAGGAATAACGAATTTGGTAAAAGGAGTCAATGAATGATAGATCATTTAGTACCTCTAAAGATGAAAGATGACTAGATAACAATGCAAGCTTTGCAATTTTAGTCACTTATAAATATCTCCGATATAACCCTTTTTGAGATTTAATAAAAATGAAAATTTCTTACAAAGTGAGAGATTATATTAGACCACCATTCACCTTCATATTATATCCACATTATCCTACCCTTTAAACTTATACACTATTTTCTCACATTTTCAAATAAAGTGAAACTAGAGAATAAATTAGAAATTGTGGGTTATGTTAGGAAAATCAAAAGGTTTGAGGGGAAAGAGGTCAACAAAAGAAAGAAAAAGAGTCATCTATTATATTGAAAAGAGGGGCATGAGCAAAGTATTTAATTTAATGCATATTATTTTTCGTGATCTATATATATGCAAAGCAAAGAAAAGAAAGAAAAGATAAAGAAAAAGATGAAAAGTCTTGCTATCTCTTATGTAAAGTGGAAATTGACCAAAGAAAGAAAGGAAATTAACCCTTGGACCGAAAATATGCAAATCTAAGCTTGCGGGTTGAATAATTGTGTTAGCATGGATGAACGGAGAGATAAACCTAAGTGAGGATATATTTTGAAAACTTTCTAGTTTCAATTACTTGACATTGTATGTACTTACCTTCATTTATAACCGTGAACCTAGCATACGATTATCGCGATACAGTATAAGCTTTAAAGTCATATTTGATCACTAAAGAGCAGTTACGTTGACAATTATGGTTAAACATAAATATGAGTGTCATTGTGTAGAATTTTCATCTTATTATTATTAGAGCATGACGCAAGTGACCCTATAAAATATCTTACTTTGATAATAATGATCTCCCATTAATCATCTATCTTTCATATTGTGGTGGAGAATTGTAAGTTAGAATTAATCCATGTAATTGTAATCGCATGTTAATAATAATTTTTGTAAATTATTTGTATTTGTGAGATCTGATAATTGTATAGCCAACAAGCTTGAGCATATACAACTTGCGAATTTATCCATGAGCTGGTTAGATTTCTATCAAGCCAAACCCATACATCAACTACATCTTGCCATGTGCACATGCCTGCCATGATGGAGTTGGCTCGATTTAAGTCCCCCAGAGTATTTCTTATTGTTGACACAACTTTAATTAGTTGATATGCAAAAATAATACTTGGCATCCAACTTTATTATATTAATCAAATATATCATTAAAGTTTCATAATATTAAATTACGCTCTTTTAATCAGCAAAAAGTATGTGAATGGTCCAAAAAGTTAATAACCCTAAGACCATACACATCGGTGACTCTCCAAGTGAGAGTCACCCCAAAAAAAAAAAAAAAACAAAAAGCAAGGAAAAGTCACGAAATTGCATGACTCCGGGCAATTGGTTGCCCTTCGGTTGGCCCCGGTTGTGCATTATCTTTTTTTTTTTTTGATCAAATTATTTTGATTTTGTATTTATATAAATATATTTTTAAAATTAATATATTTTATATATTAATTTTATTTTTAAAAGGTTGGGTTGGGTTGGGTTGGGTTGGGTAGAGGTCACTGATGGGAGTATAAATTATATAAGGTTGGAGGTGTGTATATGGAAGTGAGATAAATTAATATTTTATTTGAGGTTGGGTTGGGTCAGGGTCACTGATGGGAATGGTCTAAGACTATACACATCGGTGACTCTCCGTGGGAGAGTCACCCCAAAAAAAAAAAAAAAAAAAGAAAAAGCAAGGAAAGTCATGAAAATTGGTGACTTTGGGCAATTTGTTGCCCTTCGGTTGATCCCTAAGTTTGTGCATTTTCTTTTTTTTTTTTTATTTTTTTTTTGATCAAATTATTTTGATTTTGTATTTATATAAATATATTTTTAAAATTAATATATTTTATATATTAATTTTATTTTTAAAAGGTTGGGTTGGGTCAGGTTGGGTCGAGGTCACTGATGGGAGTATAAATTATATAAGGTTGAAAGTGTGTATATGGAAGTGAGAAAAATTAATATTTTATTTGAGGTTGGGTTGGGTCAGGGTCACTGATGGGGATAGTCTAAAGAAAGACCATCTTGACCTTTTAAAAGGTGTACTCCCTCCGACCCGTCCGAAAGGGTACAAATTTCATTTTTGAACATCTCATTTGAAAGGGCACAACCCAAAAATGGAAAGTTTTTTATTATTTTTTTATTTGTGAAACCCACTTGTCATACTCTCACAATAAATATCCACTAACTACCCTACCCCACTTTCTCTTTCCTACATCACCTTTCACTTACAACATTTATTTCACTATACACTTTTTCTCTTTCCTAATCACTTTTCTTAATTTCCGTGCAAGAACACAAAAATGTCCTTTCGAGCAAGGGGGGAGTATATACCGGGATTCATCCTCCATATTGTTATTTGCTTTATTTACTATCTTTATCCACCAATTTATCCTTCGGTTACAAGAAAGATTTTTTTTTCTTTCCTCTTTTCGTTAATCTCTTTATTTATTTTTTTAATCGAATGAGATTGTGGTCGTGAGTCTTTCGTCTTTATTCATCATGCTTCTCTCTCTCACTCAGAGCTTCAAAGTCACATAGTGATTCAAACGAATGGAGGCTAAGCTAGCACAAATGAGTTGAGGTTGTAGGGTCAGGGAACAAACAAATTATAATAAATACTCCCTCCGTCCCACTTCAATAGAGACCAACTTTTTGGGTGTGGAAATTAAGGAAAAATGATATAAGAAAGAGAAAAAGTTAAATGTTGTGAGTATGAAAAATTAAATAGGAGAGAGAATGAGTGGGAGGAATAGTTAGGAGAGAATGTTGTGAGTGAAAAAAGTAAAATAATAGAGAGAATGAGTGGGGTAAATAGTGAAGATTCCTTTCCATTTTCGTGGTAAGTATCAATTAACGCGACGGACCAAAAAGTTTAAATAAGATCAATCGTTTTACGTATGATATTTGGCATTTGGATAAACATTAGAAATTCGATAAATTTCAGGGTGTAAGTGCACATTTTTAACTTTCTTTTTAATGATTAACGAACGAAAGATTCTAATTAGGGGTGTAAGTTGAGGACGCGCTTTGGATCTGCTTTTCTCCGTGAATCTGTAAGGAGGAGAGGGTGATCAGAGCTAAGGCTTCGAGGATGTGTGGAGAGGCCACCAAAGGGAAAGGGGAAGGGTATAACAGAAATAGGCTCTCCTCTTTAAGAATTTGATAGTTGGGTAATGTATTCTAGGATTTCTGAGCGACATAACAAAATAATAAAAGTCTGAATGACAGAAATTCATGCTTACATATTATTCATGCCCGTCGCTCTTATACCCAAATGTATAATACTAAACTTACTCTTATACCTTGTTATACAATCATTATTTTTTTCAATTTCTTTCACTTTTTTAAAAAAATAATAAAAATGTCTCATATTTTATTAAGCAATCATATTCCCAAAGGTATATAACTAAAATTACTCTTATATCTTGATTTTGGATTTTGATCTATACCTCTATTTGATTGTTAACTTTTGCATTTTTATCTTTTTTTTATAAAGAATGATTTGAGGTGGGGGACAAATGGAATTATTCCATGATAGTTTTGGGGGGACTTAGACTGTGTGCAATGGCTGATTGAATGGGGGATGAAATGGGTGAAAAGGTTTTGCAAAAGTTGAATTTTCATTGATACATCTGATGTATTTATACAGAATTTTCTATCTGTATGATTTACATAATCTCCTAAACTATACAAATAATTTGAATTTAAATACAAGATATGCTGAAGATAAAAACTGATATATTTACAAGATAATGATCATCAAATCAAGATGTAGTAGGCGGATTCGAGGAGACGCAGAGGATTCTGAGGAGGATCCTTAGTATGCTCAATACGCCCCCTCAAGATGGACGGTCCTTGAGTGAGGCCAATCTTGGAAATTAGTGAAGCAAACCGAGCCCGCGAGAGTGGTTTAGTAAGTGCGTCCGCGAGTTGATCATTGCCAGAGATGTGCTGGACACGAAGGTTGCCAAGTTGAACTTGCTCACGAACAAAGTGGAACGCAAGAGCTAAATGTTTCATGCGGGAGTGGAAGAATGGGTTGGCGGAGTAAGATGTTGCGCCAAGGTTGTCACAAAACACAACTGGTGGTTCAGTAGAGGAAATGCCGAGCTCAGTCAAGAGATTGCCAACCCAAAGCACTTCAGCAGTGGTGGCAGCAACCGCACGAAACTCGGCTTCCGTCCAATCGGCATCACAATAAGCATGAAGAATGGGAGGAGACTCTTTGAATAGTTGAATACCCAAGTGAAGTGTACCATGAAGATAACGTAGTAACCGTTTCAGAGCTGACCAATGGGGCTCTTGAGGGTGATGAAGAAATTGGGCAAGCTTGTTAACTGGGAAGGCAATGTCGAGTCGGGTGAGAGAGAGGTATTGGAGACCGCCTATGATGGCCTCGGTATCTCGAAGGGTTGAAGATGTGGAGTCCGTGGTTGGGCCGAGAGAGGGGTAGGTGGACATTGGTGTGGAGGATGGCTTAGAATTATCCATGTGGTGGCGAGTAAGAAGGTCACCGATATACTTGGACAAAGGGAGAGAAGACAACAAGGAATTTGGTGTTATTTCGACACCAAGGAAGTAAGATAAGGGCCCAAGGTCTTTTAGTGAGAATCTGGAAGCAAGACTAGAAACAAATGATTCAAGAAAGGTGGTAGAGGGTCCCGTGATGACAATGTCATCGACGTAGACGAGAAGTAGAAGATGGTAGGAGTTTTTGTGGTAGGTGAAAAGAGATGGATCGACAAGTGAGGGTTTAAAACCAAAGGAGATGAGAAATTGTTTAAGGGCAGTATACCAAGCACGTGGTGCTTGTTTGAGGCCATAGATGGGAGGGTTTTGTGGGATCTTGAAAACCAGGGGGTTGAGACATGAAAACAGTTTCAGAGAGGCGACCTTGTAGAAAGGCATTGTTAATGTCAAGTTGTCTTAGAGGCCATCCTTGAGTGATTGCTAGGGAGAGAACGAGACGGATAGTGATGGGTTTGACAACGGGACTAAAGGTTTCGGAAAAATCAAGGGCGGGTCTTTGGTGGAAGCCTTTAGCGACAAGGCGGGCTTTATATTTTTGGATAGTGTTGTCAGGATTGTATTTGATACGGAACACCCATTTGCAGCTGACAATGTTTGGTGCTTCATAGGAAGGAGCTAGGGACCATGTTTCATTACGTATGAGTGCTTTGTACTCTTCGCACATGGCTTTGTACCAATGAGGTATGGATAGGGCTTGTTTAGTGGTGGTGGGAAGAGAGGTAGGAGAATATATGGTGGATAGATTGGCATATTTGGGGTTGGGTTTGCATATACCATGAGAGAGGCGGGTGGTAATGGTGCGTGTGGGTTGAGGCAGATTTGAGGTAGTTGAGGCGGTAGGGGTTGGGTCGGCAGGGGTTGGATCTGCAGGTATTGAGTCAGTTGGGATTGGGTCGGCGTGAGTTAGGTCGGCAATGTGGATCGGGGCGGGAGTCGGGTCGTGTGGGCCGGGTAGGCAGGGGTTGGATCGCCAGAGGGTGGGTCAAGGGCAGGGCCGGGTAGGCGGTGGGCCTGGATCAGCAGAGGGGGGAGGGGTTGGTTCGACAGGAGTGGTAGGTTGGATGATGGGTATAGAGATTGCACACCATTCTGAGGGAGACATGGGTGGGGAAACAGTGGTATAGGTGGTAAGGGAATTGTAGGGGAACTCGGTTTCAATGAATTTAACATGACGGGAGGTGTATATTTTGAGAGTTGTGGGGTCGAGACAGTGATAGGCACTCTGGGTGGGGGAATAGCCAACAAAAATACATGGGGTTGATTTTGGGGCTAATTTGTGTGGTGTGTAGGGTTTTAGCCAAGGATAGCAAAGGCACCCAAAGCTTCTTAGTTTGGTGTAGTTTGGAGGTGATTTGAAGAGACGGAGATAAGGTGAGTCATTATTGAGAGTGGGGGTGGGAAGTCTATTTATGAGATAGGCAGCGGTTATGAGAGCATGCGACCAAAAATGAAGTGGGAGGTTCGCATGTGAGAGAAGAGAGAGAGCGGTTTCGACAAGATGGCAATGTCACCTTTCGGCGAAGCCATTGTGTTCAGGGGTGTAAGGAGGTGATGTGAGATGAGATATACCATTGTTAAGTAATGAAGGGGTGAGTTTGAGATATTCACCACCGTTATCGAAAAAGACTTGAAGGATAGGTTTTGAGAAGTATTTTTCGACAAGAGCTCAAAATCGGTTGAAGGTAGTGAAAGTGTCAGATTTATTTTTGAGAGGATATAGCCATGTATATTTTGTGAAGTGGTCAACGAAAATTACATAGTATTTAAAGTTGTCATAGGATTGTACGGGTGAAGTCCATACATCTGAAAAAATAAGTTCTAGAGGTGCATGGGATTGAAGAGAAGAAGTGGCAAAAGGGAGTTTATGACTTTTATTGATATTGCAGGGATTGCAAACCGGTAGTGAACCACTAGGAATAGAAAGAGAAAAACATTTATTTAAAAGGGAAACAATAGGAGGGGATGGGTGACCTAATCTATGATGCCATGAGCGAAGATTTGAGGAGGTGCTGAGATGAACTTGGGGAGGAGTGGGGCGCCAAAGATAGACTCCCTGATCAATTGTTCCCTGAAGAAGAATCCGGTTTGTCGAGATGTTTTTAAAAAGAAAAGAGTATTGTGAGAAAACAGCAGTAGCATTATTATCCTTGCAAAATTGAGAGACAGAAAGGATGTTGCGAGAGATTAAGGGAACATGAAGAACATTAAGAAATGAGAGAGGTGTGTAAGGAGTATAAAGAGAAAAAGAACCTATGTTGGAGATGGGAAGGGAGGATCCATATCCGATGATGACATCATCATAACCATCATAGGGGTGGTGGAGAGAAAGAGTGGATAGATCATTGGTAATGTGATTTGTGGCGCCGCTATCAACAAGCCATGGGGCTGGGAAAGATGGAGCAGTAGTGGCAGTGTGGGCTTGGAGAGAGGAGTGAGATTGAGGAGTTCTAGGGGCACGGTTGGATAATGGAGTGGGTGGAAAGTTGACACTGGGATAATCTCTCTTGAATTGTCGAAATTGGGAAATCACATGACCCACATAACGACAATACTGACATTTTCCTTTAAAAGGGGTGGGGGAGTTGGTTCTCGGCTGAGATGGGGTGGGAAGGATGGGTTGACATGGAGGGTGCTGAGGGTTGGTGTGGTGAGGGTTAGGGAGGGTGGTAGAGGACTGTGGTGCAGCCATGCCGAGAAAGGAAGAAGTGGGCATCGGTTTTTGGGAGAGATCACAAGGCTCTGATACCATGAAAAGGTTTTGCAAAAGATGAATTTTCCATTGATACATCTGATGTATGTATTTATACATAATTTTTTATCTATATGATTTACATAATCTCCTAAACTATACAAATAATTTGAATTTAAATACAAGATATGCTGAAGATAAAAACTGATATATTTACAAGATAATGATCATCAAATCAAGATGTAGTAGGCGGATTCTGAGGAGATGCAGGAGGATTCTGAGGAGGATCCTTAGTATGCTCAATAATGGGGTGTCAGCTGGATGAAATGCTCCAATGGCAGTGTGAAATGGGGTTGGTTGAAAAGGGAGGATGAAACTTTTCATTCGGGTTGAAAGTTTTTTTTTTTATCCAACACATGTCAGCGTTTAATCGGTCCGTTGGATTTTCGAAAAAAAAAAATTTATCCCAAATCTTTCAGCTCAATTATCACCTAGTAAATTAATTTTTTTTTTATTTTTTTTCACCAAAAATCATCATTTTTTTCCCTACATATTGATATAAGTTTTATTTGATTTGGATACAAAAAAAAAAAAAAAAACACTCAGTTTTCAATTTGAGCTGAATTATCGCCTAGTAAATTAATTTTTTTTTCACCAAAATTCATCATTTTTTTCCCTACAAATTGATACAAGTTTCATTTGATTTGGACACAAAAAAAACACTCATTTTTCAATTTGAGCTGAATTATCGCCTAGTAAATTAATTTTTTTTTATATTTTTTCACCAAAATTCATCATTTTTCCCCTATAAATTGATATAAATTTCATTTGATTTTGACACAAAAAAAAACACTCATTTCTCAATTATCCTTCTTCATTTTAGGATTTATTTAAAAAAAATCATTATTTTCTTACCTATAAATTGATGCAATATTTTTTTTAATTAAGTGTTGAAGTGATTGTCAAAAATAGGATTGGGCTTGAACAGTATAATGGGCTCATTGGGCTTAGTGGACCAAGTAAGCTGGGGTGGGTCATGTGTATAAGGGATAATAAAGCGAATAATAAATGTTATTTCTTACTTAGTTGGCGAGAATTAATATCTGAGACAAGGGCATGCCTGGGCATGAGATTATGCGGTATGCGGGAAGTGTGAACGGCGAAAAGTGACCTGATGTATCTAGTCTTCGGGCGGCGAGTGTTCGGATAGATTAGGCGATTACCTCGCCTTCGTCCCTTTAGAAGAATTGTCGCCAGGTGACAAGTGTAACTGATAGGTAATAAGAGATTGTGGTGTTGCCACGTGGACACTCCCCATGATGGTCAACATTATGACAGAATAGGGCAAGCAGTACTTTCTTACCAACTTTGTGGGTAGTTGAATGTGCGCTCGCCGAAAAATAATAAATTTTTGGTAATTTCGAAATGATGAAAGTAAAGGAGTCGCCACGCCGTTTTTGAGAGGAAACATTGAAAACCTTTTTAGAGAAAAAACACGGGTTCGGGGGTCAGGTTACGTGTTGGGAAGAACCGAGAGTTCACCCAACACGCCTCGTCCGTAGACGAGTCTTTCAATTAAACATCCAAGCAAAATACAAAGTGTGTGCAAGTGTTGACAATGAACAAGTATGGTAATCATGCATCTTATTAATATGAATTAAGATTTACAACTCGTGAACCCATTATTTAGGGAGGCCACATCCCTGCTACAACAATCTAAAACAGACATACACTGAAAAAGGTTTCTGCAAATAGGTCACGATATGTCGCATGACACATGATTCCAGTGACCACATATGTCGCGTGACACAGGATCACCTTGGAATAATGTGTCGCGTGACATACAGAGACCATCTGCAGAAACTTACACAATGAACACCAGAATCAACAATAACTAATACAGATCCAATTGATTAACCAAATTATATACGAAATACAGAAATAACAACAAATCGACCCCGAGAGTGTGGATATGGGTAGATCCACACCCCCTTGGGGTTTGAACACCAAATTCAAGCAAGTATTCAACAAGAGCAATTCAATTACACAGATCAAACGGCTTAAACAGAGAGATTGCAATTGGGATTCAGTAATCTAGACAGATGGAGTCTGATTACTGAATCCTAACAGAAGTAGACAATGAAATTATGAAGAATTGAATAAGAAGGAAGAGGGGAGAGAGTTTGAAATTCGTTACCCTTGATGCTTCCACGAATTCTGTATCAAGTTAGATACAGAACCCTTCAATTCACAGCTACTGGTCTTGAGATCCTGAGAGAGTTGGTGCAAAGGGATTCAAGTAGCTTGGTTAGAGAGGGGGGTTTGGATTGGAGGGAATTGGTTAGGTTGGAGGTAGGAGAGAGAGGGAATTGTGTTTGGGGGCTTCGTTACGATGCAATTTCTGCAGAGTAACGATAGAGGCCTGAGAAGTTGGGATCCCTTTATGAGAGGGAGGGTCTTATTTATAGCCGCAAGCTAGTGGTCACCTGTCGCACGACTATACGCAATCACTTTCCATGCCTCGACTTGTCGCGTGACACAAGATGGACTCAACCGTTTTTGGCGCCAAAACCAGTTTCTGGAACATTCTGGCCTAAATACCCAAAAGGTCCAAAAAGGTTTATTCCCAACAGGTCCCTGGGCATGAGTAAGGTACCAAAAGGTACTTCCTTCGCGGGAAACTTATGAAACGTTTCCGGAAGTCTCGGGACAGGCCGGGAATTTACCAAAACGCTCCTTTAATGCAATTTTATTACATTAAAATGCATCTAAAAGGTTGCGAATTGGATTGGCGTACTTACAGAGCCCCTCGGCAACATCACTTTATGGAAAAAGTGGGGTTGTCGATGAAATAAGACCCAATCCCAATGAGCATAAGGGACAAGGTAACGGGCTAGAGGGTGAATCGGGGAGTCTAATGGCTGGACCTTTCTGAGAAAGGATTCCTACGTATCCCTTAAGAAGGGAATCAAGCCAAATCGTAGTTCGGAAATATCAAGACTAACCACAAGCAAGAAAGGAGTAGAGATGTGTCTTTATACCTTTGTTGTGCTTACCTGTGACTTCTTGAGAGGTTGGTACTACTGCGGTTGGCTAGTAGCTGCCTTTGGTGCCAGGTTGTAGCTACCGGAGGGTCTCATGCTGCAACTGGTATTTGCGAGTAGCTGTCGGAGGGTCGTTGACGAGTTGTAGCTGCCGGAGGGTCTCACGCTGCAACGGGTCTTTTGTGGATGCCGAAGGGTCTCATACCACCTTGTTGGTGCAGGGTAGTTGCCGGAGGGTCTCACACTACTGCTGCTGACGAGTTGTAGCTTCCGGAGGCTCTCATGCTGCAACTGGCCTTTCGTGGATGTCGGAGGGTCTCATACCACCTTGTTGGTGCAGGGTAGTTGCTGGAGGGTCTCGCACTACTGTTGCTGACGAGTTGTAGCTGTTGGAGGGTCTCATGCTGCAACGGGTCTTTTATGGATGCCGGAGGGTCTCATACCACCTTGTTGGTGCAGGGTAGTTGCCGGAGGGTCTCACACTACTGCTGCTTCTCTTGGGGATAAGTGTAGCTGCCAGGGGACTCACGCTACTTCTGTTTCTGCTCTTTGTTGTTCTTTTGTCGGTCTTGTTGCTGGACTGTCCTTGCTGATTGTTCGTCTTTTCTTTTGTGCCCTTAGCTTTGCTTGGGAAGCTGGGGACTCTGCTTTTGTCTGGGGAGTTAGCTTCTTTCTCGCTTGGTAAGCCGGGGACTCTGCATTTCTGGGGAGTCGGCTTCTTTCTTTTGGTTCGGTAAGCCGTGGACTCTGCATTCCTGGGGAGTCGGCTTCTTTCTTTTGGTTCGGGGCCGTTGATTCTGTTGGGCTCTGCTTGGGAGGCTATCACAGATACGGGCTTTTGTGTTCTTCTCTCCTTCTCTTTTTTTTTCAGTTTGGCTTGAGGGCCAGTTTTCGAGGTTTTATGAGACTCAGTTGATCATTGTACCTGCAAGGGAGTCTGCAGAGCATGCCGTCAGGGTTTACATTGCAAATCATCAGATTACAGGGGCATTTTTGAAAATTGGGCCATGGGGAACGTTCTGTCGCGCGGCTATTTAAAGCCAGTGAACAGTCCCTCATAAAGGCGAACAGGCTTCATTTTTGAAACACATTGTTGGAGGGAGGTGGACGGTTTTGCGAGGAGAAAGCATCCCTTTGTTCAATTTCCAGTATAATCAATCGATTCTAGGGCTTGATTTTGTTCTTGGCTTGTCAACATGCCTCCTAGACAAAGACCTACGAAGAAGGGTCCTTCCCAAGCTCACCTAGCAGCTCGGAGAAAGAATGAATTAAGGAATCAACGGCCCTTCGTCCCCCAAACTGTGAGGGGAGATTTTTATCCGCATCTTAAAGAGCACACTTCAGCGCCGGAGAAGAAAACGAAGGTAATTTTGTAACCCTTGCCTTTTTGTTGTAATGAAAAGTCGGATTTTGTACCAAAATGATCGAATTTGTTCTCTCTGCTGGATTCATGAATTTCTTGCATACTTTGAGTTATCTAGGAGTTATGAATGCATGCCTGGATGATCAAACCCTAATTCTGTTTGAAATTTGAAATATGCAACTGATTTATTGACATGCTTTTCTTTCGAAAGGATATTCATACCTGCGCTGTGTTTACCTGCAGGAGTTACGTACCCGGGGCTCTCCGGAGGTTATTGGCCGGTTGTGGGATCTACTGCCCGGCAGTCAGGAGCTTGACCATTCGCTGAAAGGTTTAGTATACGCTGCTGGGTTGGGGCAATTCTTTGAGATGGCGAGGGCTGTTGGAGGTACTCAGAGGAGCGTTGGACTGGTGAAGGCGTTTAGGGAGTTCTGGTGGGAGACTACCCACTCCTTCCATTTTTCTTGGGGTGAGGCGACTGTCACACAGTACGACTTTGTTGTGATTACCGGCCTTCCATTCACTGATGAGCCTTTATTCTTAGAGGAGCCTATTTTGGATGATGACCCATAGCCTCCCACTGAGTCCTATTTCATGGAGCTGATCGGCTTTGTTCCCCAGGACAAGAAGGGGAACGGATACGAGCTTGGGGATCTCCATGGCCAGATGGTTGAGCAGAGTACCGGTTATCCAGATGAGGTGGCAGACACCGAGGAAGATAGGTTGAGAGCTCTGAGATTAGCTAGGGCTTTTGTTTGGGTCGGCTTCTCGGATATGTTGTTCATCAATGCCACATCTTCGGCTTTGCTTTCTTTGTTAGAGCTTTTGAGGGATTGGACTACTGTTGGGACCCGGTCTTAGGGAGAGGTCGGATTAGCCGAGTTATATCTAGCTCTTGATGATGTCAGCCGGGGGAAGGCTATGTACTTCAACTGCTGTCACTTAGCTTTTGAGGTACTTCTCGATCTGTTCCCTTTTTCGAATACCGTTTCTTTCTGTTCCCTCCTTTTCTTATCAGTCTGTCTTTGTTTTGTCCTTTCTTTTCTCAAGTCTGGGCTTATGAGGTTATTGGTTGCTATGCTTGGCGGGTAGGGGAGGCATACCCGGCCACTACATTTCCTGCTATGAGGCACTGGGTGAAGGACGCACGGCAGAAAGTTCGAACGGCGGATACCAAGGGACGGGTGACTGCCTCTTATGATGATACCCTTATCTGCTTGCGGAGGACCCCTGGGAGTCTGACTCTATTTCCTTGGGTTGACCGATATGCTGGGGTCAATCTGGAGCATGCTCTTCATTTGATCGAGTGCCGCAAGCTGCTGGTGGGCTTATACGGGGATGCTTTGTATTTGGGCGAGCGGGTTTATAGACAGCACGGCCCCGGGAGCATTGCTAGAGTCCCATATGATCCTCCTGCTGAGATGTGGTTTCCTAGGAAGCTTGATGACGTGGCCGCTTTGATCCAGGGAGAGCCTGCTTTTAATTATATTGAGGATGACGGGGACTATGGGGCGTATGTGGCTACGAGGCTGAGATCACCGCAGGTGGTTGCGAGACGTGATACTCAAGCTGCAGGCCCCTCTACTGGACATGTTGTGGATGCTCCTTTACCTCCTCCTTTTGTAGACTTTCAGGATGGGGACCACGTGAGGCGGGCCACTCTTGATACCAGCCGGATTTATCCATATTTTCATCTCCCTGAGGGCACTCGATCTGTAAGTAACTGTCTTTCTTTCATTGTTTTGAACTGTTTGCATCCTTGGTTTCTGATTCTTCCCTTACTCGGTTGTGCCAGGTCTCTTCTGATGTTTACTGGGGCTTTGCTCGTCATTATACTGGATCTATGGGCATGATTGATCAGCTGATGAGGAGCAATCAGTATTTGAGGGAGAGGTGTATGGCTCAGAGCTCTGATGACAGTGATTCCATACTCAACTTGCCTGGCAGGAAGAGGGCTCGGACTGATATATCTGCTGCGGATACACATTTGCCCAGAACCAAGACTGCTCGTCGTCGTCCGCCTAGCCCTTCCAGTTCTGATAGTGATGCCTCAAGAGATCCTCACGAGCTTGAGACCATTGTCATTCCTACTGCTCACGACCTTTTCCGGGATGGTCCTGTTGTTTATCACGATCCTGCTGCTGTCCCGGATCCTGAGGAGGGAGATGCAGATGGAGAAGGCAGCGAGGGTGCTGATGATGATAATAGCTCTGACGATGATGATGGAGCTTATATTTCTGAAGATGATGGCTCGGAGTAGTTCCTTGGATTGATTTGTGGTTCTTTTGATTATTGTACCCAACTTTGGCAAGAAACAGATAAAACACTCTCTTTTTTTTATTTGCACTGCACCTAGTACATTATTAGTTATTAGTTGTTTGTGTGAGTCCATTTTTTGGGGAAGAATGGGAATGAATGGCTTTTGAATGGTTATAGTATGAGTATGAATGGTTTGCGTGTCTTGGGCTTGTATTTGTGAATGGTGAATGTGTATGCTATTTTGAATGAAATTCCCTCTCCCACGATGCTTGCAGGGTGTCTTTGTTGCTTTGCAGTTTGAAGCAAGTCGGGGCGTGCCCTGGTACTGATCAGATTGCAGCTTGCTGATGTCTGGTGTTGGACTTATTATGTCGCACGACTCAAGATAGCCAGGGTACATTCTGTCGCGTGACATTACAAGTCATGCTGGTAGGCCTTCCAATCTAGGCTTCCACATTGTCTTTCAAGCCTTTTACTCTTACTTAGGATATGGGACTCAGTAGTTCCATCATGAAGTAGGACTCTTGTAACAAAATCCATTCTTAAGTACTGACGTTATAGAAACAGCCCCGGGAACCACACGCATACATACATCAAATTCGGCCAAGGCCCCGTCACGCCACACGCCTTTGCACTCAGATGAGATTGATCTTCGTGTTTTAGTCACTTGACGGCGGACAAGACTCAAGAGTTTTTTTATATGCAGGGGCACATTTTTCGAAGGTGGGGAATGAATCCCGATTTTGTGTATGACACTCTCGCTTATGGGTTTGACTCTTTTGGGAGAGTATAAGCATTACAAGGTGTGGAGGGTGTATGGAAGCCCCTGCTTGACAGAAGTACAATGTTTAGCTCTATATCCCAAGGTTCTAAAAAGCGCTAGGCGGATGCTAGGCGGCGGAGCCGGGTCTAGCGCCTAGGCGGGGACTAGTCGGGGACTAATCGGGATTAGTCGGGATTAATCAGGACCTAGGCGGGGCTTAGAACTAGGCGTTGGAGAGGGGCCTAGCGCCTAGGCGGGGCCTAGGCGCCCTTAGGCGGGGTCTTTTAGAACAGAGCTATATCCCTAATAACGTGGAGAGGAAGACTTTCCGAGACACTTGAAAACTTGTCTTATTCGCGATGATCACAAAGCTACTTAAAACCCTTTATTGATTTTCGGGTTAGTCAACCGTCAAAACCGATATGAGCGAATATTTTCATCAATCCTGAGGAGAAAACCTACTGATATCAAGAATTAAACTCGGAAGGATAGACGGTGTATGGGCATGGTCTTTGAGGAGACCAGATTTTTCGAGATTTAAACGTGATTTCGACCGAACCAGTGATGGTTGCCTACGTTCCCCTCCTTAGGAGGAGCTCAGGTCGCCGTAGTTCGGGCTTATCCCGAATGAAAAGAATGAAGTTCGGGGATGTTGAGGACTTTTGAGAATTTTGAGAATTGAAAGAATATGTCCTCTTGGAGTGTCGATGGGAGACACGGATGTGAAGCCCCAGTGGGACATCCACGGCGAGTGTTTGCGGAGGAGAAACTAAATATGCTCACATGCAACGTTGAATGGACAGACGGAATTTGCACAATCTTCACTTGACGGTCCTTTGAGCCGGGATGGACTTGGCTCCGCTTTAAGCAATAATCTGTTCTGGATCTCAACGATATTGGAATTAAACTGCTATCCGGTAGGAACTGCGACTGGGTTTCGGGATTTCGATCGGTCTTTGGGTAATTAGGGACATCATGACCTCTTAAAACGAGAGGTCGGCTAGGCTTTTTGTTGGCTAGACCTCTAAAGATGAGAGGTTGGCTCTTGGGTAAGTGTTTGGGATTTCTAAGGTGAGGGAATCCATGATTGCATCTTCGTTGCCTCTAAGAATGAGAGGTCACACTTGGCTTTGGCTAAAGGCAAAGGTAAGGGTAATGGTAATGGGAATGTCCTCTAAAATCGAGAGGACGGCTCGGGATCTGTCAGAGGTAATGGTGAGGGACATTCATGCTGTCTGTAGACACCCCATTCTGAACACATCGGATCATACTTATACCACTCTAAGTCTCGCTTTGAGTCAAGAAGTAGAAATCCACCATTTCGTCATGTTTCGTTAAAGTTTTGACTAACTACCGTTAGTTTGGGACTAAACTGCATACGAGATAATGAGGAAAGGACAAAACTGTCCACAGAGCAATATCTCGCCGCGAGATGGCGTGTCTCGCGCGAGATATCTCCCTCTCGCATCGCGTGCACGACAGCTCCTCGTCGATTTCAACCTCTTTCGGGATAAAACTTTATCTCTCCGGCCAACCAATGGGAGAGGAGGTCTGGAACCATCTGATAGGGTTTTAACTCTCCACTTCTTCATATCCAACCTCTATAAATACTTGGTGACTTCCAAGGCTCAAGAGGTCGAAGGTCTCGGACCGCGAATTTACACAACACACACACATTTTGTCGTTTTCTTTCCCTGAAAGAATCCTTCAAAATCACCCTAAAACTCACCTCATAGTTTGTTTGTCAACCTTGTTGATAAACAAGCATCAATCTCCAAACCAAGGACCAAGGCGAAGCTCTGTCCGTGTGAAGGGTCGACTCTAAACTTGAGCCGAAACTCTGCCCAAATCACCTCACGCAAGGTAATTCCTAATCTTCCTTCTAATTGATTGTTAGAGTGGTATAAGTCCATAGAATCTAGGATCGGCCTAGAGCCTCTCCAAATCATGGGGACGGTCTCGAAGCAATCGATCCTACATTCCGTTTGACCTCGTCAAATGGACCTTTATTTGTAGTATTTGAATTCATTTTTTATTTCTTCTTTTGAAAAACCTCTCTTTTCTTTAGCAAGACCGATCTCCGGATTGGGTGAAATGGATGCCTTCTAAACCTACCCATTTCATAACCTAAGCCCCGAACTCAAATCTCTCAAATGGTTTTTCTATGTTTCCAATCAAATAATATAGGTGGCGACTCATAAAAATAAAAAGAACCAGTAATTTCTTTCTCACAACGCTACAAAGTGGCGACTCTGGGGAACTGAAAATTAAGAGGCTTAAACTTGCGTCAAAATTAAAAGAGAGGTTTTTCAATCTATTTTGTAAAATTTGAATTTTTTCTGTTCTCAGATGGGAGATATCTCGCACGAGATATCATTATCTCGCGCGAGATAGGGCTTCCAGTCTGGTTATTTTTTGGTTTCTCCTGTTTCGCTCGTAATCCAAGACGAGAGCCGAACATGCAAGGGGGATCCCAGAATTCATTATCTGCAGAGTTCCTGCATCTTAAGGCCTCCCTTAAGGTGTAGAACTCGGACCTTTATTTTCCTTAAATAATTGATTATTATTTATGAACTGCGTGTGATTGGGTTTTATTTAATTAAAGTCCGGTCCATTGGGGATTCGGGAGTTGTAAATTAAATTATTTATCTCTCTTTATCTCTCTTTATGTGGAACTACGACGGCCTGAGTCTTCCTAGATTGGGAGAAACGTAGGCAACCACTTGGTGCGGCCACTATCTGTTTTCTCTTTTAACTTTCAAAAGAAAATAAAACTTTCTATTTTACTCTATCACATAGATTGACTATCACACACGCGCACATCATACTATAACTGTCATTGCACTGCATACCCTCTATAAACCCGGGACCCTGTAAGTGCTCCAATTTGAGTTGGTAGCTTTTTCGTTAGAAAGTTAACGAAAGTTTTAACATTTCTAACATTTCTAACAATCTCTAACCTTTCTAACCAAGCAAGGGTAGGTTAGGGTTTGCCATTTAAAGTTAAACCAAAAAAAGAATCCAAAAAAGCAAAAGAATTAAGAAAATCCCGAAACAGCAAGTTGAAAAACAATTTCTGCTGATATTTTGAATTTTATTCCTCCTGTCCAAAGCCTGCAGCCTCGAGATGAACAGTGCACGCCTACGGGAACCCTCCGCGCGGACATGTATGACATTTCCAGTGTCCTATAAATTGAACCCTCCTCTCTCAGTTTAGGGGGGGAATTTGATCATAGCAACGAAGTTCTGGCGAAATATAGAGAGAAAACAGTGGGAATCCCTTGATTGCCACCATTTTCTCTTGAATCTTTCCCAATCTCACTCCAAACACAAATCCAAACATCAAACCTTGATACTCCTCAAGCCAAACACCAAATCTTGATACTCCTCAAGTCAAATTCCAAGCCTAGGAAGATAGGGTGTCACCATTGGTAAAGCCCTCCTTCTCAAAACCCTAAAATTCACTTTTGACTTCTTGTTCATCTTGTTCTTCTTACTTGGATCTACTTGATGTTTAGTTTAACTTGAGTTTTGACCCAAGATGGTCATCTTGAAGTTCATCTTCATGAATGACCATCTCAAATGGTCTATATTTTAAATCTCTAAATTGATTTTTTCTCTTTAATTTCATTTCTACAAAATATCCCCTTTCCCTTTGCAAAGGACATGTTTAAACCCCATAAATTCCCCAAGGATGACTTGAATATGATAACCACTCAATAAAAAGTAGTGGTATCAAGTCTAGGGATGAAAATGGGGTGAACATAGATGCAAATCCCCCAAAATCACATTTTCCCTCAAGAACATCTTGCTGTCCAGTAGCATTGTTCTGAGACCTCAGTCCATTTTCTTATTTTTTGGACCCAGTAAAACTTGGAAATGGGTGTTGACTACAAAACACTTTTTGTATCCAACATCCAGATCTTTCCAGACATATTTTTATTTTATTTTTTGAGTAAGTAAAACTCCTTTTTTCAATTTTTCTTTTAGAGGCCAGTTCATCAGCTTCTGGAAATCCAGATTTCACATCTGAGATTTCCAGAAGGTTTTGACCCCTCAAATTACTTCCAAAATGGAAAGTTTCTTTGCAGAAACCCTATTTAGGGTGTTTTAAGCAACTTTAATTCTCGGACTTTCCCCAGATTCTGAGGTTTTGAAGCCTTTAAGTCCATTTCAAAGTCAAGGGTCAACTGCCTTCTTTCATTCTGGCAGAATTGCTTTTCAAATCCAAAAATCTTTTGAGTGCCAAGACTCAACCCAAAAATTCTCCAAAAAATCATGGGATCAGTTTAAAGTCTTAAAAAGAGATCCCAATTTTCACTTTTCCCAGTTTCAAATTATTTTGGTCAAAACACACACACACACACACACACACAACAAAAGGATTTCAAATGTTTGGAAGACTCGTTTTGCGAGGCGCGTCGGGTGCACACTAACGTCCTTCCCGACGCGTAACATGACCTCCGAACCTAAATCTCTGATCTCGGGCTTTTTTCAAAGTTTTGGCCCTCAAAATAAAAATGGCGTGGCGACTCCGTTTGATTTCAAAAATCGGGTACATCACAGTGGCGACTCCGCTGGGGATAAGAAATGAGCTTTAAAAAAAATAAAATGATATTTGGTATATTGGTGGAAACCATTAAACTTCCCGTTATCGCCTCCTAACACGAGTCGGGGATAAATTGTGGTTTAACAATCCCACGTACCGGTATCATCGTTTTCAAAAAAAAAAAGAAAAAGCTTTCGAGGGTCAAGCTTCCGTCCCGACATTTGAAAATCCTTTGTTTTGTGTGTGTTGATTTTTGCACATTTTTCGTGTTTGTTTTGGCCGCCTCGGAAAAAGTCAAAATTTTGACTGTCGGAATAATGTCCCTAACTGTTGGAATTTTTGTGATTATGTGCTTATGTGCTCATTAATTTTCAAAAAAAATTTCAAAAAAAAAGATTTTTCAAAAAAAAAGAAAATTTCCAAAAAAAAAAAATCATGCATCATACTTTTTAAGACACATAAAAATTTCTATTTTACTCAGAAAAAGAAGATAGACTGCTTGCACACTACGCGCACGTTGACCGTACAAAGGCACACTACGTCCTTAACCCGGGGAAATCCTTGTCGCGGTCCGTTTGGTCTTATTACGCCTCTCGGACGAGCACAGGACTACCCAAACATCCCATGGAGCCTCGTGTCGACCATGCACTTGTCCGTGACACACTTTGTCCGAGACCCGGTTGGTTTTTAGTCTGGTCTGTGTCATGCCCTGTCTGTGTATAGACCTTTCCTTTCAAGCCTTTGTCGGCATACCGACTCAATATCTTTCGGGTCCCTAATCAGTCGAAGTTCTGCCGGTTTTCCGCCGCAGACTTTGACCAAGATATTGACCGGCGCCTTGACTTCGGCTCTGACTGGCACAAATTATACACTGACTCCCAGCATGACACTGAGTCATCAAGGATTAATGATTATTCCATGCCTAATTACGGCCTAATTGACGACAAGTCAAGATCAATCGTGGACATTCATCAGTCCAAATCATGCCGACTTTACTGTCGAGCTCTCGGACATGATCTTGACTTTGATGTCAGCTTTGTCCGTAATTTACATCGAATGCTCATTAAGACTGGATTACCCGCCAGACTTCTAGGATCGTTTTTTTCTTTCGGTCGGTGGGACCCGCTTGCCCTATAGGACCCTCGCCCGGGCCGTCCACCCCGGGAGGTCGAAATACAGTGGAATACGAGGGGCTTATAGACGTAGTGACGGGGCCCACTGATCCAGAATCGAGTAGTTCGAAAAAAAAAAAGAAGAGCAATCTTTTCCAACCGATTAGGTTAATAAAACGTGTTTTAAGTAAACATGAACAAATAACTGCATGTTGCATGAGCCTAAGAGCCCAAACACCTACCCTCCTTCAATTCCCGCCATCTGAACCCTCGTGTCTTTCCCCCGCAGCTCCGCGTAAAGCTTGGTTTCGGGCACCGGGTCACCGTTTAATCAGTTGGGAAGAGTCAAGTGACTCATCGCCTTCGCCGTTTGTTTCAACTCCGGGTTTCGTAATGTCCGCATCACGGTAACGAGGGGGACAACGTCACTCCGCCTCCCGGGACTCCTCGCATGTAACAAAGAATGGAATCGGCTAGCGTAACGTATGAGAATGCGACAGAAGCACACTGAATAGCCTTATCGAGGCTATTAAGAGCCATGGTTTGGCCGCCACCTCAATCCCGATGGCACCTTCACCGTGGAAGAAGAGGATGACCCCAATCCCAATCTCGGTCGCCCGATTACTCCGGGATGCCACCACCAACCTCCTTCGGTGCTACCGTAACACTAGATCCATGCGGCTGATGGGACGAATCGGTTCACGGCTCCTCGGTGGGGGCAAAGTCAGCACGGAATGTCCTCTCATGGTTGGGGATACCTCGGAATGCCACACAGATTGGAATCCCACCTCGCTCGGAACCGATCAATCCAGACCTTCACATCAATGCCTACAATTTGGAATGCCGCCACAATCCGGGTTCTCGGGCCACAGCCAGAGCCCCTCCTCGTAATGGTACTGGTTCGGTTGCTCCTCACACGCCTTTCACAAATCCATTCACTCGTACTTCTATGGGTTATCAAGCCTTCATCCCGGTTTCATCCGAATCACCAGACCACGTATCCTCTCGGTTATGCATCCTCGCCACAACCAGCCATGCAATTCAACAACCAGGGACAAGAACCCGCACTTAAGCCTACTTATGGGCCTCACTCCGAAAATCCAAGCCATATGGCTACCTCAGATCCGCCTCCATCTTCTCTCGCCGATTGGAAGCCAACAAAGAAGTCGCCGGGTTCTATCCTTTTGCCCCAGCCTCCTACCTACACTCCCTGTGGTAATTTGGGCCAAGGACAAGTTTTCACCTATGCTCCGGATATGGTATTCCTTCCACCAATGCACCACCAACAGCCTAGTCCTCTTCCTAGCTCAAATATCGCCTCAGAATTCCCGCTCCGCCTTTGGATCCCCAATTGGCTTGGTTTATGGAGCAACACAAGGAAATGAAAGCACAGATTGCTGAATTGACCGCTAAAAAGAACACCGCTCTTCGGCCTACGTATCCCGACTCGATTGTCCCCCGCTCACAAGTTTGTGATGCCCACTGGAATTGTTTGACGGGAGTGCATGCCCTAAAACTCACTTGGACACCTATACTTTGGCAATGAAGGCTAAGTGGATGCACAAAACCAAGAATGGCCGATTACTTTAGTCTCTCTTTGAAGTCGTGGGCTTTGAAATGGTTTTTTCGATTGCAGCTCGAAGCTAGGGCTACTTGGGAACAAATTACCAAGATTTCACGTATAAGTATAAAGCCAACTTGGAGTGGGAGACAAACGTAGTTGACTCGCAAACAACGATGCAGCGCCCTAATGAGAATATTGGGGATTTCTATAAGAGATGGAACTTAAAGCTCGGTGAAATGGCCATTCCCTCCTCCGACGAGGAGCAGCTTAGACATCTTTCGGTCATGCTTGAAGCCGCATTTGAGAGCTTCCCTCGGCCCACTTCCCCTACGCCGACTTGCGTGCAATGGTTAATTCCGGGCTAAGTTTGAAAAGGCTTACAATCAGCAGCTGACCGCTGCACTCGCCTACGGATATCGGGCTCCTCCCTCCAAAACTACTCTCACTTTCGCTAAAGGTAAAGAGGCGATCGGCTACGCGGGACAGGACTGTAACAATGCCACTTCCTTTGTTCCCAAGAAGCCTGATGCATCCAGATCCCGGCTCCAAGACTTGAGAAACTTTGGGATGCCTTTGAGTGATATCTTCAGAGGTTTGGTGAAAGAAGGTTTGCTCCGCCTTTGGAAAATTATCGCCTAGAAACCCCAACGCTCCTTTGGATACCTCCAAGCATTGTGCCTTTCATCGCACTACCATGGGCACCTGACGGATGATTGCGTCCCCTGAAAAAGGCCATCCAAGGGTTGATTGAGCAAGGGAGGTTAGAGATGCCTGAAGGACCTAATACTATCAATAACCCGCTCCCTAACAACATGAGCGTCAACATGATCGAGTTTGGTGGTTCAAGCCTTGTGGGCACAATGGAGTTTAACTCGTCCCTTTGCAAGGTCAATGAACCGACCATCGCAGGTAATGAAGATGGTTGGATTGAGCAAAAAGTTGCCAAGGAAATCCCGATGGAAAGGTCTCGCAATAGCTCCCGTCTCCAGCGTCGAAGAATAGATGCATGGTTCAACAAAGAAAGAGCGGCTAGACTGGGGCTACCTCTCTTTAAAATAGTCTTTTGAGTCAACCTTCGTAGGTTCTAGTACTTCTCTTTCACCTAAGTCCTTCCTGGACATTTGTCGTTGTAGTCTATTTTGGACATAGTGGTTAAGTGTCTAATTTTTAATATAGGTCGTTTTTCTTTTCTTGCTAGACTCGAGACATCATTTGCGCACCCACGTTACACTTAATTGAAATGGTTTTATCCAAAATGATCACTTGTGCTGCTCAACCACTAATTCTTCGAAAATGATTAATATTTAAACTAATCGGAGTGAGAAAATCAATTGATATCCTTCCCAAATTGGGGCTTACCAACTCCCCATCTTGCATCTCATATGCTCACATCCCTTTCATCATCATCATCTCGTTGCTCGATGAATTTGCATGGATCTTTTCTCATATAAAGCTTAAGCAAGCAATGAAGACTTAATCTCGTAAGGATTGCGGTTGAAACCTTTCACCCATAGGAAAGCCATTACCTCACCCTTTACTAAACACTACCCTCTCATTTCAAGATCGGCGTGTTTTGAAACCCGGTTTAGCCATCATTTTTGCTCCATACTCGAGAGAAAGTCCAAGCTAGCCCGAGAAGTTAGCTTCGAGAATCGGCGATGCGCAAATTATCTCAAGCCATGAAGGAAGGACAAAGATAATCCTCAACTCCTCAGAAGCTTTCCAAGTCAAAAAAAAAAAAAAAAAAAAACAAAGAAAAAACAAAAAAAGAAACAAAAAAAGAAGGATTTTAAAATCCTCACAATCTCGGATATAATTCCAAGCTCCTCAGAAGCCTTCCAAAAAAAAAAAAAGAAGAAGAACTCAAAAGTCCCCGACATCTCAAGAAGCTCTCCAATGATCAAAAAGGAGCCGAATTCTCGCAAGATCGCAAAAAGTTGTCGCAGCTCGGACTTCCTCTTATCATTACCTTAAACCAATCCCAAGCCATCCTCTCAATTTTAGAGGATACTCCCATCACCATTACCCTTGCCCTTGGCCAAGTTAACATCTGACCTCTCATTCTTGGAGGCAATCAATCTTCCTCGCCATAGATTTCCCAAACACCTCCCCGCGAGCCAACCTCTCATCTTTAGAGGTTCGCCAAGCAAAGGCCTAGCCGACCTCTCATCTCAAGAGGTCATAATCTCCCAAATCACCCGATAGCCGATCGAAGCCCGGAAACCAACTACAGCCCCTACCGGATAGCGCTTCATTCTAATGTCCTCGATGTCAGGATCAAATTAATGCTTCATTGCTTGCTTAAATTGGAATCTAATCCATTTTGGTTCAAAATTACCAATCAAAGATTGTGCAAATTCAACCCTTCCCTTCATGTGAGCATATTTCATTTCTCCTCACAAACACTTGCCGTGGATGTCCCACTGGGGCTTCGCATCCGTGTCTTTCATGGACACTCTAAGGGGATATGTTATTCAACCCTCCAAATCCTCAAAATCCCCAAAGGTCCTCAGACCCTCAAATTTCAACATTCATTCTCTTTTCATTCGGGATAGACCCGAACTACGGCGACTCGAGCTCTTCATAATGGAGGGAACGTAGGCAAACCGTAAATGGTCCTGGCCGAAATCACAAACAAATCTCAAAAAAATCCGGTCTCATCAAGGATCGTCCCTATACACTTTCCGCCCTTCCAAGCTTGATTTTCGATATCGCTGGTTTTCTCCTTGTGATTAATCAAAAATATTTGTTCATATCAGATTTAGGGATTGAATAACCCGAACATTAACAAAGGGTTTTAAGCAAATTTTTGTGATCATCATGAATAAGACAAAGTTTTCAAGTGTCTCGACAAGTCTTCTCTCTCTCCATCATAGGGAAATAGAGCCAAACACCGTCTTTCCGTCTCAGGGCTTCCATACACTTTTCCACACTCTTGTGATGCTTATACTCTCTCAAAAGAGTCAAAACCAAAAGCGAGAGTGTCATACACAAATTCGGGAGACATTCCCATCTTTCAAAAAGATATGCCCCCGCACGTAAACATTTTTGAGTCTTGTCCAAGAATCGTTGACTAAGGTCTCGAAAAGATGGGTTCCCCTCTCCGTAAGACTACTCGAATTTCTTCATGCCGGGGCTTGCTAAGCGGTTCTCCTGTGTTCTCCTCGTAGCGCCTCTTCAAGCCGGGGCTTATAGTCATCTTTGGGTCCACGTTGGGTTCTTTCACCACGAGATAGACTCGCCAAATCGCTTCTTCAAAACTGGACTTTGCCTACTCAGATCCGGCTTTGTCAAGATGGTCTTTCGGACCCGAATTTTATCAAGCCGCAAGGAAGAATTTCAGCTTCGTAACGTGGTACACGGCAGCCTTCCCGTAGCATCGGAATTTAAGATCGTGGTTTCTCCCGCATTAGCAATTTCATCAAATCATTCTTCGAGCAAAGTTTCGGCCAAAGTCACAAATACCCAAATGAAAGAGATTTCACTCATATCAACGCGCCGTGTAGCCTGTCAAAGACGCCTTCAAATGACCAAGATTGAGAGGGAAATCACAACCGAGACCCGGGGTCCGAATCCAATCTCATCAAAATTGAGGTCCATGTGATATTGATAACAAAACCTCATCAACAACCGCTGTTTAAACCACGATCGAGGGCTTTCACCCCCCCCACTTGCTCAAAATATGTTCCAAAATGCTTCCGTGACACATACATCCCCTCTCATCACCATGCATCCCCACAAAAATCTCCCTGTGGCTCATGTAGCATGCACAAAACTTGAGTCAATAGGAATAATCCTAAATCATCGAAGATCATAAATCATAATTTTCCCCGCCAAGCTTAGGCTAAGCGCATCTTCGAAAGCAAGTAAATGCATCATCCCATAATCATTTTTGATTCCATGCATGCATCTGTCATCATGAATGCCATATATGCATCTTCCTCTTCACTAACGAATGCAGGAATTCAAACGTGAAATCAAATCCCCCTTTTTTCGGCAAGGATGATCTTCACCAAAGACGACCTCCAATGAATGAAGACGCCCTCCAACATCTACGCTTTGGCAAAGACAAGCTTCCGGCGTACGCAACTTGCTAAAGACGACCTCCAATGTCCACAAATGGATGAAAATGTGCCTCTCAATGAAGACCACCTCCAGTTGTACACCCGGTCGAGACGCCAAGTTCTCAAAATGCAAATCGGCTGTGGACGCCAAGTTCTCAAATGCAAATCAAATGCCAATCGGTCAGAGACGCCAAGTTCTCGAATACAAGTCGGTCAGGGACGCCAAGCTCTCAAAATGCAAATCAAATGCCAATCGGTCAGAGACGCCAAGTTCTCAAATACAAGTCGGTCGTGGACGCCAAGTTCTCAAAATGCAAATCGGTCGTGGACGCCAAGTTCTCATGCAAATCAAATGCCGGCTTGGTCGAGACGCCAAGTTCTCAAATACAATTCGGTCCGAGACGCCAAGTTCTCAAATACGCTCGGTCGGGACGCCAAGTTCTCAAATGCAAATCAAATGCCACCGGTCGAGACGCCAAGTTCTCACATACAAATCGGCCGAGACGCCAAGTTCTCCAAGGCAAGAAGGTCGAGACGCCAAGCTCTCCAATACAATGCGGTCGAGACACCAAGTTCTCAAAAGCAAGAAGTCCCAATGTGAATACAAGCTCAACCACCTCTACAAGGTTGACGATCACCAAAGCAAGATGCAGACTCAACCAAACTCCTCCTTCAGTCAAAATGCTTCCAAAGACAAAGAAATCGTCGGCGAAACCGTCCCCACGAACAAAGAACTTAACAACTCTTCATCAACATCGCCCGTAGCCTCGGTCCTTCCGGCAACTACGGGTAAGCACAAAGATGTGTATGAAAGCATATCTTAGTCAACTACTTTTCTAAAAGAACATTATCATCGATCATAGGGCGACTTCCCCAAAACAAGCCAAACCATAGGGCGACTTCCCAAAGCAGCCAAATCATAGGGCGCACTTCCCAAAAATAGTCAAACCATGTGGCGACTTCCCAAAATAGTCGATCATAGGGTGACTTCCCAAAAATAGTCAAACCATAAAGGGCGATTTCCCCAAAAGCAAATCAAACCATAGGGCGATTTCCCAAAACAGTCAAACCATGTGGCGACTTCCCAAAAATAGTCAAACCATAGGCGACTTCCCAAAATAGTCGATCATAGGGCGACTTCCCAAAAACAAGCCAAACCATAGGGCGACTTCCCCAAAAATGGGCAAACCATAGGCGACTTCTCCAAAAATAGTCAAACCATAGGGCGACTTCCCAAAAATAGTCGATCATAGGGTGACTTCCCAAAAATAGTCAAACCATAGGGCGACTTCCCAAAAATAGTCAAACCATAGGGCGACTTCCCAAAAATAGTCGATCATAGGGTGACTTCCCAAAAATAGTCAAACCATAGTGGCGACTTCCCAAAATGGGGTCAAACCATAGGGCGACTTCCCAAAATAGCCAAATCATAGGGCGACTTCCCAAAATAGTCAAACCACAGGCGACTTCCCAAAATAGTCGAGTATCATAGGGCGACTTCCCAAAAATAGTCAAACCATAGGGCGACTTCCCCAAAAATGGGCAAACCATAGGGCGACTTCCCAAAACAAGTCCAAACCATAGGGCGACTTCCCAAAAATAGTCAAACCACGGTCGACTTCCCAAAAATAGTCGATCATAGGGCGACTTCCCAAAAATAGTCGATCATGTGGTGACTTCCCAAAAATAGTCAAACCACTCGGCGACTTCCCAAAATAGTCGATCATAAAGGCGACTTCCCTAAAATAGTCAATCCTCGGGTGACCCCGCATACGCCAATCCTTGGTCCATCCACTTGACCGACATTTATCACCTTTCTTCCCGATGGTTCTCGTAAGCCCGAGTCTTCCCCAAAGAAGAACACCTTCAAATAGCCTCCATCGAATTGCCGAACCTCAACTTAGGTTCATACTCCCGAACTAAGTTCCCATTTAGGATTCATACTCCCGAACAAGACCTCAACTTAGGTTCATACTCCCGAACTAAGTTCCCATTTAGGTTCATACTCCGAACCAAATCTCAACTTAGGTTCATACTCCCGAACTAAGTCTCCATTTAGGTTCATACTCCCGAACCGAACCTCAACTTAGGTTCATACTCCCGAATCTAAGTTCCCATTTAGGTTCATACTCCCGAACCAAATCTCAACTTAGGTTCATACTCCCGAACTAAGTCTCCATTTAGGTTCATACTCCCGAACAAGACCTCAACTTAGGTTCATACTCCCCGAACTAAGTTCCCATTTAGGTTCATACTCCCGAACCAAATCTCAACTTAGGTTCATACTCCCGAACTAAGTCTCCATTTAGGTTCATACTCTGAGAACCTCAACTTAGGTTCATACTCCCGAACTAAGTTCCCATTTAGGTTCATACCCTCTCAAAAGAAATTCCCGGCGAGTTAAACGTAAGACCGAGTGCCCGAGAAAGATAACGGAATCCGTTTCTTTCATCAAATAAATCCCGGCGTAAAACGTAAGACCGATCTCGAGAAAGATAATGGAATCCTGTATCTTTCATCAAAATCATCCTCGGCAGAAACGTAAGACCGATTTCCCCAACGAATACGTCGATTTTCCCAGTGAAGCCAACGAAATCTCGAGTAAATTTCGAACTACGGCCGGCTTGATTCCCGCTCGGGATACGTAGGTAGCCTATCATTAGGTCCAAATGCTCGACGAAAATGGTCATCCTTTCCTTCGGCTATACGTAAGACCGATCCTTTCAAGCAAAGTCCACGGAGGACCATCTATCCTCACCATTAAGGTTCGAGGCACCTAAACGCCATCATCTTCAAGGTCCGAGGCGCCTAAAGCGCCGTAAATCTCAAGTTGATACCTTAAAAACAATCATTCCCGGGGTCGAAGACCCGAACTACGGCCGGCTTGATTCCCATTTGGGATACGTAGGTAGCCTATTGAATAGGTTCAGCCACTCGATCACTTGATCATCCTATCAAATATGGAGCCTTACTCTTATCGACGACCCGCTTCCTTCGAAAGCACCGTCGCCGAGGGGCTACTTGTAAGTGCTCCAATTTGAGTTGGTAGCTTTTTCGTTAGAAAGTTAACGAAAGTTTTAACATTTCTAACATTTCTAACAATCTCTAACCTTTCTAACCAAGCAAGGGTAGGTTAGGGTTTGCCATTTAAAGTTAAACCAAAAAAAGAATCCAAAAAGCAAAAGAATTAAGAAAATCCCGAAACAACAAGTTGAAAAACAATTTATAGCGATATTTTGAATTTTATTCCTCTGTCCAAAGCA